>VWZY01011864.1:225217-294329 GCA_013399075.1 Chloroceryle aenea | reverse complement strand
ATCTGTTTCTTTACCACTTGAGCAGCTGTCTCAGGATGGCTAGACACAATGAAGTCCTATACACAATTATTTTACCCATGGCTGAATGATGGCCAGCTTTGCTCAAAAGCCAACAGCTGTTTAATAGGGTATAGCCACATGCTGTACCAGTCTATTGAGGGAAGGGATAAATATATAATCTAGCTAATGTTTTAGGTCATAGCTTCATAGCCCAATTTGGAAGTGAATCATGAAAGACAGTGTATCCCAAAGGGTTCAGAAATCTCCTTTCTTAGTAGCACCAGGGGTGCCCAAATGATGTCCTTCACCCTGGTGGTGGCTTAGAAGCATAGCGTCTCGGAGTGATAGCATGCTGAATACTTGCCATAGGGCCACTTAACAGCTGTGACACTCCTCTAAGTATCCTTTTGAGACACAAACATGTTTCATACAGGATGTCAGAAAGACTTTGTTCGTCTTGCACTGTATTTGTATCCATAGCAAGGTTCCCTGCTTCATGTTTTGAAGGTACAAATATGTGTTCCCCAAATCTGGTCAGTACTTGGTCCTGCCTCAGGCACGAGGTAATAAGGTAACTGGGTTTATTAGACATTTCCCAGTTGCTCTTCTCAGGTGGTGGAGACACTTGCAGCGACCACAGTTGTGGGAGATACATGAGCAAGTCACATCCATGGTCTTCCTGCGGGACCCCAGAGGGGACAAGGGCTGAGCCTCCCCCAGCTGTGCCTCCTCCTAGAGGGCTGTCTGCTACCCTGTGGCTGCCACAGCTGCGATGCTGCATGGACCCCCATTCCCTGGAAAAGGGGACAGTGGTGGGGCTGGCTGCTTGCATGCCCCACAGCACAACTCCTTGTGGCTTAGGATTGCAGCTACCTCTTTGGTGGACTGTTTTGCCCTAATAATACCATTTTTTTCCTTTCCTAAATTAATCTCTATATTCATTCATATATATCAAATCCTAGTCTTAAAAGTAGCAGTGTAAACCAGGTACAGGTACAGTCACAATTCTCTCCCTGTAAGAACTAGAACAGCTTACGGCAGCAGGTGCCAAATGCTGTCGTGCTCCTCCTTGTGTTCTCCTAGTAATGCTCTTGGTTATCAGAGTAAAGCAGAGGAAGGCCAGCCAGGCCAGCCCTTTTAACAATGTGATGAATCTTCTAATAAAACTGAACCTGTATACTTATTTCATTTACAAGGTGCAGTGGGCTGCCCTGCCATCACTTGGTGACTCATACTATCACATAGGGTGAAGTCATCAGTCTGAAAAAGGTGTAGGACGAAAGTAGGTTCCCCAAGTACTGCTTGGAGATATTCGCTTTTTTTTTTACACCCAAAAAGTAGTGAAAAGTCACCTTTCAGGATTGCTGTGGAACCATAGTACCTTGTTATACACAGAGAGACTGTGTTTTTCATAAAGGATTTTTTAAACTGGAGCTATGAAATACATTATATTAAAACCACTTTAATGCTAATCTAAAACCTAGACTCATTTGTTCCCAGAAATATCTTGATGTCATCTTGATAATTCCCTCTTATGCTTACCATCAGCTAAGACTATCATATCTGAATGTTATCAGTCTGAATAAAATGTCCTTCCTTTGAGAGAAAGGATTTCAAAACTATGATTAGTGGTTCAGTCTGGCAAACAATGGGAAAAATACAATCTTCAGAACTCTCATTAAAGGAAAAAAAATCACAGTATTAAAAGAACAAATTATTCTCCAAGGAAAATGTTAGGACTAGTGGGACAAACAGTCCTCATTTTGCAAAAGGAACATTTGAGGTCTTTCAATATTTTAAACTACATTAGCTGATAATAGCACTTGAAAATAATTTAGCCTCTTCATGTATTCTTTAGAGTGGGCTAGTTTCTAGCTCTGCACTACTGGTCCAGGATCCTGTTTGAGAGGTGTTGTGAAAATACAGATTGTGTTTATCAGCAAGCAAAACAGAGAGATTTGTCACCTGAGCAGTGAATTAACTAAAAACAATTGATTAAGATAGTCTAGGACACTGCAAATGTATATGCTGTGGTAGAGTTTTATGTCAATAGAAGTTTTGAACTGCTTTTAATTGGATACCATATTTCTGTAAGGATCTCTTACAGGAAGATCTTGTCTTGAACTTGTACTCCTTTACATTAGTATAAAAATGGATGACTTTTGATCTGTTTCATGCAGTGTACAGGAACAGTTTCACAAACACCGGGATCCAGTCACTGAATCACAAAAGCAAACAATTAGGAACGGAAATAACCTACTGAGTTATTAATTTCTCTCCTCTTATAATGAAAATATATTTCCCGTGTTTCATAATTATTTTGTTGAAGTTCATTCTCGAATGATGCATCATGTCCATTTCATCATTTTCCTATGCATATTATTCCACAGACTCAACTATTAAGTACCTTACTTATGTCTCATTAATCCTGGTTTTATATCTTAGCTATATTCTTGCTATCATATTCTCTAAGAATTAAAGAGAGCTGTGGGAAAATCTGTTTGTATGAAATGACATTTAGGTTTCTCCAAAAGTGCAACTGTAACATTTTTAAGGTGAAAATATGTTTTGCTAACCTTTCATGTTTGCTCGTCCTTTGAATTTTGCATTTCTGATCAGGACAAGAATCAGAAATAACAAAATACCTCAAGAAAGCTATTCTTATGGTATTTGGGGAAAGAAAGAGAATTACTATCTGATTAAAATTTTGTTCAGCCTTGAGAAGAGAAGTTTCAGGGGAGACCTAATAGCGACCTTCCACTACCTGAAGGGAGCTTATAAAAAGATCGGAGAGGGCCTGTTTACAAAGGCCTGGAGTGAAAGGATGAGGGATAATGTTTTTAAATTAGAAAAGAGTGGATGTAGATTAGATGTAAGGAAGAAGTTCTTTACCAGGAGGGTGGAAGAATGCTGGAATAAGTTGCCCAGGGAGGTGGTTGAGTCCCCATCCCTGGAGACATTCAAGGTGAGGCTTGACAGAGCAACCTGCTCTAGTTGATGATGTCCCTGATCTCAGCAGGGAGGTTCCTTCCAACCCAGACATTTCTATGATTCTATATTCCTTTCTGTAAAAGGTTCTAGGCACATTTTGAGAAACAAAAGGAAAATAAGTGAATTTTGTTTTCTGAATACCTGTGGAATTATCCTACTTAGTGTTTCATTTGGTGGGCTGTTACCCATATGTTGTACATGAAATATGACCTGTTCTTTAGAGCAGGTTGGAAAAATGGAAATAAGAAATGCACATCATTAATCACAGACATGAAAATTATTCAGAAATAAACTTTATCCTCTTGGTTTACAGATTTTTTCTTGACAGAGCATTCCTGGAGAATGATGAAGTACTAATAATCTTTTATACAGTTAAGAGAATAAGCTAGGAAATTAACTGGTCCACTTTCTTGACAATTTAGTAAAGTATTTTGACGATCTTCCTATGTAAGGTAGCTGTAGTCCTAGCAAGTGTAAGAAAGTTAGTTACCTTAATAGGTGAGGATTACTGTGCCATGCCTTGGGGAGAGAAGTCCTCAAGGTGCAGACAGGCAGAGGAGTCACCACCTGGAGCTGAGAGGAGATTCAGAAGGACCTTGTCATGGAGACCTGATCTAATGTAGACCATGCAGATTTTGTGGCTGCTCACCAAGTCCCACTATCACCAGAGTCAGCAGAAGAAAGTGTCAGCCCTGAAAGAGTGCTGAAGAGTAAAAAAAGGACTGTGCTTGATTGTTTCATACACGTTATGAAAAAAAACCACTTTATTTAGAAATCCCACATCTTTGGGCAAAACAGCTATTCATTTCAGGTCTGAGTAGTGACTACGAATTCAGGTTCTGTCTCTGAATTATTCATCAATGCTAGCTTTATTCCTCCATGTCCCTGTGAACATATTGTGATCCCGGAAACGAGGGATTTGGTATGCCGAAGTTCTACCTAGCCCTCAGTGCAGAGGGCTGCCTTTCATCTCCTCTTGTCCTGAATGCAGCAGCTCACCAGGGAAGCATTGGGACACCAGTTCTTGTCCTTTTGTCCAGCCAGACTTGATAGTGAATCAGCTAAAATTTAATGGAGGTGATAATTACCTTTTCCACTCACTGTACTCTTATTTTTAATTTCATTTTTGGCTAATGATCTGTCTATTCTTTCATCCTGCGTGTCTGCTAGGCTGAAGAACTGTTCCTCAAATTGCTCCCAGGTGAGTACATTCAGAAGTGGCTACTTCCTAGGCATTTTATGATATTCCACAACTAATTAAATCTATTTCAGGAAATGTAAATTAGGAAGGATTTTTCTTATCAAGCATTTTATGGATGCATATCTGAAAACTCTGTACAAACAGAAGGTAATGCTTTTATCCATTTATGAACAGCAAAGCTTCTTTCTTGCTGATTTCATTTGTACCTCAGGTGTGCACCTTGTAGGCCAGTCTGATGTCCCTATTCTTGGCCTCGCTCATTGGGACTGTCTTTATTCATATTCTGGACACTTCTGGGTTGTGGACAGGCTCCTCAAGCAGCACAGAGTGTCATTATTATGTATAATTTACAGATGGAGGCACAGAGTTATTACATGACACAGAAAATCCATTGGACAACCAGGAATCCGGACTCAGGCTGAACTTGACCATGACAGCTTCCCTTTTAGTCTGAGCCCCTGTACAGACATAGAAAACATACAGAGCCATAATAATTCACAGCTGAAGAGCAATACTTTTTAATGATACAAAATGGACTTCTACTTGCAGTTTCGAAGAGGACAGAGTGCTCTCCAGTCCACTAATGGTTTTCCTGGCTTTTCATGAAGAAAACTAGGTGTTATGGGCCATTGCTTGCTTTTTTATTTTTTTTTTTTGGTTGTTTTTCAGGTTTGTGCTTCCTGAGAGCAGGCAAATAGCAAATTGAAAACCGCAGATGAAAGAAAAGTGTGCAGGGTTGTCTGACCAAGATACAGAAGCCTTGAAAAAAACAGAAGAGGGCCTTCAGAAGGCTTTGGAGTACAGGCAGGGATTTTCCTTGTCTTTGCAGGAACATTCTGGTGGTCGTTTATCTTTTCAAAGAAAGGTGGAATACATATATTGAAAAAACTGTTCCTACTTTACCCATTTCCTGCTTTCCTCTTCTTGTAAGGAATGAGATGACATGCTACCCATTCACCAGTTAGAGTACTATAACACCTTGCGGCTCTTAGGAAATACGGAAGGTTTATGTAAGTATTAATAAGCCAAACTTCTCCAAAATGCTGTTATACCACTGTCCCAACATGCAGCTGCCTGTATTCCACTCCATCTTCTGCATTCATGAGGGGATACAGCCCCTTTTTCATAATTGATCACTTCTCATTTAGTTACTTAAATGAGATGGAAGTTCTCATGAGATGATGTATGTTTGTATGTTTGCAGAACCACATGGGAGGCTTACTTTCTTTTCCTGGTCAAACTTCTGAAGATGGACAAAGGGGAATAAAAATTGTTGCTACCATCTTTTCTGTGTTTGCTTGTCCATAAAACAATTTGTAGGAGAATTTGCTTTGAGAATGAACTCTGAACAAAGATTCTGATCATAAAAAAAATGATGAAACTTAGGATACAAGAGTTAGAGAGACCAGACAATGTCAACCTGATTAGTGAACAGAAAGAGCTGATATTAAGATAAGTAAAATTTACTTTGCCCTCTAACTTAGCTAAGGGGAACCTCTTGCATTAGGATTTGCAGAGTAGGAAGTTCATTATGCAAATCATCTATATCCGTTTACTGCTGTTTTCTTTTAATTCTTCCCGTTCTGACAAAAGCACCCGGTATATAAACACAAAATTGAAACTTCTGCAGTTATCAAAAGTGTGTTTTCTTTTATACCTTTTTTTTTTTTTTTCCGGTGGGTTGGAGACATTTTCTTTCTTCTCAGATTAATTTTTCAGTTTATCATTTGCTTAGTTCTGCCAGTGCAAATCTTAGTGGAATCATGTTGAAGAGTGGATCAATGAAATTAGAAGTCAGAAAGGGCAATACCAGGCTGGGGCTTCCCCAGTGATCCCCAAACCAGGATGATTAGTTTCTGCAGGATCACTCAAATTAAGGGATTAGTTGTAATAGGAAAGAAGCATTTTAATTATGCAACCATCCAGGAATACAATGGGACAACTGATTAGATGGAGACCACTGAGAAGATTTGGCAACACTTTTAGAAAGTGTCTCTGTAAAATAATCTATTCATGATGTTTATTTGAATAATTTGGAGACTCAAAATATTTTAAACTATTGTCACATCAGTGGCAATCAAACTGAAGCAGAACCTCTGATCAGGAGTCCTTGTTCCGTTTTTCTGCTGTTTTCTATTTTAACAAGAGCATACATAAATGCCTGCAGGTGCAAGCTAAGTGTTACAATGGAAGCTCCCTTTCTTAAGTCTTCAGAGCTTCTAATTATGTCTCTCTAGTAGCACATATTAAAATCTTCTCTTTTACTTCTTGTTCTCTCTTCCATCTGTTGCAGGCAGGGGAAGAAAAACTCATGAGTCACACACCCTGAAAATGTGATAGTGATTTCAGTTAGGACAAAAGCTTCTTTTACATGGATCCTGGACTGCTCCTCCAAACACCTCATTGCTTGCTTGTTATTAGATGACTGCATGTATGTGAATGTATGCGTATTTAAATAAAGTATGGATGGTTTGTGGAGACCTATATTCAGTTATGCATTCATTTATACAGTCACAATGGTCTGTGATAATAAATCTGTCTAAAATAATAATAATAAAAAAGCTAGGGGGAAAAAAAGTAAACACAGACAGAGCTATGTGATGACCCACTAGTGATCTGATTTTTGCTTTTGGATAAAATCAGAAAATGAAAAAGATATCATGAAGCTGTTGTTTCACTTGCTACATAACAGAAGGTTGCCATAAAATGGAAGCAAACACAGCCCCAAACACAAGAAAGCTAGGTAGGACGTGGATGGAGAACATTATTAATGAAAATCCAAACTGGTGCAAACCACAGGTTTTTAAGATACTGTCTTGCAACATTTTACAGCATTATAAGTTTGAGGAAAAAAAACCAATTCACAGATAAAAGAAATACAGAATAGTAAACACAGCTTCTTATAAGTTTTGCATTTATATGTTCCTATGGAAAAGTTTAATCATGTTATGAATCTCATATATAAAAAAATATATTTCTGAATGGAAAATTAGTATAGAATACAAAGACCCCCAAAATAAGTAATCAGTTTGGATTTCAATTCTTGGGCTTTTCTAACTTTACACATTCTTTTTTTCCTTCTTAAAATATGTTTAGATCATGATCAGGGTGTATTTCCTGGTTTTGCATAAGTCTTTATCAATTTTAGAGAAATAATGAATCTACAAATTTCTATAATAATAACAATGAATAATTTGCTCCATCTGAGCCATGTTCTTGCTTGTCTAACTGGTGCTCTCTATCAGATAAAACCCCACACTTTATATATTTGTTAAAGTAAGACTAACATTGAACTTGAGTTCAATACTAAGCAATACACAAACACGTTTTAAAAAGTAATCCTTGTCTGTAGAGAGGCAGGAGGGACAAAAGGCAGACAGTGTGGGTGGGCAAAATGACAGCAAGTCTGCCGCATAACTGATGGTCCTACCCTGTAACCTTGTGGCTCAGTACCTGGCCATTTATCCCTTCAGTATAGCAGAAACCTGCCAAGTTCTCTGGGCCTGATGGCAAAATCACACCTTCCAGTAAACCAGTGAGTTATCTTACTTTCCTACTTTACCTGATCCTGACCTAAAATTGTTACTGTTACTTAAATGTATCTTCAGTGTATATTCTTTCTCACCTCTGTCTACCAATCAGATGTATTTCCTCCATATGTTACCTTATGTAATGTATTCTGCATTTTGTGCCTTTCTCTTCTGTCTCCCCTCTTACCTCTCAGATGCTTTTTACTTTTCTCTGACTCACTGCTGGTTGGACAGTGTGCTTTCCAGCAGCATCTCTATGCTGTCTCCTCACGTAATGCCCTCTTCTCCAAGGCCTCCAACCTCCAACACCCCTATTATCCTATCCCAACAAGATCAGCTTCCTTTACCTTTTCTTGTTGAAATGATTCTTAATGAGGGAAGGGACAAGGATATTCATTTCCCCTTGATGTCAACTATGGTGCTACCTCTGTGAGCCTTTGGAGACTGGAGAGGCAGAATCATCCTTCCCTGCCCCCCACCTTTTTTTAGTCTATACATAATCCTTATTCCTCAGATTCTCCAACCATTAAAGGAATTTGAAGTTTTTTTTCTTGGGAGATTCCAGGATATTGTCCTAAGACTGGAAATATTAAAGGTTTTGCACAAAACTTATTGATGACCCCACGGGATTCCTTTTATTCTTTGAAAACACTCATGATCTGACCTCACATTTCCCAAATGTTTTGGATTGTTTTCAGTGCTATTGTGTATCATCTGGAATGCATGTCTTCAAAAAAAAAAAATGTTTATAATAGTTGAAAAGGTAAAATGAAAGGAGCTTCAGTCAGGTTTGTGTGCAATGGGGTATTGCTACCAGATCCTTTGGAAATCAGCCTGGAATGAAGGTAATTTCCACATTTTTGATAATTACCTTTGCCTTTTCTACACTCTTGCGAATTTATTAGTCTTTTTTTTTTTTTTCCTATCATTGATAATTTGCTCAAAACTTGGCCAAATGACAATAATTGCATGATCAACTTAACCACATTATTTCAAATGAAACTTAGAATTTGTTGTGTAGCCTAATACTGTGGTAAGAGAAAAATGAAATATTTGACCAACCTGTTAGTAATGAGTAAACTAATTTCATCTCAGCTGCAGAAATGTTTTGAAGAACCTTTTTTTTAAATTATTATTATTTCATGGGATTTATGGCATGGAAAATCAGAATCTGGATTCTCTTTTCTAAAAATGAGTCTAGTAGAGTAATTCAGAAAGTATCTGGTGTATCAGGGAGAAGAATCTGATCCTTGCATTTCTGATGGATTGTGCACTGGCAAAGAATGGGGACAGAAGAGAAAACCAGACTCAATTTACTAACAATCTGCATGACACAATTTCCATAAATTGTGCTAATAGAGCAATTTATAAAAAAAATTGTTAGTATATTAAGGAGAGCAATTTACAAAATCTATTTAGAATAATAAGCTGAGCATTGTTGGTAATGCAGCTATATTTTCCAGTAGTGTTTATGTATAAAACAAATTGACTGTCTGTTTTCATTCACTCTATATTATGTTAATACCAAGTATAGGCAAGTGCAAATAATGAAATACTCAGATTTTTTTTGTTTATCTACAGATTGCATTGTTGATTACCACGTATTTTAGAGGCATTAAAAATTGTTAGGTGAGAAAGATTTCTCATCTGGACCATTCCTGAGGTTTTCTTGCTTGTGAGAATTACTGAAAAATGGTTTTCTGAAACTGTTTAGCTTGTCACTCAGATGTATAGCTCAGCATAAAAGATGAATATATTAGAACCACATTAAATGTCTCTCAGCTAAGTGAAATTCTTTAAAATTCATTTGGAGTTTAGTTGTCCCTTCCCACATATCAATGAAGATTTAATAGCAGATACTACAGTGAAGTTTTTATGTCTGACACTGTGTAAGGATTTAATAGAAACCTTTATCAGACAAAATAAATGAAAAGACTGTAAGATGTGCTGCTTTATCCCTGATTATGGAGGGATAAATCTTGCCCTGTAGTTCATCAGCTCCTCAGGGTGGACTCTGGTGTCCTAGGTAGTTTGGAGGAGCAGGACAACATGGAGAAATCCTGAACACAGCTGAGTTTGCACTCCAAGTGCAGACTTCCCTTGGCTGAGCACAGAGCCACTTGAAGAGCTGGCTGCACACTGCTAGCCCTCTGCTTCCTCCGCCTCACTTGCCTTGTGCCCCAGTGCCTTGCTGCAGATGGTGATGCCCCTTGGCTAAGCAGAGTGAGCTGAAACCTCTGGCTAAAGTCAGCAAGATGGTGCTGCAAATTGTTGTACCTATTCAGCTGCAGATTTGGCTGATAAAGCCAAGAAGTAGTGTGTGTGTGGGGGGGTGAAGCTCCAACTGCTAATTTCAAGGCACCAATGTGCACAGGATGGTCCCCTTGAGCTTGTGTGTAGGGTTTTGTCCTTGCTGAGCTCCAGCATCCCCAAAGCTTACCCTCAAGCAGCGATTGCCCCATGACTTGGGTGAGCTAGCAGTTGAAGGTAAGCTTGGACTTGTTTAAAGGAACAATGTAGAGGCAGTTGTGGGATTCTCTTTCATGTTGGTTTAGCAGAGAAAGATAGACACCAGGGCAGAGGAACAAAAGTAGGAATGGAGGTGGGTTGGCATATGCACATATATAAACACGATGATGTACTCCAGGAGTGGGAGTGAGGGTTAGCTGCTTCCCATCCCTGATGCACCAGGGTGGTGAAAACAAGTCTGGAGCTGAAAAGGCCCCCAGGAAATGCCTTGCCCCTCCCTGCAGGGAAATAGCATGTGTAAGCTCTCAGTGCTTGTGAATACAGTCTTAACTTTCTCATTAACATCCTTTCCTGGAAGGGACTGCACAGCTCTTCACTGTAGTTTGTGCATTCTGCTACAAATTATTTAGTTAGAGGCCTGGGGCAAGGAGCAGAGATTCACTATATTATTCCTAGTGGCTTTGCGGACACTTACCTCTAAGAAACCCTAAATCTGATTAAAACTGTTCAAGGGTATTTTTTTTTTAATAATAGGATAACACTGAAATATTATGGAAGTAGTCTTCATTCACGCTGTTCTCAAGAGCTCCTTATTCAACTCCACCAATTTCAAACACCTGAATTTTCAGCAGAAATTTTAATTTAATTCTTTTTAGAAGGCATTGTTCAGTTTATTTTAACCAACTGGAAGAATAGATGACCAGTCCGTCAAAATTTAGAATGGTGAAGATAGGTATATTTGCATATTCTTTAACAGCACAGGTAAGAGTGGACTTTTAAAAATAGAATTTTTAATGTAAATTAGAATAATTTGTGAGCCAGTATATAGGCCCGAAAAAAATCCTGATAGACAGCGACATGAAGAAATACATAAAGATGGTATTTTTTAGTTTGCTAAACTTTGTGACATTGATTTTGAACACTGAATAGTGACAATTAATTATTTCTATGCCTACAAATGCATGGCACTCCTGTAACAACTGTTTTTCTGCTGATTGAAATAAAGTATCCATGTACTTTTAAAAGCAGTCTTTACTGTTCCACTGTCTACAAGCTTATTTTATTTTGATTCCTTTCCTGCACTTCAGTGTTTAGGAGATTTCTGGTCTGTTAGCTTTCCTGTCATTGCCACCACCAGATACTGACAATGACTGATAAGTGGACGTCCTGTCCCTCCAGTCATTGCTTTCTTCACATAGAGTGGTGCTTGAGGGGCAAGCAGAAATTAGACCACATGCATACTGTGCACACTGTGAAGCTATCTCCAACAAGAAGGTGTGTTCCAGCCACAAAGCCTGACAAAGAATGTGAAGAGAAGATGCAGTGGGATTTTCTTATTAACTAAATGCAAGATGTTATCTCCATATAACTTTGAAAAGAACATAAATATATTGCCGAAGAATACAGTTTTCAAACAAAACAAACCTTAGGACTGTCCTGTCTCTGACTATCAAACTGTCTACAGAAAAAAGTATATGTGATACATGTGTTATATGTCTGAGTTATATGTTCAGTCAGTGTATTCTTTTGAGAAAATATATGATACCAATACAGTTAAGAGCCATTTTCTCTATGATAAGAGTTACAGAATGGTCTCACTATTGTGGAAGCATCTGATACAGGAAGGCACATTCTTCCTAATCACATTGCTTTTTTTCAAACAGTTAATGAGCAAAGGTATCTGAACAGCCTAAGAAGCTTGGACATTGTAAGTTTGGGAAACTATAATTAGTAATGTTAGCACATCCACAGATTACAGAAGAAATATGAGCATAACAAGTCCTTTACCTATAATTGCTTTGGGAAAGGACAGGGATAAGAATCTGAGTTCTTGGCTTTGTTTGGAAATGGTCATGGGCAGCAAAGTTCAAGAAAGAGATTATTAATCATGACTAAGGTATTAGATTCCAGGTCCATTGATTTGGTCTGTAACCTTTGTAGGAGGTTGAGGTGCTTGTGACAAAGCTCTTTCTCTTTGGTTAGCGTTAATAGAAGCCTTAACAATAAAATTCTTGTATCAACAGACTGAACTGCAGATAAAGCTATAGCCTAGCTTCACACATAGCCTAGAAAATAAATAAAATGGTACTGGAAGATCTATTTTGATAGTGCCATTTGGTTAGACAGCAGAGTATTGAGCATAGAGAACTCAGTCGGAAGGCAAAGTGCATATTTCCTATAGATAACCTAAAAAGGAGGAATTGCTCTTTGCCACTTCTGGGTTGAGCAAAGTCTGTTCTTTCAGCTGGAGATAGATTTTGGCCTCAAAATATCCTCAAAGCACTAAATGAAGAGGCAGATTCCTTCATTGCTGTAGCACTGCAGTAGCCAGAGCAGTTGCAATTTCTGGCCAGGGAGCAGGACATCTGTGTCAGCTCAGGATCTCACACTTACTGTAAAAGTATCCCAAGAATTTGTTGACTCCTGCTATATGAACTATTTACTCTTGAGAGAGGACTGGAAGTCAGGCAGCCACAAGATATTAACCATACCAAAAGTTAATAATTAGTTCAAGTAGCTGAGGTGGGATTTCCCACTTTTAGTGGGGCTACAGACATTTTTATAATCTCTTTCAAGAAAAATAATTGGTTAAGCTTAATTAATTTCAGTTGGTGAGATGGAGAGAGAAATTAGATGTTGTGGTAGGGAGTAGTTTTAGAAAGAGTGACTTGCCTTGTGGAAGAATGACCAGGTACATAAGATACACAACCTTCAGTCCTAGTTTTCGGAGGACAGGATGGTGTTACAAGGGCACAAAGAGTATCAAATGCTGTCCCCATACCATAGATTAGAAATGTTGAGATATCACACACATGTGTTCATAACTGCTTTCAGGTAGCTCTAACTTTTTTTTTGGAGGAGGAGGCTTGGAGAGTATCAGCTAATGGTGCTGTGAGCCTCTTCTCTGTAAGGATGTTTTGGGAAGGGGATTGCAGATTGGTGGACTATTTTGTTTCCAGTGAAAGCATGATTTCTCCTGGTTTTCTCCTACTAAAATGATCATTTAATGGATATGGTGGTAATTGCTGCTAGAATGGGTTTAAAAGCTGGACAAAGTATTTGCAGGAAACTTATCAAAAGAAATATAAGGGCTGCTTTTTATAAAATCTAGTAGAGTTGACTCTTGGGGGGCAGGTAACAGTAGACAGCGGTGTAGGTGGAAGGAATATGAACCTGGTCATGATGCATTTAGCATGGTGGTGTCAGATCAGAGACAAACCCCTCCTGTTTATTCTTAGAAGAAGGAAACACATCCACAGCGTGTGTCCCTACTGTAGATATAATAAAAAATAAAATGGAGAAAATGTGAATTCTGCTCTCAGAGACTTCCTGAAATAACTTGGAGAATGCTTTGTTCTGAAGTATGCAGAAAATATATATCTGAGACAGGAAAGTATCATGAACTTCTTATCAGATAGACAGAGTGACCAAGAGTAGAAAAAATAGTAAACTTCTGCCAAATTCTTCCACTTGTTACAAGAAGCAATGGCATAAATTATACTTCTGTAAGCAGCTGGTGGAATAATGGCCAACCAAAACATGATAGGACTAAAGTGAAAGGGTGGTATCTTTAGAGCAAGCATACACACTCAGCTACAGATGGGGACTTTCTAGCAGGTGATAAGAGACAGGAAGACAGAAAGCTGGTGCATGCTGAAGGCACAGGGGTATGAAGGAACATGATATTCTGAAAACATGAAAGGTTCAGCACTGAGAAATGAGGGAATCACTACAGTAATGACAAAAACCTCTCAAGGAATGTTGTCACCTGTGACATCTCCTGAGCACCCCATATTCCAAAACCTGCTCCTTTCCCCTGGGGCTCCCTTTATAGTTCTTCTGCATTTGTTTCTGTGATGGGAGCTCATGCATGCTTCCCAGGGGCTCTCCTCTCAAGCGTTGCCATGGGCTGGTGGTGAGTTTTCTGTGAAGATGCTATCAGTGTGCTTTGTGATGAGGAAGACAGGGGCATCCCTTCTACTGTGAACTATCTGTGCAGTACTGGGAGCTGCAATCACTCATCTCAGATATATCTGGCTAGTGTTGGCTCATGTTTCCTATTAATGCAAAATAATAAAAATATTATTATTACAAAAGTCAGGTTCAATGGCAGCCTGAAACTGTGCAGGAAAATTCTTGGCTGCATAACAAAGTCCTCTTCTGAATATCATGAAAGTATTTTTTAGTTACTGTTTTATTCCAAACACAAGATATGCCCTGGAAGTCAAGGGAATGTATTGTTTTCAAGTGACTTAATATCACATTAGCCCAGGAATTCTTTTCAATTTCTAGAAGGAAAATCTTGGTACAGGATTTGAGGAAAACAAACTGAGAACAATGATGACAACAGCAGAAACACCACACTGTCACCTTCTGGATTTCTGTGGTGTTTTTGATGAGTACTCAGCACCTTTAATTCAACTGACAATCCTCAGCAATTGCCCATGCTTTCCATCAGCTATACATGTAGTATAGATAGTTACAGTGTAACTATCAGAGAAAAGTTGCAACCTCATCCTTTTTTTTTTTTTTTTTTTCTTTCCTTCTTTTTTTTTCCTACCACTAAACGGCACTGAGAGTCTACCACAGAATCAGAGGTGAGGGGCAAGTGTTGTGGCTGGAGGAGGAGCAGGAACTGCTGGTCGAGAGGTTCCACTGAAAGTCCTGTCTGTATGCCATCTCTTGAGGTGATCTTGGCATTTAAATGCAGAGAGCAGCTGGGTTATTGTCAGCTCAGACATGATGGTCTGAACCTGAAATAACTCCATTGACTTCAATCCCATTTTTGCCATGCTGCTCTTCAGGTAGAGGTACAAGGTGCGGGGTGAGACAGCAGAAGGGCAGTGGGTTGGCAGCAAGCCTGTTTACCGAAGGTTATGGCTGGTGTACTTAACTGTTCAGTGCATTTGGTCTTCTCTGTGAATGCTTGCCTGAATTAACTCTGTGCAGAGGTAAACCCAAGGTACTACCTTGGTGTCATATTGGTGCCATCAGTTGAGCCAACTTTTCTTCCTCTGTGAAGGCATAATCTGTCTTGACAAAAGGTCATGTTTTGCTTAATGATTTATATAAAAATAAAGTTAGAATAAAAAAGAGAGAGAGGAAAAAAAGAGGACCAGGTTGGTTCTACTTTATTTCAAATACCTGCAATAGGATTTTATCAGAAATTATATCTATCTGAAGGTGTATCCTCCTCACAGTTGCAGCTGAAAAGTAAGTACCTGCTTCAGGACCATCAGTGAAGCAGACCTGAGAGTGAGGTTCATGTTCAAGAAGAGATGGAATTCAACATGCCAAAACACTAACCTATTCTGTATGAATTGGAAGGGTGCAAAATCATCATTACCCAGTTGTCCAATGTGCCAAAAACTCTTCCAGATTAATGAACTGACCTGCCCCACCTTGGGAAGGAAGAGAAAGAAGTGTGACAAAACAATGCGGAGCAGAGAAAAGACAGAGGCAAACTTCTCTTTCTGAGACAAATTCCCTAAAGTCCCTTATGGTGAGCACGGTCTGAAATCTTCAACCATGGAGTTACAAGTCCCAGGCTGTCTCTTTGTCCAGCTGTCCCCATAAGATATAAGTGCCCAATCCTTTAGTCCACCCAGCCTACTTTTCCTCTGTCTTCTCTGTGGGGTCCAGGGTACATTTATCTTCTCAAGTTGCATGAAGAACAGAAAGCTAAGGAAGTTACCGAATGAACTTAAATGATACCTTTCAGATAATTAGCACAATCAATTAAAAAAACCCCATTCTATTTAGTGGATTTCTATGTTATTCCTGCTTGCTCTTGGTTGCTGCAGTTTGGTGCTGAATTCAGAACAGGTCTGAGGCAGAAGTCAGGAAATAGTGATGTGAAATGAAGCCATAGCAGAATACAGTCCTAATAAATTCAACAGGATAAATAATTTTATTTTTTTTTTCCCCCATATCTTAAATGTGCATACCATGCATTAGTGACTCAGGTACCCTGCCTTCCTTCTGATTTGACTCCATACACCAGGTGTAACTGGATGATCATTCCTATGAACAGCATAAGAAAAAGGGTGAGAAATCTTAGCTAGACCAAACTAAAGACAATGATTAAGATTATGGTCTACCTCTTTTTTTTTTTTTTTCAATTAAAAAAAAAAAAGGGACAAATTTCAAATATGTTTTTTTGTAACTATTTTTTTCTTGCATCAATGAAACTTTTATGTTCACACAATTCTGTTCCTTTGGCTCAGAGCTGACAACTTGATGCTGTGCAGAACTGTATTATGCTTTACAGAATCACAGAATGGTATTGGTTGGAAGGGACCTCTAGAGATCATCAAGTCCAACACTCCTGACAAAGCAGGTTCACCTAGAACAGTTTGTACAGAAATGTGTCCAGGCAGGTTTTGAAAGTTTCCAGAGAAGTAGACTCCACAACCTCTCCAGGCAGTCTGTTCCAGTGCTCTGTCACCCTCAAAACAAAGAAGTTTTCCTGATGTTATGTGGAACTTCTATTCCAGTTTGTGTCTGTGTTCCTTGTTCTATCGCTGAGTACCACTGAAAAAGGACTGCCTCATCCACTTGACACCTACCATTTAGATATTGGGTCTCACTAGTGCAGAAAGGAGGGGGAGGACAACCTCCCTCAACCAGCTGGACACACTCTTCTTAATGCACCCCAGGATACCATTGGCATTCNTTTTTTTTTTCAATTAAAAAAAAAAAAGGGACAAATTTCAAATATGTTTTATTGGAACTATTTTTTTCTTGCATCAATGAAACTTTTATGTTCACACAATTCTGTTCCTTTGGCTCAGAGCTGACAACTTGATGCTGTGCAGAACTGTATTANTTGATGAATATGTTGAACAAGACTTGGCCCAGCACTGACCTTTGTGGAACATCATTAGCTACAGGCATCTGACTAGACTAGGTTGGAAGGGACCTCTGGAGATCATCTAGTGCAACCCCCTGCCAGAGCAGGAATGTCTAGAGTATATCACACAGGAACAAGTCCAGNTGAAAGTTTCCAGAGAAGTAGACTCCACAACCTCTCCAGGCAGTCTGTTCCAGTGCTCTGTCACCCTCAAAACAAAGAAGTTTTCCTGATGTTATGTGGAACTTCTATTCCAGTTTGTGTCTGTGTTCCTTGTTCTATCGCTGAGTACCACTGAAAAAGGACTGCCTCATCCACTTGACACCTACCATTTAGATATTGGGTCTCACTAGTGCAGAAAGGAGGGGGAGGACAACCTCCCTCAACCAGCTGGACACACTCTTCTTAATGCACCCCAGGATACCATTGGCATTCTTGGCTACTGAAGCACACTGCTGACTCATAGTGAACCTATTGTCTATCAGGATTCCAAGGTCCTCCTCCCTGGAGCTGCTTTCCAGCAGGTCAACCCCTGACCTGTACTGGTGCATGGTGTTATTCCTCCCTAGGTGTAGGACTCTACACATGCCCTTGTTGAGCTTCATGTGGCTTCCCCCCACCCAAACTTTCAAGCCTGCCCAGGTCTCTCTGAATGACAGGATTGTCTTCTGGTGTCTAAGCCACTCCTCCCAGTTTCATATCATCAGAAAACATGCTGAGGGTACAGCCTGTCCCCTCATCCAGGTCATTGATGAATATGTTGAACAAGACTTGGCCCAGCACTGACCTTTGTGGAACATCATTAGCTACAGGCATCTGACTAGACTAGGTTGGAAGGGACCTCTGGAGATCATCTAGTGCAACCCCCTGCCAGAGCAGGAATGTCTAGAGTATATCACACAGGAACAAGTCCAGGTAGGTTTTGAAAGTCTTTATAGAAGGAGACTCCACAGCCTTTATGGGCAGCCTGTTTCAGGGCTCCATCATCCTCTCAGTAATAAAGTTTTCCTCACGTAGAAGTGTAACTTCCTGTGTTCCAGTTTGTGACTATTGTTCTTTATCCTATCACAGGGCATCACTGAATCTTTTCTGGCCCCTTCTACTTGACACCCACCCTTCAGATATTTGTAAACATTAATAAGATTTATTAGCCCTCCTGAAGTCCAGCGTTGTAATCTTATTGCCCTGCTTCTTCCTTGTATGATACTATACCACATTGTGATCACTGCTGCCAAGGCTGGCCACAACCCTCACGTTCCTGACCAGACCTTCTTTGTTAATTAATACAAGGTCCAGCAGCACACCTCTCCTCATTGCGTCTTCCACTATGTGTGTCAGAAAGTTATTGTCAATGCATTGCAAGAGCCTTCTAAAGTGAGTATTCTTCACTGTGTGTCCTTTCCAACAAATGTCAGGGTGATTGAAGTCACCAGGGCATGTGATCTTGATGCTACTTCCAGTTGTCTGTAGAAGGCTTCATCAACATAATCTTCCTGGTGTAGTGGTCTGTAGTAGACACCCACAACAAGTTCCCCCATATTTGCATTCCCCTTAATTCTTACCCATAAGTTTTCAACATGTTCTTCATGCCCCCCTGGGTAGAGCTCAATGCATTCCAGTTCTCTCCCACATAAACAGCAACTCCACCATCTCTCCTTATTAGTCCATCTTTCCTAAAAAGTACATAGTCATCCATGGCAGCATTCCAGTCATGCGAGCTATCCCACCCTATCTCAGTAACTGCAATGAGATCACGGCCCTGTGACTGAACGCAGATCTCCAGTTCCTCCTGCTATTCCCCATGCTGTGTGCATTGGTGTATAAGCATTTCAGAGAGGGGGTTGAGTATATAGTTTTCATCCTTGAGGGTTTGCAGATCTTCTGGTTCTCAAAAATGTCATCAGTCTGCTCCACAAGTGCTGGAATATGACATCCAAGGGCCTCTTTAATAAGTCTGGACACATCCCCCTCCCCCTTTAAATCTAGTTTAAAGCTCTGTCAATCAGCCCTGCAAACTCTTGTCTGAAGACTCGACCCCTTTTGAGAAAGGCATCTCCCATCTGATGCCAGCAAGCCTGATGCTGTAT
This sequence comes from Chloroceryle aenea, assembly GCA_013399075.1. NCBI lineage: Eukaryota > Metazoa > Chordata > Aves > Coraciiformes > Cerylidae > Chloroceryle > Chloroceryle aenea. The sequence continues at coordinate 275,198 of VWZY01011864.1, read as the reverse complement.
AGTCATTCCATTGTCAAAAAAGCCAAAATTGTTACAGTGACATCAGATACAGAGCTGTGTATTAACAGACTGTATTTGTCTGTTCGTTCCAGTGTGGCTGCCTGTGACTGGAAGAAGAGAAGATAATTTGTGCCGCAGAATCTCTCATCAGTCATCCCTAGGCTCTAAAGTCTCTTTTGATTGCTCTTGGACTACTAGTCTCAGCATACTCACCTGTGTCAAAAGCCTTGCTGAAGTCTAAGTAGACAACATCCACTGTCCTCCCCTCATCCATCTGGTTAGTCACATTGTCATAGAAGGCTGTCATATTAGTAAAGCATTTTAGGTCAAGACATGGTTATCCCAAGCATAAGAAGGAAATGCATTCATACTAGCAGTGATAAAATTCAACCCACCAGGGTACTTGAGTAATTAATTGAGAATTATACCATCACAAAAATAATTAATATAAAGTTTGTCAGAGTGTTTACTTGAAGAGGATTTTATGCATAAAATCTCCTAACAGGACTTAGAAAAATGGGAAGTTCACATCTGGAATGAATTGGTGGGCACAGAGAGAAATATAATAACAAGAAAAAAAAAAGAAAATAAGAGAATCAAGTTCGCTCCTTTTAATTTATTTTAAATTAAAGCATAATAGCTTAGGACTTGCACTCCCAAATGAATCTACCACAGGACCTGATTAGCATCTTCTGAAGGAAAAAAAAAATCCGTTTCTTAGAAAATACAGTCAAAACATTATAATTAATGCATTTAAATATGTGCCTTCCTTACGGGCATATGCTATGTTAGCAATTAGGCTTTTAGCAATTTTTGCAAAAGAAGCTGAATCTCATTATATAGTCTTTTAGACCCACGTTATTCTTTCATAAAGAAACCAGTTATCTTATTTTATGGATTTTTGAGAGTGTAGGGTGGGAAGCATTAAGTATTTATGCAAACGCTTGAAAGTACACCACTGGAAATTTAAGTTCTTTCATTTCTTTCTCTTCTTTCCTTTTTTTTTTTTTTTTTCTAACTGTTTTCTTGCATACATCTGTGAAAAAACAAACTAATTCTTCATTTACAGAATCTAGACACTGAGCCAAATCTTATATTTTTTATTCAGGCATAACTCCCAACTTTCCATGACAGGTTTCATCATAAATAAATTTCAACAATTAAATAAGAAATCAAATAATTGATATAAAACTAAATTAACTTTCAAAATATTAAGTATGAGAAAGGGTGCCTCATGTTACAGTGTTACATTTGTATTTAGGGTCTCCTAGTGGTTCACAGAACAAAACAGAAGAAGGTTACTTCTATTCTAAATTAATTTAATATGTTGGTTTCTTTTTTCAGTTACCTTCAGCAGAAGCAGAGTTAGAACAAAAGGGAAAGGCTTTTACCCATCTCTTTCAGTGCTTAGTCTCTGAATTATCTTGGATACATTTCTGACAACTTAGAATTGCATTTGAAATGCTGCAAGTAGGAAATTCAGGGGTGATGAAAGCTGTTTATACAGAACAGACACTTCTCTGCAAATTTACACCAGACTGAGTTTTATATTCTCACAGTCTTGGGAGCAAGCCTATGAAATGGTCATACCCTTGAGGGACTGCTGGTACATGCAACCGTCTTTGCCCTGTGCTGGCCATGGTCATCCTGTTTGTTGCCCATCAATCCTTATCCACCAGACAATACCATGGGGAAACACTGAAAACTCAAAAGTGTCACTGTCTGCCCAGGCAGGGACAAGATGGATGTCCCCGTGGCACAGAGTTAGGGTACGACTCTCCAGTCACTCAAAATTTCACCAACTGCTTTGACAGGTCCTGTCTGAGGAGCTTATGTATGAGGCTTGCATGAAACGGCATTGAGTGTCTTATCCTGTGTAAAATAAGAACACTCTATTTTCTGATTTACTGTACAGCAACTTGGAGCTTACTTTTAATACATTTTCATTAATTTAAATAAACAGTCACTTTGCTTTCCATCTCTAGAGTTCTGTGTAACCTGGAAGATGTACACTGAGACACTCAGAGTTTCTCAGGGAGGAAGAGAGGGCTCCTTTCCTTCTCCAGATTATTCTGAGGTTTTCCTCATCACTGGTACAGCTGCAGAGGCTGAAGACTCCTATGTCCTGATTCACACTTGCACCATAGTGCTACCTTGTAGACAGTGAAATAAAACACTTTGGGAGCCAGAGATTCCAGTTGCTCCTAGTTAACTTTACATGTCCACGAAGCAGTCATCTGAGTCATTCTGTGATCCTTTTATAATCAATGGAAAGAAAAAGGAGCTCCAGCAGTACCGTTTTTCCATCCTCATGTAGAAGTCAAAAACTGGTCAGATGACACACATCCTAAACAATCTGTTTTCTTCCATTGACTATAAAGACCAAGATTTGGTTGTGGTGTAGATATCACTGCTTTAACTGTCTAATGTTAAAAGAGGGGAATGCCATCCCAAGTGACTTCAGGGGGCATTGGATCAGGTCTGGTATGTGCAGCAGACATGTGCATTTGAAACCGGTATCATTTGTTCAGCTTTGCTCTTTTAATACCACTGTATTAATACCACTCAGCAGCCTTTTGGAAGGAGGGCAATATAACTGTGACTGCTTCATTGATGAAACTGTGGAGCAGGCTTGGCTTAACCTAAATGTCAGGACAGAATGTAATTCAGTGTTTTCTACTTCACAGTCTGCAGGTTAAAAGGTTTCAGGGAAGGATAAATCAGACATAGTATGTTTTATGATGTTCAGTGACCTTCATGAATAATATAGAGTCCAAATAAAATTTTTTGATAACCACCCAAAGATTAAAAAGTGTTTTACTCAGATTATTTGTTAAACTGTCATGCTCAGATCAAAGTCCTGCTACTTAGCTCTTGGACTATCTGAGAGCAAGAACAAATTAGAAACATTTAAACATCAGTCAATTTGCTCATGGGCAGGAAAGATAAAATTACAGGGTCACATTTTTAATTTGGAAAAATAATACTATTCCCAAGGAAAAAATAAAGCATTTCTCCTGATAACATTATTTTCTCCCATTCACTGGGATGTAAATTCCATTTTACTTACTCAACAACTGCACAGACCACAATGGTTTTCTGAGGTAGCCTTCGTAGATCAGAACTTCCCTAGATAAATACATAAATGGGAGTTTATCTTAGATATAATATAGGAATTTTCATCCTGTATATATTAGCTTTTTCTTGTATTCTGTATCTGTTATTGCCTTTCCTCTTTTATAGCATGTAACAAAATATTTATTATTGTCAGGTACTTTCATTTAAGAGAATTGCAGCTTTAGTATTATATTACAAGTGTTCATTAGACTTTACTTTCCTATAGATGAGAGTCATTTCTGGTTTTCCCCCAGAGAGGCTGAAAGCTGATGTCTATTGATTTAGATGTTTCCCTGAATTTAGCCCCGCTTGCGTGCATCCAAATACTTTTAATCAGCCTCCTTCCTTGCACCTACAAGCAATGGTCCTTCACTGCTGACAGGTGAATCAGGCATGGATCCACCTCTGTTGTGTGGTAGCATCATGTACCAGACTTCGGACATGATTTATTTTAAGTATAGTGCTGATAAAATAGTAAAATACTAAACTCCCCTGCCAGTCTGGGAGTATATTGAACCTCTAAATGTTATCTGGATAGTGCAGCTGTATGAGTATGTATACATATATATTTACCTGCAGTGTTTCTGGGAGTATAGAAAGATGTTCTCTCAAAGACTGGGTTGTTTGGGATATATGTATTTATATATATAAACCTGTTATAGAGTCTCCTGTGAGGATGTATTTGTTGCAAGTTGTACATCCCACTTGTTCAGCTCCCATGCTCTTTTCTGTTATTGCACTCTGTCCCAAAGAAAGAGGGAAAGAGAGATGTTCTGAAGCTATGACTTACCTGTCACCTGAAGCGAAGCTGCTTCACAGCATCTGTTACAGCTGAGGGTACAAGGATTTATGGACAGAGAGAGGAGAAAAGGGAAGTCAAAAGGGTTACAGACTGCCCACCAGCCCACTGGCAGTGCACACCTCCAGCCATGTGCCATGGTTGCGTTCGCACAGACTGCTTGTTCTTATTTTTGTTGTGTCTTCCCACAGTTATAAATTAGTTAGTATAGACTTACACATCAGGTCTTGTAGGGTAGCCTTTATGTAACTCTGGTTGCTAGGACTTGGCATTTTGGAGAAGTGCTCCACAAAGTATTGAAAGGATGTTTTTTCTGTGATCAACCATTGAATATCCAACAGGAATGATGAAGTAGGTTCTTTTGTTAGTGACATTCATAGATTTCAAGAGCTCAGAGTCTGTTCTTGAAACTGAGAAGTAGTTCAGTTATAAACAGAGAGCATATTACCTCAGCATTGAAAAACCTCCTGTGTGGAGGTTATAGACTGAGACAGAAGTGCTGATAATTGTCTCTTCTTATATCAGAAAAACAAGTGCCTAACCTGACCTTTCTGTTCAATATTGTCTTTATGTGGAATGAGGATATCTGTTTCCTCTAATGCTATCCTGTTCCAATCTTGTTCAAATGTTCCTTTACCTGCAAATAGAGAAATGTGAAACTAGGCAGTGATCATAACACTTCCTTTTGGCCTTAGAAATCTATGAATCTGCTTAACTGTGGTGACAGATCAATGGGGTGTACCCACTCCCCTCTCCCAGAAGTCTTGATACTGTGCTGTGCTAGGCACTGTGTGGCACAGGACTACATACAGTGAAGAAATCCCACCACATTGCAGCAACCTGTACTATCACAGCCAGGCACACTCAGCCCATGAAAATGCTAACAAGACATTAACAGGAAGTCTCCCTTGGGAGACTTGTATGTGAGGACATAGTTCATATTAGCATTGAAGAGGAAAAGATCTTGATTACTTAAGAGCTGTCTTTAATCACATCCAACTTAAATCTTAACCTACATAGTCTACTGCATCCACCTGTCTTTCTGTAGGGTAGGAGTTAAAAAACCAGATCTATTTGAAGAATTATGTACCAAGTTGGACATGGTTTCTACTTATGTCTTTGAGAAAGTTGCATCATAATTTTTTAAAATTCCAGCATTGGCCAAAAAAAGTTTTTGAAAAGGTAGTTAAGGCAGTGGGGGCTGTTGACAGGCTTTGAGATGTGCTTTGTGGTCTGTGGGAGTTCCTGTTAGAAGATTTAATCTGAAATGTATTTCTATTCACAGCTCAAGATCTCTGTATTTGGACAAATTAATCATTAGTTCCTATGTTCTTGAACTCTCATGAAGACCAATGATTTTCCCAGAACTATTATTTTTTTTACATTTGTTAGCCAAACAATTTTAAATAAGCTTCTCTGGTTTGTGGAAATTAACAAATTTGCATGCAGCATGTCTGAAATTCAGTTGTTTCTTTTAACATGATTTGTAATCTAAATCATAGGGTGGATGTNTATATTTTTCCTTTTTCAGTCAGTGGGGACTTCACTGGACTGCCACGACTTTTGTAATATAATAGATAGTGGTTTCCAAGCCTCATTCACCAGTTCCCTCAGCACCTGTGGGTGTATCCCATCAGGTCGCATAGACTTGTGCACTTTCAGGTTCATCAGATGGTCACGAACCTGATCTTCACTTGCAATGGGCAGTTTTTTCATCCAAATCCCACCATTATCTTCTGTGACTCTGGGAGTGTGGCTGGAGCCCTTGCCAGTGAACACTGAGGAATAGAAGTCATTGAGAACCTCAGCCTTCTCAGTATCACTTGCCACCAGTTCTCCCGTATCCTTTCTGAGGGGCCAACACCTTCCCTAGACTTTTTCTTGCCATTAATATACCTATAGAAATTTTTGGCATTTCCCCTTATCAAACTGGCTAGATTTAATTCTAACTGAGGTTTAGCTTTTCTAACCAGGTCTCTTGCTGCTTGGGCAGCTTCCTTGTATACCCCCCATTCTATCTGTCCCTCTTTCCACTCCTTGTACAGTTTCTTTTTGCATGACAGCATGTCCAGGAGATCCTTATTCATCCAGGCAGATCTCCTAACATTCTTTCCTGCCTTTCTCTTTGTCAGTATAGTTTGTTTCTGGACATGGAGTAGGTGATCCCTGAATACTGACCAGCTGTTTTGGGCCCCCCTACCCTCTAGGGCTTTGTCCCATGGCACTTTGGCCAGCAGATCCCCGAAGAGATCAAAGTCTGAATGCCTATAGTCCAGGGTCGTAAGCCTGGAGTACATCCTCCTAGCTGCCCTGAGGATTTTAAGTTCTATCCCTTTGTGATAGAATTACACATACAACCAAACACATCTGCCACATATGTGGCTCTAAAACATCAGGTGACTATTTTATGTCACACCCTTACCTAAGCTTTTCACTTTATTGTGAACATTATAAAGGGCCAGTTCAGACACTGCTATGCTTTTTCCATTTATTTTATTGTAACAGAAGCAATGGGTCATGGGTGAGCCAGCAAGAATTTTGGCAGTGTTGTTTGCTAGGGGCCACACTGGAAATGCATTTAAAACAAAGTGGTTTCTTTACAACAATTTCAGCAGATGAAACTAAGAGTGGTTGAGATAGATAATTGTGAAAAGCAGGTTTTACTCAGAAATAAAATGTTTTCAAACCTCTTGAAAACACTCAACTGCATGTGGATCTCTGCCTGCTGCCAGATGAGAGTGGTGAGAGGGGAGCTTGTCCAGAGAGATGTGTCTGGGTCTCACTTGCATTTTTCTAGCAGCCAGCACTTGGCCCTGCTTTTGCAAATCTTGTAAATTAACACAGGTGCAAACTGTTACACCAAATAAAGTTACTAAATATGTTGTTTACTGGAATCATTAGCTACTGCTGTAAGAGAAAAAAAAATGCAGCCTGTTTGCAATTTATCTTGTGCCTCTTCAGTGAATAAAGGGGAAAAGTGCTCCTTACACTGATCCTTTTCTTAGCCTCATCAATCACAACTGGAAACCACAATGTTGCAGCTAGTGCCATGGATTCACCACCTTCTTTAGGGTTCCTTCATCATTCACTCTCTGCAGTCTCTGGGGGATATTCATGGGTAGGACTGAAGCTGTCAGTAGGGTTGCATACCTGCATGGTTTATCACGGGACTACTGCAAAATTACAGGTCAGACTACACCAGTATCTATTTTGTATGGCTTGCTGCCACATTAAAGGTAATCACATCTGGGATCACACAATTCCATGAGCTCTGGAAGCCCTTACCTGTATGTCATCTGTGGTTATTTAACACTTTGTACATGTGCCAGTGAAATCTTTGGGGTGGGACACTGAACTCTTGATAAAGAGCTCTCAAGAGACCAGGCTATTAGGTAAGTATATACAGCCATGACCACTGAGAGACAGTGAAATATGAAAGCACGAGAGACAAAGCAAAAAGAATAGACACGCAGGCAGCTTTACTGCTGGATTTGGATGGCTTGTGGCTCTCCTGGTGCCTGTGAGCTTCTGGAAAAGGTCAGAAGGTTCCTTCTTTTTAGAAACTTGGACCCAGTACTCAGGAAAGAGCTTTGCATAAAGCCATCTGCAGGGACAGTAAGGAGACTATGGTATTTTAGTGAGGAGGCAAGGATGTGGGAGATAGTGAGGATGATTTTAGCTATTAACAGTATAAATGTTTCATGGTGTGAAAGGGGGCCAGCAACTCGTGTGTATGTCTTACTTCAAGGCTGACTAAAACTGAGCAATGTAACTGGTGGTATACTTAGGGTGAGCCTGGAATCCAAAAAAACAAGCAGGTGCTTCTGAAAAATAATGTATGTATAGAACTGGTGAGGAAAATACCCCCTTAGACATGTAAAAGAAGTTCAAGAAATACAAGTATAAAACTATAGCTTTGGTGCAGACTTTTCAGTTCTTTTTAGTATAATGACACCAGAGACAAATTTGAACCTGAAGATATTCAGATAATAGCAAAAATCAGAATCATAGAATGCTTTGGTCTGGAAGGGACCTTAAAGATGATCTAGTTCAAACCTACCCTGCCATGGGTGGGAACACTTTCCACTAGATCAGGTTGTTCAAAGCCCAATCCAACCTGGCCTTGAACACTTCCAGGAAGGGGCATCCACAACTTCTCTGAGCAACCTGTTCCTGTGTCTCACCACCCTTCCAGTAAATAATTTGTATGTATTAATGTAATAATAATTTTGATTACTGTAGCAATAGATAGAAATTCTTCATGCAAGATATCTGTTGTATGACTCAAGATGCTGTGCTGAAAATAAATCTTTTTTTTTCTTAAGCAAATATTTTAGGTGATGTGAGACTAATAAGAGAACTTGAGTAAGTTTTGATACTTGGCTTGGATACGATCTGTACTTTCTGAAAACACACCTGTGTAAACTTTATACTATTGCTAGTACTATGAGATCTTTGATTTTATATATCACCAACATAAAAAGTGAAACACAAAAAAGGCAAGATTTTGGGAGGAATCCCTGTGGAACTATTAGATTTAATTAACTAAGAAAATACTATTCTGGGGAAATTTGCATTATTTGCCTCATTTTGAGGGTAAATTTTATGCATACACAAGTAAAAGCACAATGGTAACAGCTCAAGTGAATCAAAGAAAGAACTAAGGAGAAGGAAATGAAATTACACGTTCTGTATATAAAATAAAGAACAGGAAAGTTAATAATTTAGCTTAGTTAAATCAAAGTTATTTCTTTGTAAATTAACATCCTTCATAGAAGTAATTCATTTAAATAATATAAAAATACAAAATAAGCACTAACATGTATTTGTAAAAACATAACCTAAGTACTTAATGAATGGGAACCATTCATAAAACCATCAGAAATCTACTTTTAAAAAACTCTTTATGGTTTGTTAATGGGATTTGTTTAAAAAAAAAATAGGAACAAAACTCTACTGACAAGCAGTTAAACATATACTTACCTTTCAGTACACAGGACAGCCATTCAAATCATTTCAACATGTGTTTACCTTCACATATGTGATTTATCATCTGTATCTGTTATATAGGGATATATTTCTACCTTAAACTTAAAAAAAATGCACTGAAATTTAATCATGTGCATAATGTTTTGTGGAAGTCAGGTCAGTTCACAGGAGAAGCTTTGTCTAGTGTAATATTAAAATGATTTTGTCAGATATAAGAAGAAAGAAAATATATTGGAAAAAAAAAACCCTCACTTTCTCAGGACTTTTGGAAAGCTTTTGAATGGGTGGAGTGGAATAGCCACTTGCTGTTATGAACTTGGACAAAGGAATATATAAATTCTGGAAGCCTAGAGGTTTAAGGTAGAGTGAGGTATATTTCAGAAGGTTTTCCTTTGCATGAAAGACAAGAATGTTAACACTCACCTTTTTATTTGCTACCCTAAATGAAAATTCCATGTAAAAGTGGTTAACTAAAATGAAAACACTGCAGCTGAAAAATAAATGTCAGAGGACAGAAAATACCTGAATATTCAGATGCATAATTGTATTTCCAGTAAAACCAATTATCTTCCCAAATTTAATACATTTATGCAGACCATTTGGATATTTCTGTAGTTTTAAAATGTAACGGAGTAAGCATGAAGTGCCAGGAATTTCTATTTCACAGCCTCTTAAAAGTTGCCTAGAACCATAATTTCTTTTAAACAAACAATGTTTCTAAAAATTGCCTCAAAGTCACTACAGTTAGGTAAGGCTATATATTCTTTTTACAAACTGTTCAGGGACAGAGGATCACTAAAAACATTTTATTGCAAGTAACTATAACATACATTTTGGAAACAACTTTTTTGAACTTACTGTGCTTTTAGAAATATTTTGTGTAGCATTGCCTCAGCCTTTCCAAAACCACTAAAATTTTCCATATGACATGTTTTACTCAAAAAGGTAATCAAACATTACCTCCATGACGTATCAGCTACTGTTAATTAACCAGCTAAATCAGGATTAGGGAAAATAAAAAAAAAAATAATTGCCTTGATTAAATAGCAGTCTGTCTAATAATAATAATAGCATTCTTGACTGATATCAAGCAAGGTATATCTATATCTGTATCTACATCTATACCTATATAGATATCTCTGCAGTAACTATATGCAACCTGTCCCCTAATACACCATATATGTATTCAACCATTTCAGTTTCTAACATCATTTTGAGCCTGACTCTGTAGCTTTCACCTGCATCACAATTTCTTCTTTAGGCATGTGGAAGATAGCAGAAGGCTGCGAGACAGAGCATCTTCTCACATTTATGTCTCCTGTCTTGGATGAGAGTGCCAGTGTGCAACCTCTCCACTTACATGCTGCAGCAGCCTCAGCTCTGTGGGCTTTGGGCTGCTGCAGTATGCATGCCATATACCTACAGTACATTTAGGGAGGTACACAGAGTGGATGTCCTACTTGTTTTCTGATGAACTGTGAGGATATCTGAAAGGCTGACAGAAACTGGTATCTCATACCATGTAAACTGTCTGCCTAAGGTTTCCTGCAATGCCAGACTCATGATTTCTCACAAAAAGTATTCTGCTCCAAGAGCATACATTTCTTTCTAAATGGACACGGCACTCCCTTCCTGTGTACAAAAAATGCTTCCAAAAGACAATTAATAGATTCTTTCCTGTACTGTGGTGTTCTCGAGAACATTTTCAACTATTCCTCTACTGGGACATGGAGTCCTGCAGGAAGGTAAAGGCAAGAGTTTTCCATTCTCAGTATCACAAAACAGAGTTGTTTGCTGTGGAATGACTTTTCAGGCCACTTAATTCAGAGAACTTTTGAGCATAGATAAGATCATTATTTAACTAAATTAGCTTTTCTTTTCTTTTCTTTTCTTTTCTTTTCTTTTCTTTTCTTTTCTTTTCTTTTCTTTTCTTTTCTTCTCTTTTCTTTTCTCTTTTCTTTTCTTTTCTTTTCTTTTCTTTTCTTTTCTTTTCTTTTCTTTTCTTTTCTTTTTTTTTCTTTTTTTTTCTTTTTTTTTTTTCTTTTTTTTTCTTTTCTTTTCTTTTCTTTTCTTTTCTTTTTTTTTCTTTTCTTTCTTCTTTTTCTTTCTTCTTCATGTATCTATCCACAGCTGCAGATTTTAGTCCTTTCTAGGTTGGCATGCAAACAGTTTTCTGCACAGGTTGAGAATAGTTATCTGCTAGTTAGAGTATTGTTTTTCAGCATAACATCTGCATAAATGTACAAACCTGATGAAAGAGTTGAAATTAAATACAATAAGTGGCCAAAGACATGTGCCAGTTACATAGACAACATTCACTGTAAGGATCAGATCATGTCTTCTTAGGGCATGGTGCAGGAGGAAAGCACAGGGACTGTCTTGATGTTGATGTATATAAGGATGGAAGGAAGCTCCCAGATTCCAGTTTCTAAATAGCATTGCTGAAAGTCATGCTTTGAACTTGCCTCGGGCACACAAACTCAAGATAAGCCAAGTACAAAGTGTTTATCCTAGATGACTTCTAGATCTACTGACACTGTTGGCCTCTCCTGAGGGAAATGGTGGGTGTTGTCAGGACTGAAACGTCATCCCTTCTTTATCTGAAACATTAGAAAATGCATCCTGTTCCTGTTGCCTTGGCAGCAGATGCTGGGTGTGTGTCTACATCCATCCCAGCATATCTCATCTTTTTTGTGTCTAGCATGCAAATAGGTCAGGCAAAGTAAGGGCCATGTCTGAGAGCAGCTCTAAAATCATTATTGGATATGATGGTGTGAATAAAGTGGAGAAAGACTGAAGCCTCCAGAAGACACATTCCAAAATTGAGATCTACTCTTCTGCATAACACTTTCCATAGCAAACTGCAAAATCTTAAATGCTTTGGTCGCTTAAAAATAAATTTAACAAAAGATTTTGTGCACACAGTTGAGCTGTCATAGCTATGAACAAGATGTCCTAGATGGTATTTGCCCTGTGTGGATATTTCACTTTTTGGGATGTCGTAGATAGTTACAGTCTATACTGTAATATTTGAAGCTAAATTCTACCATACTTACATCTCTTTGGAACTCACCTGCAGTGAATAAATATGGAAGAATTAGTTTCTCAGTGAACAGCACCACTGTTCAACAGCACCACTGTTCATGCACCACAGCATTTTTTATAGCTTGCATCAAAAGGGAAAACACAAGGAGAAATACTGTAGCTTTTCTTACTCCACTTGTTCGTATAAAGAGCAATATTTGTACAGACAGAAGTGGCATTAAATGATACCAAATTCCTTTTACTTAGTTGCAGATACAGTGCTATAAAATGTAAAGATTTCCAAAGGTTAAAAGCATTAGAATATTTAATTGTATGCTATTGATTGTATTTTAAAAATAAACAAATTGATTTTATATACCAATTCAGAGAAGGCATTAGGCTTCTCATAGTGGGATACTTAGAAAATATATGAACTTTATCTATTTACTATCACTGCTGAACTGGGAAAATGAAACTGTCAAAGTCACTTACAATTAAGGTATTAAAAGAACAACTTAATCAACTACAGAGTATCAGCTTAGATGCTCAAGACAATTTAGTGTTAGATATGCACTACTGGGGTTTGGAATGTCCACATTTGTGGACATGTCTAATGGGACATTAGAGAACCCCTGAAATTTCTGTGATGAACTGCCTATAATAAAAGGATGACTCCACTAATGAGATGAAGCGATACATTAGGTTTCAGTTAGTACTCAGAAAATAATCTCTGTTTCATCTGAAATGGAAGTAGACCTCAGAATTAAGAAGGAAAAAACCAACAGCGAATCCTCCCAGACACCGACAGAGTATGTTGCATATGTTACTAAAAACAACAGTGGGAAGAAGTACTGCAGTAGTAGTCTATTACTTTCTTTACTTAATAGAGTGCAATGTATTTAAAATGCAATCAATACATTTTGAAGAGAAGATGGTGTAATACACTCTTTGAGAGGTTTCAGATCATAATTTAAAAGAACTGCCATGCAGTGGGATTTATGTCATGTCTGATCACCAACTGATTTGCTGGTGGTGTGCAGCATGTTGCAAGAGACTTCTGGAGAAGTTGTGAGGCTGGGGTGCTCCCCTGCCTCCTGCTGAGGCAGTGGGCTGGTAGCAGAGGTGACCCTTCCTAGAAACGAACTTTGTGTCCTCTCTAGATCCATGCCTGGATGTCCCATATCTTCAGCTGCACTGCTTGTTGGTCTAGTCTTGAATCTAACTTCAGGATGAACCTTGTAGGTAATCCTTGGATTCACTCTTCTGACAAAATGGAAATATGATGGTTTAGAATAATCTGGATGTTCTCCAAATAATCTCATAAGAAAACAAATGGTTATCACTTAAGCTCCCACGGAAAGAGGAAGAACAGAGTTGACCAGGATGACAGTATAGAAATGGTAGGAATTGAGGGCATAGGTGTCCCAAACCAAGCTTTAAGTAATGCCTAGCTATGCTCTGGCTCCCCTGTGAGGTGGAAATCAACCTCAGGACCCATGATTTGCGGCATCATTCTTACTGAGAAACAACTAGATCAATTCAGTTCTGTACAATTTACTCTTAAGCCTGGGGACCTACTTGCCAAGATTTAGCCTGATGTGAATAAAAATGGCCACATTATAAAACACTCAAAAAGGCAGCTCTTAATGGGAGTGCTGAAAGACCCCATAACCATTCACTGCAACTGCCCAGCTGGGTGCCACTCTCTTAAACAGTGAGAGAAAGCAGGACTTCACTAAAAAAAAAAAAAAAAGACATCTTAATAAAAAACCAGTTAATTATGAAGACACATGATGTATGTACCTTTGGAACACAGAAAGTCATATTTATTTTTCTTTTCAAAGAAAGGCACCTGAGAGATGGAATTGAACAGGGCTCTCTGGGGGGTAAAATAAAGAGCACAACTATTATACTGAGACCTAGATTATACACTTCCACTGCTTATGACTTTCAAGAAAAGTAAGCTCAATTGTGTGTTATTGTGGAATGTTCAGCTTCCAATGGAGGAGAGTAGTATGATATCAGTCAGCTGCAGCTTTCAGAGCAGCACAGTTACAATTGAAATAAGGGTTACTTTGTTTTACTTTGGTAATTAAAATCAAGATTTATGCATTCCCTCCCTAACCAGTGATGGCTACATTTTTAACATAAATGCAAATGTAAATGTTCTACTGTTTTCCTCTGAACGTAATTTCTATTGGAAAACAAAATTTATGCAGGAAGACTTCCTGTAAAGCAATATCTGAAAAATAAAGTGTTTCAATTCTATTTGGAAAATATTTGCTGCTCAAAGTGTGAGCTTCCATCAGATTGCCACTGGTATAAATTGAATATACTTACATATATTTATATTTTTTTATTTCCTAAAATTATTAATTACTCTGGCAGTCTTATGTATATAATTATCTTATATGGAGTCTTAGCACCAAATGTTAAAAATGCACAAAGGTTTCAGCTATCAGGCCTCTTTTTTTAGACTGATAAATTATTAAGACTGATTCATCTATGCAGATCATACTTTCTTTTCTTGGCTTCCACTCAAATATATATTTTTGAAGACATGAACAAAAATATATTTATCTGTTTTTAATCTGGCTAAGGAGAAAAGTAAATATTTCATTGTCCATCTCTCAGCAAAGAAACAAACTCTACAAACTACCATATCAGTTTGATACAAAATCTGTAGTCAACTATTTTGCAACAGGAAACTTTAAATTCAGAACATATAGACACTTAGCTCTGCATTGTCTGGAAAAAGGAGTTAAGAGTGACTAAAAATGAAAATGTTTGGGTCACTGTTGATTTTGAGATGGCTTGCAAGAAAAGTTCTACTAGGAAAGTGCTACAAGGCAGTTGTAGACCCCAGAGCCAAATCTGAACATGAATAATGTAATTTTGAGTGACTTTGACATGAAAGCTAATAGAATGGATAAAAAAGTGCTAGTAACAGTGGCTTGGATGTTCAAAGAATAATAAGCAACAGCTTTTCACTAAATAATCACTGAAACAACAAGAGGCAATATTTCATTAGATTTGATTTAGGTAAGCAGTGAATGATGTAGAAGAAATGACATAGAAAATAACCATGGACCAAGTGAACATGAACTAATCCCATTTGAGCTAAGTGGCTGGACAAACACAAATAAGATAACTAAGACTAATAAATTGAAAAGCTTAACTTTGATAAAATAAGGTTGGTTGTTTTCGTGAGACTGGACTGGAGAATACAAGGCTTGAATACAGAGGACTCTCTCAAAGCTGTTTATATCATTGAGAGTTTGTATCAGAAGTGACATGGGAAGATTTTAATAAAGAAGCACTGGATGTAAACAGATAAATAACTACCACAGCAATATTAAGCCTAGACAGGCAGACAGAGAGCTTCCAAGAAATAGAAAAATTTTGTGAAGGGTGAAGAGAGCTGTGTGTTATAAGTGAAAAATTGTAGTGCTGAGGTGAGAATTGCTAAGTCAAGCTGACTCATAACTCAGAACACTAAAAAAAAAAGCATGATTTCTTCAGCTGCATTTTTTTTTAATAAAATAGTGAAAAAGACAGTAAAGTGGATATGGATTCAGAATGGTCAGGTATTACTCAAAACTCAAATAAATGCTGTAACTCTTTTTTGGTAGAAAGAAGAAACGAGGTTGCATACAGACATAGAGACAAGACCGAAAGCAGAAATACATCTGACAATGGGTATTTGAGGCAGAAGTAAAATTTCAAGAGGCTCCTGCAGCCAACAAGGGGTAAATACTTCCCCAGGATTTTGGCAGAAAGTATACATGAACCTGCTAGTTCAACTGTATATTTCTTCAGGAAAACAATCAAAATGAGTTCATAGCATAAAGCCAGATATTAGCAAATATAATACCTATATTTAAAAAGGGAATAAAACCCAGAAAGGTGTTGGCAAACCTGTTTCTGTGTGCATGGGTAGGACCTTCTGTGAAAATGTTTACTCTTGCTGATGACTTTTGGCTCTGCTGGGTAGAATCAGAGGTAATTCACCTTTACTGTCTCCTGAGAGGAAGCTGCAGGGAGGCACACATGTATACCTTGTCTTCTCAACAAATAAGCACTCTACAAGATAAAATTTTAATAGCTCTTTAAAAAATATTGAGGATTTTAGTGGTAATTGGTAACAATTTACAAAAATGTACTGTGCAGGAGACCGGTGTGAAAGATAGGATATCCACAGGGTAAGGGAAGGTTCAGCTAACTTTCTCAAAGATGGAAGAAAATTATCAGAAGACTTAATAAATGCAGAAAGTACTGGTCTGGAAAACAGGTGAAGAATAAAAAAACTAAATCACTTTCAGTTTCCCAAGGGGTACTGGAGAGAGTTAACCCCTTTGAGTTTATTTGACCCCTTCATTAGTATATATTCCTCATGTAGGAATTGAATTTTACATGAATGATGAGATCATCCAAAGTAAAACTAATAATGGTAACAAAAGGTTCCCACAAAGCCTAAAACTTCAAGTTCTAGAGGATGAAGAACTCTCTACGAATTGGGATCAAGGAAGAAAACTTCCTCTTTGCAGAAATGCATCATTTCAATGGGCCTCTTGCACTGTTTGCTAAAGCAAACAGCCCCAGCTCACCTCGAGGAGACATTGGGGTGGGAGGATTGCGAGGTGACCTGGAGTGTCCAAAAGCAGACACTGCCATGCTCCTGGCTGCTGTGCAAGCTCTACACACCATCCACAGGGCCCTGTTCTGTCACAGCATTGGAACAAACCCAATAGACATGACAGGAGTCAAGGAAAGTTTATGTCACTCTGTCCAAGCAATAAAGCATGGCAAATAGACATTATGAATTCCTCTTGTTGTTTCTGGAATCATTATTTCATTTCTCAGTGTCTCAATGCCATTTCTGCAAGAAAAGGGGCAATAATTCCTGCTTTCTCTCACATAGTTAAACTTTTGGGGGCAAAGACTTCTATTCTTTGTGTCAAGAGCACCTGGAAAAAAAGCGCTGTTGTGATCTCAGCTGGGGCCTCTTCATGTTACTGTAATACAAATAAATCCTAAATGAATATTCACCTTTAGACATCCAGGAAAAGAAGGCTTCTTTCTATGAGAGAACTGCTATTTATGCTAACACAACCACGAAATTCAAAGTGTGTGCATGTGTTCTTGAGTCAAATTAACCAAAGCCTAGAGGTCACTTATGCTGAGTATCAATTGCTACACCACTTTCTTTTCCTCAGAGGAAATCAGAACGATGGGAAAAAATTACAAACACCCCAAAGTAAGGTACTTAGTTAAGACCAAAGGCTGACATTTTTCCTGGCTGTGGAGAAAAGATGTAATCTTCTAAATCATATTGAAACTATACAGAGACTTTAAGTCATAATACTAGCTGCCTTTATCTTGTCCTTAGTGTGAAGTCTCCTTTTCTCATGTATTTTCCTTTTCCTGTTGAACTTTTTAACTACTTTCATCTAAATCATCATATGAATATCTCTTCCATTTCCTTGTCATGTTAAGAGTTAAAGGCAGCAGGAGAAACCTGGTGAAGGACATCAAGGTGAGAACCTCAGAAGAAGAGGTTTTTCTTGAATATTTCCCTGCCTGCAGCATTGTTGCAGTTCTGAGAATCACATCCTGCTACCCTCATTCTGCCCGAATAGTATAATTTTCTCCAGGTCATGGCCAGTGGGACTGTAGTCCAGCAGAGGATTTAATATCTTGCCCATATCAGGTGAAAAGGATTCTCTTATTATATTAAGAAGGGGAGGCTGAGGTTGAAGCAAGGCTTGACCTGTATCTTGACAATATTCAAGACAGGATGAAACATTGCAAAACTTACAGCTCCCATGCCATCTTTCACAATGTACATGTAGCCACCATTATTTGTTGGGGTGTAATGGAGTTTTTCAGTATGTTGTGTTTCATGGAAAAGAGGTTGACATAGTTTTTGAATTAAAATGGTGAATAGCTCTCTTTTAGGAAACAGAAAAATGTCTGGTAACAAAGATAGCTGTATTAACTCCAGCCAAACAGTTCTTCTGTGACACATTACTAGTGATAATAGTGTCTTGTTGCATTATCTTGTACTATGAAAATATGATTTTTTTGGTTTATCAGATTTCAAAGAACAGCACATCCTTAAGTGTTTAACACCTAACTTGATGAGACAACTCTTATTTTTATATGCTGTGGAGGAAATTCAAAATATGTATATTTGTTATTCCTAATTTTAGAGAAGCTGAATATGTTAATTTTTATTCTCTCCTTGAAGTTTTAAGATCTTGATTGTAAAATAATGTCCTGGTTTGAGTGAGAACAGAACTAATTCTGTTCAGTGATTTTACTTTTCAGCTCAGTTCTTCTAACTAACTGCACTTTCTGAAGTCAACAGCCTGTTTGCACAGGCAGAGTCTGCTGCTAGCAGTGCTAACACCCCATGTTTAGAGTTACTACCAAGGGTTGGTGTGCAGACCAAGGCCACTGATGGATGTTGTGTATCACACTGGGGGTGCAGGAAAGTGAAAGGCTGCACCTCCAGGGATAAGCAGACAGGGCAGGTGATCCCAAACTGACCAATGAGGTATTCCAGCCCATATATGTCATATATGGTATAAAGCAGAGGGATCTAGAGGGTCTATGGTTTAGTTTGTTTGCTTGCTAGCTTGCTTGCTTACTCGCTCACCCTCTCTGGGAGCTCCCAGGCTCTTCTCCCCTCTCAGACTGCTTTGCCAGCTTTGCTTGGCTTGGCTCAGGTCCTCTTTGGTTTCCTCTCTCGGAGCATCCATGGAGGACTCTGTCTGTTCTGCCTTCAATCCCAATCGGTGTGTTCCTGTATCTGGTACCAGAATCCATGTCCTGAACACAGCTCCTGTCTCCTGCAAGGCCCAGTCTGGGACTCCCCCAGTGCCTGCTCCACAGCATCATTGGTGGCAGTGATGTAATTACCATCAGTGGGGGTTGGGTTCGATACTGGTTTTGTATGTATTTGTACATATTCTATTTTTATGATGATGATTATTATTATTCTCATTAAATCTGTTCTAGTTTCCTTTTCTAATCACTAAGCCTTTCTTCCTTATTCTTTTCTCTTCCCCTTTGGGGAGCGAGGGGGGTTAGCATAGAGCATCTGTTATTGGTCTAAAGGGCTGCCCTGACCATAAACCATGACAAATGTAGATTTTGACAGTGAAACTGGCACAATGATGTCTTTTGTGAGATTTTGCAGCTTTTCTTATAAAGAAAAACCTGTAGCATGGCAGTAACTGAACTTTTAGGAGATGAGGAAGAAATTTTGTAAAAATTTTATGAAAACCTATCTGGCTGACTTAAAATGCAGTAGCAATCTGGTCCCCTTTAGAGGAAAGATCAGGGACAAGAGAAACTTTAAACAGCTTAATTCAATATAAGCTTTGATGAAAGTAAATTTCTGGGCCAACCTGACAAAACCAAGCCCCCTTTCTCCCCTAAACCTAGGGAAGATTTTAAAGAAATATTTTCCCCCAAGGAAAAAAATAATCCTTAAGATTTCTCACAAACTCTTTTATGTTGAATGTGGTTTTGATTTTTACCCGGTTTCCCCACAGGCCATCCCCTTCCCTCTCAGCATTTCCATTGAAAAGATTAAAATATGAAGGGATAAGAGGGTGGTAAAAAAATCAATTAACTAAATACTTACAAACTCCGATGACTTTTAACAGGAAAAATCCATAAATAAAAGAAATTCCACTGCATGTTTCTTACAAAATCCCCTTTCACACCTTCCTGTTGGATGAGGAGAGCCACAGCTAACTGTGATCTGATGCTTCACAGATGCCCAGGCTGCAGTGAGCTACATAAACAGAGGGCAAAACCCAGAGCTCAAAACTGGAAGAAAAATCTCCCATCCTTTTTAGTGGGCCTACCTCAAGCAGGCTCACCCACCTGCTAGGCTGGAGTCAAGCTCCAACTGGAGGTTCTCCTCTAGCCCAAACTGCTGCAAAAGCTCCTAGCTTTTTGCATGATGTGTCTTCTCCTCCTGACTGACCATCTTCATGGACTGATATCCTAATGGAACCCTGCAATCCACCAAAGTGCCAGGTTCCCAAGTTTTTGCACAGGACCTGTGTCAGGGTGTGAGTTGGATCAGGATGAGAGGGGTGGTGCATTATGCTTCTGTCACTTAACTGCAGATGGAGACCCAGTGGAGGCAAATTAGACAATGTGTTCATTTTTCTGCGTGTTTTCCTAATTGTTTCTCAGTTCTGTAAACATTAATAAAAGGCATGTCCTTAGAGTTTAATTTCACTGTGATGTGTTGCTCATCAGAAGATGATTTTTAGCAAGAAGCTGGTTGTCAATTCTTGAGTACAGTTATATAGGAGGCACATCAGGAAACCCACCTGGTACCATTACAGCCCCCCACAACCATTAATACTTACGTGTTTTCAAATGCCACACAGATTTCAGTATCAGTCTGTTAAAAGCTGCCTTTTATTCTATCAGTTCTTGCTGAAGAGCAAAGGTTAATTGCAGTTGCTGTAGTCACTTTTTAGTGTGTTTGTGTGAGTAGCCTGAAGAGTTGGTAATTGGTGGATGACGGTCATCTTCTTAGGAAAAATAGTAGGGGATGCATGAGAATATAGCTGAATTACAGTCTTTTTCCTTTCTGTCACTGTTATCTGTTGCTGCCAGGGTCCCTGCTAGATCCTCTGTACTACTTCTGAGTATGGAGACAGCTATTTCATATGCCTTGGGATATCAGCTATCTTTGTATGTATTCACACACATAATGTCTTTCTGGTAGCTCACTACTGCTGAAGGTAGATGGGAAGAGACAGCAGGCTGTATTTTTAGAGTTTCTAAGTTTCTCTCTGGCTAAGATTAATTCATACTTTTTATCTTCCATTCCTTCTGGCTCTATTCAAAGTTTGGCACGTTTCTTTAGTGCTCAGATCGTTCTTCATTGTTTTATTTTCTAATTTATTTATTATTATTATAAATTTAGTTTCTAGGACTCTGGTACTCAAGGTAAAGCTAGAGACCGCAGTTAATCCTTTGATTATTAATACCACCATTAAATTAACTATTGTTTTTCCAACCCAATAAATTGTCCTTAAGCTCACATCTGAACATCTCTAACATGGGAAAAAGTTCTGTAGTTTAATACAGACTTCAAACCCATCCAAAGAATGTCTAGGAGCTAAGCAAGGGAGTCTGCTCATCTACTGGAGGAATTTAATAACACAGAAAGCTACATTAGTTCTAGCTGTAATTAAATCACATTCCAAAATTCAGCAAATAATTCAGTTTCAATCCTCAGTTAGCGCCTGTCATCTTCGAAGCAGTCAGAGAAGTTGTCACCAAGCACTCAGATGTACAGGCTCCAAAATTTCTCATGAGGGAGATAGAAGATTTCACCCTTGGCTGCCTCCCCCACTCTTCTGCCACTTACTGACCCAGTGTGATGGCCAATGAGCATCTCATAGACCTGCTCCCCTGCTACAGCCATTTGCCATACACTGCTTTAGGTTGAACCACCATTTAAGTTTATACTGAACTTCAGAAAGTACATGAAAGTATGTGGACAGTAGTTTTAATGATTATTTTTTTAAATGGAGGAATAAAAATTTTATACAGGAAGTCAGAACAGGGACCTCATTTTACTGTCTCAAATAAGCATTGATTTGTTGGACTCCTCAGTGGTACAGCTGTTGTGTTTGAGGTCATTCAGCTGCCTAAGTAAAGGATCAGTTTGCCAAAGAATAAGCACATCAAGGATTACAAGGATATGTTTTATGTATTGTTCAGCTACTTAATAAAATGACAAAAGGATTTCCCCACATTAAGAAGAAAAAAAGCTTTATAAGCATTGATACCTCTGAAGAAGAAAAGGAGTGTATAAACTTCACCAGTGAATTTAGTAGATGTGCAGACGTGATTCCTGTAAATGTCTTTAAACAAAGGTTGCTTTACTAAATAAAGAGTAACATTGTACATGTAGGACTTTTATTAAAGGCAACATCATTAGGACAAAACCTGCAAAATTTGGGATTATATTTATGGCATGTATTTACTTTTGTTCACTTTTGTCCGGTTCTTTTCCGTGGTAGCACATGGTTGCACCATTTGACAGACTTCCATGGTCTGAGGAAATGTTATTAAATGAGGGGAGCTTGAGTGCCTCCCAGGGTGGTCAGGCTGTGTGACACAGATGAAATAGTCTCTCGAAAGGTACTGAAGCTGGTATCTGAGAGCAAGAAGGAAATGTATGGATGGCAGGCTGATGTGACAAAGCAATGTGGTGTATACATATGGACAAAATGCTACTGGAAATGTTTGGACAGTATGTCAAGACTGAAAAATAGTTGAGGGTTTTGATAGTAGAGCAAAGTATTTGTTATAAATCGAAAGGGAAAGATTAGTGCCATGCTACATTTGCCTGGAGGTTTGTGAGGAGTTTAGTGTGTTAATCAACATGTGAGAAGGCATGAGATTTGCATCTCTCTTGAAATACTTTTGATGCAAAATGGATGTAGAATACCTGCATCTCCAAAATTGTCCTTAATTCAACATCAGTTTATCTTTTTGTGGAGGAAACATGTAGCTCTTTTTGATCCGGATCCATGATGGCTTCTTAACAGCAGCCCTTGGACATGTTGCCAGTACCTGTGTGGTCTGTGTTACAGGCAGTGACCATAAACAGCATTTGCACAGTCTTGTCATGAAATTCCTTGACTGCCACTGGCTGAAAGAAATTCACACTTTCTCCCTGAGTTTCCATCCCAGAAGAAATCTACTCATAGCATGAGTGGATGCTGCAGATGGTATAAGATAAGAGAGACAGAGAAGTGCATTCAGAAAAAATGTGCATTTGCACAATGATGAAGAAGTGTCCCAGCCCAAGCCCTGGTTTTAACCTGTGCTGATCTTTGTCTGTGGAACTGTGAAAGTATATAGGAGATTTGCCCAGTCACATTTTAGCCTAATCTCTGTTATTTGGGAAATGGAAGAAAAATATTTGGCTGTCAGCAGCAATTAGAAAATTATAATCAGTAATCAAACTACCAACCCCCTTCAGCCAAAGTTAAGCAAGCATTAATAATTAGCTGTAATACAAGGATGTAATTCATTACAATGAAAAATTATTTGTTAATGTCCATAACATTTTGCCATAGCAATTAGTCATTCTTGTTTGACTTCTCTGGAATTCTTACAAGACAACCATGGAATTGTAAAACATAATTATTGACAACATTGATAACTGGCTTCATCTTCTACATTTCTGAGGGCAGATTTCAGAAATATCACAATTTATTAGCTATTCTATTAGTAGCTTATCACCCAAGTAAAAGAAATACATGCTTAGAACAAACATATAAATATAGATGTTATTTTTTTTCCTATTGGGAATGAACTGTAGTCCTTCAGGAAACAAAAAAATGTTGTTCTTTGAAAGAAAAACAAACAGACTTTTTTGTCTGCATAGGACTCAGACATCAATTCAGCAGTGACCAACCCACCCCTTCACATGTTGAACTGATTAATTCTTTGCCAAGAGGGATCATGAGAATCCTGGATTTAAACAGCTTTTTGAAACTTTGTTCATCTACAAAGCCTGCTGCAATTGGTTTGGTCACTCAGAAAGCTGATATCTATTCTCTACTAAATACTAGGGAAAAAGAAATGCTGCATGCTTTTTTTACAATGTGTGCTTCACTCTGATTTTATTCCTCCAGCCCATTTCCCATCTTGTGTGTGTTTGTTATTCTCAGATAAGAGATAGTTGGCAAAGAAGAGTGTGCTTCATTCTCCATAGAGCAGACAGGCAGCAGCAGACTCCTGGAATCTGAAAATCAGCTGACCCAATTGTGGGTCTGCTCCTTCAGGTGGCTCAGACCCTATGCTAATCTCTCTGTAGGAACTAGGGAAATAAACACATTGATAAGTGCTTCACATAAAACTAATGAATATATTAAGAACTTGCTCCTTGGGCTGACTAATTAGGACTTTCACGAGTGTCATCTTTCTTTGTAGGTATTTGTCACATAATTTTCACACTGTGGATAGTTTCTTCTGGGGAAGATTTCACAAGAATCTAAGCAAATAAAGATTTCAAGCCCAGCTTTTAATTCTGACTGTAATTGTACACAGAATCCAAAATACCTAAGGATAATATTGCTAAAATCAATTTTGCATTGCAAAAATCATTTTACAGAAAGTGGGAATTTGATACCCATTGACATTTAGTGATACTTAATGCTCTTAAGTTTCTAATATTCGGTGGAAAGACACCATTAAGATGGTACAGATGCCTGCAATAAACTGCCCAGGGGTGTCACTGGTGGGGGTGACCATATAGCTGTTACACTGTGGTGGGACAATTTGCCAAGCTCTCTGCTCTGTGCTACTGCAGAGACAGGGTCTGACACCTTTCTGTGACATCCCACTCACTGGGGTTGAAATAAAGCATATTGTAAGGATATTTAAACTATCTTAACATTATTTGTGCTAGTTTGTGCAGTAACCCTGTACACTGCTGCCTCACACCCCTCCTCACTGGACACCAAGCACACAGAGAGAAGATAACCTTGTGCCTATGTGTTATTAGGATTTTTTTTGTCTGTTGCTTGTGCTATGCAATAGCACTTCTCTCTTCTGGGCATATGATGGAAGCTTTTGAGCAAAACATGGTAATGAATGTCTAGTAGGAAAATTTTATGGAATAAACAGTGGCACTGAAATGTTAAGATTTTTGAGGGCATTCAGAATGCAGGCTAGACACCTGAATGCTTCTTGAATATTGAGTATCATGAAGCTACAAATTAGGGTCATTGAAGCCTTTGTTTTTTATATGAAGAAGAAAAATTCAAATGAGTTGTTCTTAAAATTTTCATCCATCACTTACAGAAGTGATGAATCAGAAACAGACTGAGCTGAAAACAAAACCATTATTTCCTCATGTGAATGTAACATCTGAGACCCAGTGCCCATGACTATAACACCTATGCTTTAATTTTGGTCCTGTATTTTATGCTTCACTTAAAGACATGATGTTACTGCCAGATAATACATTTTATTTTTACGTTAACATTTTCTCATCACATTGGACTCCCAGCTGTTACCTAGACCTTTGCAAAACCACACAGACTACATGCAAAAGTACAAAAATATGAACCTTGTCCCAGGTGCCTTTTATCAGCCTGTTTTTCGTGAGATATTGGACTTGATGCACAGCCAGCCTCTTTAAGGGCAGACTGAGAACACCCACACTTGATATTACTTGCACAACTCAGGGGCAAAATCTTAACATTATTAAATTCAGTTCCCTGTTTACTCCCATAGAGCCAAGAATTTGTCTTCAGAATATATTATTTCAGTACACTTGCAAACCAAAAGTTTGTCAGACGAAGCACATACAATTTTAAGGCCTAAGGTAAAGGAAAACTGTATTTACAGATCTTATTACTTCATTATGAACATAGAAGCACAGAGTTCTTAAGCACTGTTCATTTTCTTTCTGTCACAATCATGAAAGGTCAACGAGAATTTGTACTTACCTATTTCAGACTATGTTTTGTTAAGGAATAAGGACCTTCCAAAGGGTCTGATTGTCGAAAATTACCTTGCATTGTATGAGCATGAGTTGATAAAGTTTAAAATAAATAGAGTAATTTCAGAAGGGTTAAGTTTGAGAAATTAAAGGAAGTGGTTAGTAAAGTCAACTAGACTGAGATGCTCAGGGGTTTGAATGTGGAGGAGGCTTGAAGTCTCCCTTAACCAAAATTTAAAAACCTAGCAGGTATTTGCCAATCAAGCAGAGGGAGAAAATAGTAAGAAAAGGTTCCCAAAGGTATTAGAGTTGACAACCACCTCCAAATAATGGTAGGAGTAAGCACCTAGCAAATGAAAAACTATTACAGAGGGCACATCAGCAAACAGTTCATACAGACCAGAAAGCACAGGACAAGGTAAAAAGTTCCAAATATCAAGGTAAAATAAGCCTTTTAAAGCAAATGTTAAAACATACTTAAAAAGTTATTTCTTTAAGTGAAGAGCTTGAGAAAAGAAGTAGAGGTGGAATATATTCAATATGGGATAGATGTTCAAATTGACTGAATGTAGCTCAAATACAAAAGAAGTATTTTTTATCATGAACGAAAAGTAGAATGGCTCCTGGGAATCAGGAGTGGCAGCAGAAGGCATAACAAGAGAGGTGGAAACTAGTTGGGAGGAGGGATATTTTTTTTCCAGAATCCTGAAATAACTTTGAAGTAGCAAATCAGTGCATGTCATATGGGGGAAATAGCAAATACAGTACGTATATTGAAAGGAAAGAGAAAAAAGGATTCAGGCACCATTTTATGCAGGTACATGTTGGCCTTCCAGAGAAGCAGACTGCCAAGTGCAGATCAAAAGACAGTTATTTCAATTAGCCATACTTGTCTGAAGCTCCTGACTGCTGAGACCTTGCTATCCACCACTGCTCCACTAGGCATGAAGGGAACTGAGCATGTGTCTGTGACAATTCTGGGATGACCTGGTTGAGCAGCTGGAACCTCAGCCTTGGACCCTTCCAATATCAATCCCTTTCCCAGGCCCTTTATTATCAAGGAGGAGGAACCCAGGGAGCAGCTTTGTACTTCTGTTTGAAGCAGTAGCAGGTACTCCTGGTCCTGAAACCAGGTGGCATGAGGGAGAGATGGAGCTGATGCACTCCCCAGACCTACATGAGCTTGAGGGCTGTCACTGGAGAGCACTGATTTCTGCACATAGACAGAGGCCAAGGGCTGAGTGACAGATGGTGAAGCCAAGGCTGGAGGATAGGTCTCAATACAGAGACTGAACACACAACACAGGCAAGAATAAAGAATTTGGCATGCGAGAGTCCTAGCGGACAGTACTTGAGTTTCTTCTGCTCTCTCAGCATACCCTGTGGTTTCTTTATGGAAAAGAAGCACCAGAAAACAGACAGGAATTGAAATTTGCCCTTAAAAGTCAGGTTTTTTTGTCTTACTCAGTAGAAATTAAGAAATCAGCAGTGCTGAATTTTCTGCGTTTTAATTACGTTCATTTAAGCCTACCAAGACCTTTGAACATGCTTGAATGGATAGCTTTTTGGGCTAATGACTCACTAAGTAGTCTTCCATAAACAAAACTTAAGGAGCAGTCACTGCAGGAGGAGAGGATTTTGAAAGAAAAAATGAAAACCGGAGTTCAACAGAGCAGAGGATGGAATTCAACAAAGCCTTTCAAAAGGCAGTTCACACTAGACTAACCCAATATTTAAATATTGATAAAGTTACTGATTTTGTAGAGAACTGAAAAGTAGTACATTAAATCGAATCCCTCTAACTATCATTAAAATATCTGGAATATGCCACTTGGGAAATTATTAGACAGAGATTAGGGCAAAAACTGTGATTCGTCTGAAGACCTGGTTCTGGTGAAAGGGAAACAGCTCTTTGAAGGATAGCTGATGTTCCTCATGGCTCAGTCTAAAGACTAGTTGGACTTAGTATTTTTGTTGATCATCCTGATGCAAAGAGTAAGGGCTAGTGAAAGCTGCTGACAATGCATGGCTTGGAGGCATCACCAGTGCTGAGGGGAGCTAGATGATTGCATAGCAAGAGAAATGTCCTTTTGTAGCAAGAGATTTGTAGCAAAAGAATAAGTATGAAATGCAGCAGTACATGCACAAGAACATGGAGTGAGATCCCAAATATGCACAGATAGCATATTAGACTTGGAATTGAATTAACTTTAGGGTGTCAGGCACGTAGCCTCCTATTTGGTGATTGACTGTACAGTGAGGTGACACTATAGAGACTTATGACCATTTATACACAGTTGTATAGCTAAGAAGTAACTTCATAGAAGCTATGATGCACGGAAACACAAAAGGCTGATTAGTAGAAATTAAAACAGATGTGTCCAAAACACTGTTTCTTGCATCCTTTTAGTAAATCTATAAGGACACTTAAACTGTCTTATTTGAAACCAAGGAATGGAACAATACTCTTTTAGGTAGTTTTGCTGAAGGAAAAGCTCTAGGTCTTGCAAGGAGTGTTGTGTCTTCTCTCTCCTCCTCAGTCAGTTGGCAGGATTTCTTGCTGGACTTACCTGTAGTTTTCTGATGCCCCATTTGACAAATTTTCATTCCCAGGCAGAGGCTGTCCTTGTCTCTCCTGTTGGCACTTTGTCGTGGGACAGGAGACAGTGAGGTAGTCTGCAGGCATGAAGGAGAAAGTGGGATTCTCCCATCCAGGAAGAACTTTCCCATTCTATTTGCAGTGTGCTGTGGTGCTCTGTCCCAGCTGAGTTTCTAAATGAGGCTGCTTCTAAGGCAAGTTATTTCTCCTGGAAAAGTGCAGGATTCTTCTAGTTAAAGTCCCAAAGGCAGAGATGTATCCAGTTCATAATGGCTGTGATCTGCTTCTCTGTTTCAACACCTCGAAAATGCAAAGATAACCCAACATTTACCCAAACAGAGAAATAAGCAGAGAAACAATCTGTCTCAGTCACTTCTGAGGACTGCCTTGTTGCGTGTCTTGTTAGGCAGAGAGCATCCTGCTTTCCAATTCATATCTGAAGACCCTGTGGCTGCACTGGCCAAAGCTCACCCTTCTAATCTTTTAAATGTGGAATTGCTCAGATTAGAGAGAAGGACAGGTGATCTGAGAGAGAGGGGAACAGTAAGGCAAAGACTTAAACACAGGCTTAGATTGGCCTTCAGTTCTTGCAGCCTGTCCTCTATCCTTGTAAACAAGAGGAAGCCCCACACATCTACAAATCTGTTAGAAATGCCTGAATGGCTTTGGCTGATTTTCTGTGGAAAGCCCCCCTGGTGTGCTGGGGTAAGGCATGCTGTCACATTACTGACCAGTGTTCTGGAGGGGCAATGAAGCATTCAGAGGAGTGCTAGATAAAGAGCTGTCATCTTCAGCTGATGACCCATCCCTTCTGGACAGACTGTCTTGTGTGCCTCATCTGCTTTCCTTGCAAGGCCAGTTTAAACTCTGGGCATCAGAACTGTCTGGACATCAGACATTGTCTCCTTTTGTTCGCAAGAGGTGACCATATAACATAACCAGATGCACTGATCTTCTTTTTTGTGAATTTAGCATCCACAGTGGAAACTTCTCATATGGAAAATGCTGAAATGAATTGCTTCATCAAGTCCATTTTTTTTCCTTTCATTTCCTCCCCAGTAAAACCAAACTTCAGTTTTCAAATGGCTTTCACTGTCTTAAAACTGCATGTGTGGTTACTAAATATTTTGCTGAAAAATGTTATATATAATCTCTGTAATTGTGTAATACTGACTTCCTGGAATATAGGGTTTTATTTTCTCTAGGTCAATGAAATTATCTGATAGTCTTCATCTTAAAGCCCATCTACCATGTTTACTTTGCCTTCTGCCTTTGTTATCTGTCAGAATTACACCGTTCTTCATCAAAAGAGGCCATGATACAACAAGTGGAAGAAACTATTTGGGCACAGACAATATAATCATGCATGTATTGGTCAACTATGTGGATCAAATTGTTCAAAAAGGCATTTTTCAATGGGATACCTCAGTGATCTCTACTTTCACAACTCAGAATATATATATCGTGAAGAAACAGATAAGAAACATCTTTCTGACTTGATTCAGGGAGCATGTGCAAAGGGATCAGTGAGGGAAATTTGCCTGAAGCTTTACTGGCAAAAAAAGAGAAATATGCATTCAAGATTGGCAAAGCTAGAGCAGGGGAGCCAGGAATTATGTGAGAGGAAACATGATAGATGTAACTATTATGGTAATGCTGCTTTGGTCTGCTACAATAAAATTTCAAGCTGTACATATTTTTATAACCCATTCACTTTAACTCTACTTTTTCAGATATGCCTTCATGTAGGGCAAGGTGTTCTGCATTGTGATATTGAGAAATTCTGTTTGCCTGAAGCTTCCCAAAACTACTTGTAGAAATTTCTTAATCCATTACCAGGAGGGATATTTGACACATTCACTTGCATTAATTAAGCAGATGTAGGAATAGACAGGTCATTTTTCAACAACCCTTCAGGACTTTTTGAAGAACCTGATTGAACAGTTCCTGATTTTTTCTTTAGGAAGTAATAGGAAATGAATGTTGCATAGATTATTTACATATATTTAGCTAGTTGTCCATTTAAAAGTATTTACTCATGACTTTTTTTTTTCCCTTTCTTATTCCTGCTGACCATAACATCAGCTGTTCAGTGGTAAAAAAAGATGTCATTTTGGAAGGGGGAGGCACCTACTTTTAGAAGCTCCTACTTTTAGCAAAAGCATGTATCAGTATTATGAAATGATTATTTATGTATTTGCATAACATTTTGAAAATGCTTATCAAAATTATTTTCTAACACCCTGACACAACCTCTCAATTTCCTGGAAATTATTTCCTTATTTAGAAATTAAGACTTCCTGTCTCCCACATTCTGAAAATAGATTTATTGTATTGAGCAGTATTTTCCAAAACATACAATGCAAATGGTTGTGACATGTTTGCTCTGTAGTCCCAAAATCATGGCAATGTGGCTCAGATCTAATACCCACATCAACATGGGTTTTAACTCAAATGTAGTTATGGTTCCAGGGTTAATTTACTGAGATGCACAGGACTGCTTTGATTATGTCTTTGTTCAGAGTGCTTACTTCCAGGAGGGCCCCAGGAAGTACAAGGCTTTCTATACACCCTTTTTTCAGTTGTCCCCAAAGAAAACCTCTGTCTTGAAAAACACAGCATACCCTCCACTTGTTTTTATCAGTAACATTTGTTATTTAAAAACTGTTTATCAAACTGTGTTGCAAAATACTCTCCTTGTATATGCAAATAAATCGGAGTGTAACATGTTTCTCAAATCCAATATTGGCTCTGCCCTCAGGAAGTGTAAGGTATCTCGGCTCACAATGAACCATGAAGAAAACAAACCTAGCTCTACTTGTTGAACTTTCTTAGTAGCTTAATTTGAGAACAAGTTCATTTTATGATAACTGAAGCAGAATTTCCTGCGGGTATCTGCTACAAACATCCTAATCTCTTTTTCTGTGCTGTAAAATTTTTTTGATTATGTCTTTTTTTTTNTTTTTTTTTTTTTTCTGTAGATGCTTTCAAAAAAAAAGAATTCCCCTGAACTTAGTACTCACAAACTGTCGTAGGACAATCTGTACTAAGAAGAAAAAATTTATTAGGTTCAGTCAGATTCTTAGATTAGTGCTAAAGGATATGAGAAAACTTTGATCCTTCTCAGCTTGGTGACATTTATCAGTTAGACCCCTTGCTTTCATATGTCACTTAGTAATATGGAACAGTATACAGAGATTTTTTCAGCACTTCGCCCTTTTCAATATTTTCCAAGGATTTGCCCCAGATTAATCAACATCTCAAAATCTGAAGACCTCAGAATATGTTTGAAGAAATACCTATTACTTCCCCCCCCCTTTTTTTTTTTTTTTCTTTTTAGTGTCAGGAAGGTATTGTAAACAAATTAAGTAAACTTAGTTGCTTGTCTTGGCCTTATCCTTTTTCAATATTTTTGCCATATGAGTGTTAGTAAAAATGAGGCAAATATTTTGAACTTTGGCTGCTTTATTCTCTGTGAAGATAAGAGATCCTCTCCGGGGCCTTGCCAGAGGTTGGGAGAGCTACTTTTCCGTGGAGGCACGGTAATATCCACTGACCAACCATTACAGTCACATTAGCATGTGCTGTGCCTTGCAGTCTTATCCTATTTTGTTAACAGTGGACAGTTTATTGGATGGGGTTGAAGAGGCAGATGAAGGAGGATGGTTTCATTCACACTATTTAGGAACTCATTTTGGCTTTTAACAGCTGGTCTTCATTTGGAGGACCTCACAGCTGCACTGATGTAAACAAAGCCCTTTGTGGTTTTTGGCTGGAGGAAGAACAGCCTCCTCCACAGCTGCAGACCACAAGACAATATGCACCTTGAACTATGTAGGAAGCAGCAACTTCATTTTCTGCATATACCAGATGAGGTCTATTGGCTGTTCTAGAGTATACGAGACCTTGGCCCGGCTTCCCCTTCACTCCCTCCCCGCCCCCCTCCCCATGACTGCATGGCAGTGTGGAAAGGAGAGCAGATCTGTAGTAGTAAATCTGCATTGCCTTGGGAGCCAGCTTTGCCCAGCAGGCACGTGCGATGCTGCAAGCCCAGGATCCGGCGATGCCTTGGGAGCTCAAGCAGCAGCAGGTGGGAGGAGAGGGCTGTGCTCCAGGCACACCACCTCCTGTTCTTCAGCGTCTCTGTGGAGGAAATCTTTTGTCTTCCCTTCTCCCTGCATACTTATGCAATGTCCAGGGATAAACAATCTACCCATTATTGTATTACCCAATATAGCAAAGAAAACCCCAGCTAATTTTGTTTTGCATCAAGGGAAAATAAAGTTGTTTTTGTTTTTTTAAAAGCCAAATGAAATCATGGTGCTTTATGAATGTTTTTGTCATCCTAGAAGAATGATTCCATTAAGACTAAAACAAAGGCTTCTTTTTGCTAATAACCTTTGAAATGAAATTTGTTTTCTCAGGAGTCCCTCTTTTAAATGGAATTCTTTCCCTTAACTCCAGGGTAGAAAACCTGATACTGTTTTATATAATTAATCCTCAGAAATATGTATTAAGGTATATTTGTGGCTATGTTTTTCACAATTAACAATGACTAATGTTACATACCTGGGAGATACATGCTTATAAGTCAATGAATTGTTTGTTTTAAGAGCTTAAGAAAAGATTGTTATTTAGAGCTATTACCCTAAATGCACTGCAGCTAAGTATCAATGTGTTGAATTCAATTTAATCTTAGATAAAAATGGCAAATTGTATTTTTAAGCTCAGTCAAGAAAATAATTCCTATATGCAGCAAATGTGGTCATAGATTAAATTAAAAAGCACAGCAGAAACTTTGAAATTTATTTACTAAATAGGTTATATCCCCACAGATGTGAAGAACACAAGAGCTACATAACTTTTAATCATCTCTCCTTGTGCTGTTGTTCTCAGTGCAGATGATTGCTGTGGGAACAACAGCTCCTTATGGGACCCAGCACTACAGATTACTTCCTGGAGAATTTGGCACAGGGTGGCTTAGAGGGAAGTTTGTAGATTTCGGTTTTGTGCTGGCAAGTGGGAGAGAAAGAGAAAACAAAGTGTGTAGTAAGTGAAACAAAACCACAGACAACTTACACATCCCTTGCCAGATTTTAGGGGAATAAAAGCACTTGAGATTTTGCAGTGTCTTACTGGAATAATTAGAACTACATAATATTTGGAATACTCAAGCCCCAGAAAGCTTGGAAAGATTAAGGGGGTGATGTTAAATCCCATGTCAAGGAAGGAAGAGCCTCACCAGGCTTTGAGAGGACACACACGAGGGAAGATCCATGGTCTGTGCTGTATGTGCTGCCTTGCTGCTAGCAAACATGTGCAGATGTGAGAAATACATCATGAATGAAAGCTTAAAGAAGATCTGTTTGATGAAAACACAGTTAAGGGAAAATAAACCAGTGCATTTATTTGTCTTTCCAGCTTCCTAAAGGTCTGGTGATACAGACTGCTCAGCTTCCACTTTTGTCAAACCAATTTTATCACCTGGAGCTCTATGGCATCAGATAAGGTCAATGTTTTGGAATTCATAGGGGAGGTTGTTTTTAGTGCCTCACCTGTCTGGTCCTACTGCCAAGGGGTCATTGGCTGTTTAATGACAGGAATTCTCATTTTGAAAAGCAATATGACAGATCTGATACTAGGCCATTTTCTGATAGCTTTATTGTATGCCATGGGACTACTCATAAACTAGACTTTGCTCATGTCTTTACATTCTACACACCATGTATAGTAGCAGAAACTGAACAACTGGAAATTAGTCAGACCTGTAGTGGCAACAGTGTGAAAGACACCAGTGTCTTAAGCTCTGAGTTCAAAGGCGGGCATGGAAGGACTGATAATAACTGCAGCTCAGGAAGAAGTCCACATAAAGAGGATTACATTCAAGATTAGACAGGCACTTTTGTTGTCTTTGATCTTGGTTTCATGTATGACAGCAGGTTGCTAAAATCTTCGAGGCCTAAGAGAAGAGAGAGGATTTTTTATAACAGGTAGGAGTCACACTGGGTAAAATGCAGAAGGGATGAGTGAGGTGACTACTGGTGGGTCTCAGCTGGCTGGTACTGACTTACATGGCAAGTCATGCACATCAAGGGCTGCTTGGATTTCAGCATTCCTCCTTTCTTATGACTTGAAACTGAGTACTGTCTGTCTAAAAAGACACACTTTGACTGTAAGTTTAGAGATAGATGTAACTCCAGGAGGGTATGGAGTGGGCCATTTCCAAATATTTGCTCTGTTGCTTTCTTTCATTCAGAGTACATACTTGATTTAAATCTGCCTCTCTTCTTACATCACCAGTTGCTGTCACCAGTTGCACAGCCATCAAGCAGAAGCATGTGAGATGCTGCTGGTAAACTGACTGTTGTATCAGCAGGTACAGCCTAGGCTCTCACCAAGCAGACCCAGACCAAAGCCTGTAATCTGAGTAAGAGAGAGTAATGCTTGAGATGTCCTACTGACTATGCTAACATCACTGTGGAGGCAAACAGAAGTGAATCCACTCCCTGACTCTTAACTTAGAAACATTCTTTGGACCGGAGTATCAGTTTTTACTAATCCATATTTTGTAGTCAAGAAGCTCACCAGAAGATTCCTGGCCAGTTCCACTTACAGTGTTAAGTCCTGTTTGCCAACATTTAACAGACTAGAAAATGTTTACTTTAGTCTTACCAGACTTAATAAGACTTAACTGAGGAGAGAGAGATGACAGAGGAAATACTTAGATGTCAATTACCAGCTGTCAGCTTGGTTTGCAGGGAAATGACTTCAGCAGCATCCCTGTTTCTTTCTATGAAGGAAGCACACCTGTATGTCATCTACTGGCTTTGATTTCTATAGCACTAGACACCTTTACATTGATTGTCCTGTTTCATACCCAAACACAACAGGACCACTGGAAATATGAGCCATGTTTTTCTGTTTAACCAAAGAGAGAGTTAATTCCTTTTCCCAGCATCCTAGGTGAACATGAACAAATTCCTTAATGCCCCCACAGAATTCAGTAAATTTAATTTACTTCCATTTGTGTTCCACTGTGCTGCTGAATGCAAACCCCTTCCCTCTTAACTGCCCCACCAGAATTTTTCCTTCATGTAAAAAGCTTCACCTGAGAGCTTTAATCCTTCATGCTATGTCAGTGATCAGAACTAGGAGACATATTTTTGCCTTTTGCTATCTGGCTGTATTTTTTCCCGTGACACACATTAACATGTGACGGGCGAGCATTTTCCATTCTAACACAAGTCAGATTCCTGGTACTGCCACATCAGCAGCATCTGACTGTACTGAAGCAAGGAACAAAACTCAGAATGCATTTGAAAAAACACTGACAGCCAGGCACAAGGACATGACATATACATTTTTCAGACAATGCTTTAAGGGGAAGACATTCACTTAACCCCATCTGGAGCATGTAGCAAGCTGTTTGCCTTTGTTCGTTCCTTTGGACAATTCTAGTGATGACAGCATCAGATACTATTTTTATGAAGACTATCATGTAGTGAGCACCTGCATGAGTAATGCTCTTAGTCCACAGCATTTTGTCTTACATGCTCTTTGTAGACTCAGTTTCTGTGCTGAGTTGCACAGTTTTTCCCTTTAAAAAATGCAAAATTGGCATTTTATAATAGAGTATGCATGACAGGTAAAAAACAGCTAAAATATAAAAACTGAGTGCTGAAAGCAAATGGATTCTTGCAAAAAGTCAGATGAAAATGACTCTGGTTCTGACAAATTCATTATGTTGTCCTCCTGTAATAGAAAAGGCATGGGAAGGAATGGAGAACAAAGGTATGATGAGCATAGAAAATATTGTTTGCCATGAGAGAGTTTAAAATGTGCTAACCAGTTATCAGGTACACAGAGAGGATATTGTGCCACATGCACAGACTGATGAGCTATAAAATGATTTGAAAACTGAAGGTCATATAGATGGCATGCTGCAAATTAGATATTTAAGCAGATGGCATGGGTATTCAGTAGTCCACCTGGCTTGAAGAAGATATTTTCCAATGCTGTACAAAAATGTCAATGAAAAATAATTAAAAAAATCAGACAATTGAGCTAAACTGTGCTAATTTCTTGTTGTTTTCCACATTTCTAATCTTGGTCATTTTTCACTTACAGCAGTTTGATTTTCTGTAATGTAACCGCCAGCCTAGTCTTAGCCAATACAACATATCAAAAGCACAGGGAGAAAAACTTTGAGCAAGATTTCATGTCCAATTAATATTGTAACTACCTTTGAGTTTTTTCCTTTGGGAGGAAGAAAGTAATTGGAGTTAGAAGGAAAGGAAATTTAGGTAGCTGCTCTTGCACCTTGTCACTGACATTAGTGGCAGAAAGGAGGGCATAGAAAAGTGAACAGAAAGAGGAAAGACCTGTGAGAAGGTCAGGATGAGCAAGAGACAAAGTAATGAGATAGAAGATGTGACTGTCTAACTTCAGGCTCTCCCACATGGTGCAGTTGACTTAGCATAAGGGCAGAAACATGCAGACTATCTGGAAAGTGGAAATAAGTGTAATTTTGGTTTTGAGACAGAGCTATGAAACCTCTGGCACATAGCCCTCCCAATAGACCACACACAGGACCCATTGCTTGTCTGTGTCACCTGTTACTCTAGCTGAGAGAAAGCCATCTTCCTTCCACTGTCAATTCGTGAAACAGTCATGGCTGTAAGTGAGAGGACTGGAGGTTTCATTAGCATCAATAAGCAATGGCCTACATACACTTTCTGGGATGTGATTCATTTGCATTAAAATTCAATGTCAAAGAGCCACACTTGGACAGGAGAGATGCATAGCTGGATGGGAATGGTTTATATATTTTCCTGTTGCTTTGATTTTGGAGATTTTTTTTGTATCAAACTGGGGGTGTGAGAGGAAGTGAATGCTGAAGAGAGATGCTAGAGTGTCAGAGGGCTATGTTGCCACCAAGCAACACATTACCAAAGCAAAAACAGAGCCTCTTTCTTTTCTCCTTGAATAGTCTGAGTCAATTCCTGATAGTGGAAAGGTCAGTATAATTAGGCGGAAGCACTCAGCTTCCCATTCAGTAGTGATAGAAGAGAACTTTGAGAGTGAGGTTTTGTACTAAAAGAGGATGCATTGCTATGTGTTCTTGTTCAGTACAGTTCAAAATAAATCTCAGCTATAGAAGTACATGCCATGGCCTCAGGATATCTTTTCTTTGTTGAAAGAGTATGTGGCTATGTTAAAGATGAAGGCATTACCTAGAAGTTGAGAGGTCCTGCTGCATAAAGGACATGGCAGTTCATGGGAGTACATGACAGAGTTGTTTTCCACAATGCCCTTCTACTCAAGAGAGAGATATCATTGCAAATCATTGCAATGTTTGGTTTTTTTTCCCAGTTGATATAACATTACTTCAACAAGTATTCTCAGAGTAGCAAATGGGATGACAATGGCCTTGTTTTGAGGACAAGCATTAACTTTCACCAGAAAAAAAAAATTAAAAAAATCATCTTTATTTTGAGGATCATGATATCAAAGAAAAAGAGTCAAAACCTCAATGTTTTGCACTTTTATTAAGAAATGTTTTAATGAAAGCTGCATTGACATTCATGAACTTAATTGACTAACTGCCTGCCAGCTCATATACTGACTCTGTTTCTAGTCAGCAACCTGAATGAAGGTGCAACACTCATACCAGTAGGTACATGGGATTTGCATCATTCTGGGATGTTCATTGTTAGCCTCATGTCTAAATTTGCCCTCTGCCTTTTCACCATGGTGGAATCTTAGAAGAAAAAGAACATAAAGTTAGTTGTCGTGGGGTAGGCTAATGGTTCATCTAGTCCAGTGTGCTGTCTCTGAGTGGGACTGACAGTAGATACCTTGGGCACAGCAGGGAGCAAGGGTCAGGCAATACTTCCCCAGAGCTCTCTCAGGCCCCCAGGTATCCTGAACTAGGGACAGTGTCCTTGCATCTAACATTCCTCATTGAGTGCTCTGTCACAGAATGGGGGAAGACTGCCCCTTTTAGCACCAAAACGCCTGCAGGTGAGGTAAGTGGGAGAAGGCAGAAGCAGAGGGATCATCTTCCCTCAGTTACACAGCCTGCAGAAAGCTAAACCTTTGCTGACAGCCTCTTGCTCTAACCTTCATACTCTAACCTGCATGCTCTGACCTTATCTAAGGGCCAGGGGTTTCATGGAGTGCCAGGGACTCCCCACATGGTAAAGGTAAAAACTTTCTGTCATCCCTAGAGGACACTTGTGGGTTTGGGTGAAGAGTGTGAGGAAACATGGCCATGCATGGCTGCAAACTGCACACATCCTTGCACAGAAGCTTTACATCTCAGTCCTGCATTCAGCAAATGTCTGTGCCTGTCAGGCACGGTGGAGTTTTTCCTCAGTAAAAAACTGCATTAAATGTATTTTTTTAGCTTTGTGCTTATTTTTAAAAGCAATATCTGCCACCAAGTGGAAAATGTTATCACTTCAGCAATATTTATAGATTATTACCAGTAATAATCTCAGCATTAATCTTCTTTGTTACTCAAAACAAACAGAAAAATGTGGTGCTGAAACATAGCATCAGCTGTCTTGTTGGTTCCTTTTCATCACAAACTAGAGACCTTGCTGAGGCACAGCCTGCTGTGTGTTTAAACACTGAAAAATCATAGAATCGTAAAATTGTTAAAGTTGGAAAAAACCTCCAAGATCATCAAGTCCAGCATTCTACCCAACGCCTCCATGACCACTAGACCATGTCCCAGAATGCCTCTTCTACACAGTTTTTGAACACCTCCAGGGATGGTGACTCCACCACCTCACTGGGCAGTCTGATCCAGTGCTTAACTACTTTTTCAGTAGAGAAATTCTTCCTAATATCTAATCTGAACTTCCCCTGGCACAACTTGTGTCCATTTCCTCTTGTTGTGTCATTAGTTACTAGGGAGAAGAGGCCAACACCAGCCTCACTACTACCTCTTTTCAGGTAGCTGTAGAGACCAATAATGTCTCCTCTCATCCTCCTCTTCAGGTTAAACAGCTCTCAACTCTCTCAAATGACAGGGATCAAAGCTCTCTCAAATGAAAGACTGTGGTACAGAGACAGCCTTTCATTCTTAGGCTCTGTAGCTGGGGTCTCTTGACACCAAAGACAGCTCTGCTGAAATACAGGAACTGCAGAAATTCACACTAAAATTTGAAACTTCTGGAGCCTTGTATTCTATTTCTTGTGCCAAACCTGATCTGTTGCCTTGACTTAAATTTTCTACTGATCCTAGCTACAGTGACAATTAATGGGTTTAATGGCAGAAATCTTAGAAGGAGTGCCCTCATGCATCAGTAGTTGATGAACACAACCAAGTGCATTTTTTCCTTTCCCATACATTACACTTTCTAGAAGAGCTTCGGCAGGGACCAGTGCTTTGAGAAATGAAAAAGAAGTTAATCCCATGGTTTGTGGATATGGTGTCAGCTCTTTCTGGCTGCTCATTTAACTTCAAATGGCTAAAATTCATCTCTTACATTTTTAGCTCTACTCCATGCTCTGTATATATTTCCAACCACAATGTATATGAAATAAGGAAAGAAACATTACATAATGGCAAAGAAAGGAGAATAAATTAAAAGAGAAAGAAAAAACTAAAAGAAAAAGAAATAAATCAGCAGAGTTGATTTGGTTTATATCTCCTAACAGGACCAATATTCTATCATGCTTGCTGGGATGCTCAGGTACAATAGGAGATGGTTCAGTCCAGTCCAAACTGAAGGACAGATGAGAAGATGGACATGTGGAAGGTCTAGTGCTGGTGGAGACCTGGAACATGAAGGCCACAGACCATGAGGCTGAAAAAGGGCAGGAAGCAAATTTAGTGCTGATTACTCAGGAAGCAGCACATGAGTGAAGGCAGTGGGCAGCTCTTGGCACCTTGACCAAATGGACACATCTGGTACAACAGGCTCCTAGCTCCCATCATCCCAGTCTGCCTCAGAGCTCTTAAATGATGCTGGGGTCCCAAGCAGTCACCCAGTGTCCCCCTAATGGGTTGGACAGACTTCCTGACAGACTCTTTCAATGAGTGACAAGTGATTTTATTGAAGCTACTGTGCTTAAACAAACACAAGATGTTTAAAGAGGTTTTATTTGCTAGTAGTGAGACAGAATTGAGCTAGATGCAGTGAGACATCTTTTTTTGCCTGTGGCTCAACCAGCAGATCTGCAAAAATTACTTTCTTCCATCTGGGAAGCCAGGCAAAATGTGTAGGTACTTAATGACCTTTTAAAAATGTCTAGATAAGATGCATTTTATTCATCTTTGGGAACTCTAAGATAGGTTAAAAGGTCCCTGCCCACAGAAAAATGCCAGAAAACACAAAAATATTAGCTGTAGTAGGAAATGTTTACAAGACTTCACTTTTGTATAAAACAGAACTACTTTTTCTGTTTACTTCCAGGCAATGCAGGTTGTGCTCTGGTGGGCTCAAGGCTTAATATTAAGTTTAGCCTGTAAGGAGGGGATGGCTTTTTAAAATAAATGCTTTTATTTAGTTTTGTTTTCTAATTTGGTCCTCTCTCCACGGTGGGAGACTATACAACAGTTTTTAGTTAGAGGACATATAGACATGTTGTTGACTCTGGTTCATTTAGACTTGCTTGCTTGCTCTAAACGCAGGTTCACACTTGCCAACTGACATGAGTATGAAGTAACCTTTGATTGACATTATAAGTTCATCCCAAAGTAGCAGTGGTGGCCCTTAGCATGAATGTTTGGGCTTTTGTATAATGAATCCTGGAACAAGGGTGAACTGCACAATGGAGGAGGCAGAAGAGAGACAGGATGGCAGTACTGGAATTATTTAACCTCCATTATAGAAAGAGAAAAAGAGCAAAAGTCAGTGATGTCGAATTCCTTATCAATTGAAATTGGTATGTAGGAAAAACTATATGCACTATAAACAATTTTTTTTATTCTATGTATACACTGGTTCACATAAATTCATTTATTCACAATTAATGGTTGAATGTCCATGTAAGCCACTGAAACTGTCTATATGTGTTAAGTGCAGAAGCACAAAAAACTCTGTGCAGTCACAGAATTACTGGCACAAGCACCTTGTGGTGCTCTGTGTAGGTCATTTGTCTGCTAATGAAAAGTTAGTCCACCTTGAGCTGAGTTTTCCAGATCAAGTTAAAATTCAAGTTTTCTTTGGTTTTGCAGAGTTTTAGTCCAGAATGTTAGCAGCTGTAGAAAAGATTCTAAGCACACTATTTATATTTTTCTGTCCCAGTATATCACATTAACAAACTCAACTTCACAGCCTATCAGAGAAACTGAACTCCTGATCTTTAACCCAAACCACTTGTTTTCACTTTTCTCCCTCAAGTGAATACATGATCTCCCACCTCTTCCTCACCTTCCTCCCTGCTGCTGGTCCTCAGACGGAGCTGGCCAGTGTTGGTTTATGTGCCAGGATCTTCCTTCCCTCCTGCCAGAAGCTAGCTGAAACTTTCTCTGCCATTGCCTTGCTGCTGGGAGCTCCTTGTCTCTCAAATCTTAAACTCTGAATGTGTCCACCTGTGTGAAACAATCTTTTGCAAACATCTTCCCAGTGCTTCTGCCCCAACAGCTGGCAATGCTCTCAGACACTTGCTCTTTCCAGGAGGAGCACAGGTTGGTGCCTGCCTTGGCTAAAGGCACAGAGCTGCTTTGCAGCCTGGCATGAAACTGTCCCCAGATGCTGCATTTCCTCACTTATGTCCCTTCATTCTTTGGCGTGTCCAGCGCTCCCAGTCCCTCAGGGCTGCCCACACATACTGCTTTAGTTGCTTTGCTGCTCCCCTGCAGTCTAAGCACTCAACAGTGGGACAGTTTTAGTCGGGTTCATCCTTTTAATGGAGTACCAGCCAAACTTAAATCAGAGTTTTAAAATCAGACTTTTAAGGATAAGAAAGACTGGAACCAAATCAAAAAGAAGAAAAATACCATTTGACTTGAACTTGGCCAACAGGTGCTTTTTTTTGGGTTCTGTAGTTTTGCCAGTCAAAGCTGTCAGATGTCAGCCATGGGCTCCACTGTCCACAACAGCAATCCCCGTAACAGGCAACACCTCAGGTATCTGGACATTAATTGGCAGTTTCCTCCTAACCATAGGAGATGCAATCAGTATTCTTCCTGGATGGGTTTCTGGAGCAGTATTATTTCTTGAATTCTTTATCTTGTACATGTCCTAGGGTATGACTGGTGTGAGCTGTAGCACCCATTCTGCACAATTAAGTTACTAAGACCATTTATTAAACTTTATACAAATAATAGACATATACCACGAAGCCCATGGTCTCTGGTATGTTGGTAGCTCTATTTAGAGACCACTCATGGCACATTATTAACATAAATGACGGAGCTCGTTAGAAGTTGCTTTGCTGGGATATTTCTGAGGGAATAAGGTTTTATTGAACTTAGAGGTTGCATCGCACCACTCTGTCCTTCCTCTGGCTCCCTTCTCAGGATCTTCCTACTTCTTATCTTCAAACTCTGTTTCTTCACACCTTCAGGGGCTTTAGCTGCAAGTGTCTTGCACAGCTGTCCTACCTCCTATTCTCTCTTTCTTTGTTTACTTCAACCTCTTTGCTATCTTTCCAACAGCTGCCTCTTGGCTTTCAGCTATCCTATGTCTGCCCTGAACTCGTTCTCCAAATCCCTTACAGTAGCACTTATTCTACAAAAATAGCCAAATAAATTTGGCTTAACTATCATATTACTTTAGTCGTAATTTATAACCCATGGCTTCAATTCATTGAAACTTAGAATTGTAACATATTTAATGCAAAATTTCTAAGGAAGAGATTGTGACTGATCTGCATTTGAAGCTGCCTAAATCTCTGTAGGTTGCTATGTGATAAACATAAAAGCATCCATTAAACTAGGTCTTGAGGCTAGGAATATACTGCTGTGTTTAAAAGGTGTATTGTCTTTATCACAAATGTAAGCATTAGCGAAGTCAGAAAAATCCAGATTTCAGATTGTTAAAAAGATACCAAAAGTTCTACTGTGTGGGACAGGATGCTTAAAGCAGCTGTACAACCTTAACTCAGCCTGACCAATCATAGAAATGTCACTAAGAATGACAGTCAGAATGAGAAATGGAGAGAAGAAATAGGAAGGGAAGGCAGAAGAATTAGAAACAATTCCAAATTAGCTGGATATCTAAACTCACAAATTTTGTTTATCAGATCTAGATAAGATGAGACAGTTTGAATAAAGGCTTACTTTAGTTTGTGA
This sequence comes from Chloroceryle aenea, assembly GCA_013399075.1. NCBI lineage: Eukaryota > Metazoa > Chordata > Aves > Coraciiformes > Cerylidae > Chloroceryle > Chloroceryle aenea. The sequence goes on along the minus strand of VWZY01011864.1, from coordinate 231,910 downwards.
GATGACTAGGATGTTATGTATTTTATCCTAATTGGTCCTACAGTGACCTTCCCTTCTTCAGGGTGTTAAATGAAAATGAAGACTTCCATCTGTCAGTGAATAGATGGCATATTAAAAAGGTTTGGTTGAGCATACAAGTAACATGAAAAATGAGGACAACTTGAGTGAGTAAAATACAGAGCTTAAAGGTGGATTTATTTGCTTTAGATAATACTTTATTTCAACATAAAAATTAATTTGAATGAAATTTATGTTAATTATTTGATTTCAACTGCTCAAACAGACTTTGATTTAAAATATTGCAAACAAATAATTCATTACTTTCATCAGAATATTTTGATGCTTAAAAAGGCCTTTTAAAATTACCTTTCTATGAGAATTTTTTAAAATGAATTATACATCAAGTATAATTGGTTACAGCATCTTCCCTGACAAATTTTATTTTATTCTAAATGTTTAAAATTTCAGGGAGCTCTACTGGGCATATAGTAATGTTCAAGGGGTAATCTTAAAAACAAAGCTTTTTTTTTACTGTATTTTATGCAGAAATGCTGGTCAGTTTAATTAACAGAAGTCAGAAAATGCTTTTAGGGGTTATGTAATAATTCCTATGTTCTCACAGGTAACCTAGAATTGCCATGCTACATAGTATCAGGAATTATGCAGATGTATAGGAAAGAAGTTAGGAAAGTGTTACCATGCCAACTGTATGTGATTAGTAATGGTAGCCTACTATCAGCTCTTCTTAGCCCCATGATCTCATTTAATTTGTGGTATATGTATACACGCATTGTCTCAAAGGGACTTAATTCTCTCTTCCTTGGAATAATAACTTTTAAAATAAAAACCTAAAACCATCTTTGTTACTACTTGTTTTACTGTGTGGCATTATTTCAACATTTGTATTGAGGAGCTGAGCTTTTGGTAACATAAATATCCAGTACAGTCACCAGAGAAGGTGTTTCAATCATCTTTCTGTGACCCACGGCGGTGTAAGGTATTTGCCAGAGCTGGAGGTTTGAAGAAGGTCACTTATGACAACAAAGAATATGAAGCCTTCAGAAAACCCTTTCAAGCTTGTGATTTTTGGGGAACCTTTATGATTGTTTTTGTTTTTGAAACACAGTAGCGCAGACTCTAACATTGCCAGGAAAACCATACCTAAGCAGCTGGGTGATTTATTTATCATTGTTATGGGATGCCAGCTGGGTGACCCAGAGGCCATTTCAGGCTGTCTGGAGCCAAAAAATTAGTGACTTCCAGTAACTAATACAGTGATAAGGAATTTTCTCTACACTTCTAGAAAATATTTCTTGTTTTCATCTTAAAAAAAAGGAAGCCAAGAAATTGTGTTCTTCTGTGGTTGAAAATGTGATGGTGCACGATGATGAAAATGTGTCTATAAATATAGATATAAATTGCAATGAATTTTTTTGTCATTGGCTTTGTAAAAGGTAGTGGTAACAGAATGAGAGGAAATAATATGATAGAGAAGACTTGCTTTTGCTTTTTGATTTTAATCTTTCTGACTTCTTTCTGCGATCAATTGATGTCTGAGTTTTGTGTAACCTTCCAAATGCCAAATCTGTGCATGACAGAGATTGACTATATTGATGCCACAGATTTTGATAGCATCTTTGTATTCTTGTCAGTGTGAATTCAGACTAGTATTCAGTATAGGAATAATTCAACTGATGTGTCATTATTCTTCAAAAAGAGGATGTGGATATGTTTTTGTTGAACTGAGCTAATATTACTTAAAGAATATTTTCTCAGAACAAAGAATTTTTGGGAAGTGGAAGAAATGTTCCATGTGTCTCATAGAAAATATTTCTGTTTACACAGCCCTGTACAATGTTTGCCTTTTTTGCAACAACATGAGATTGGTGACTGATGTTCAGCTTCTGATCATCTATCAAATTCAGAGGTCCTTTTCTACAGATTTACTACTAAGTCAGTATTTCTACAGAACATTTGTTTCAGTTTGTTATGAACTTCTTGAATTTTAACCCTGTTTTCTCATTTGCTGTGTCATGAAAATGTAGCAACCATATGACCTTCAATGTCTCCCAGACCATTAAAAAATACAGTGAGTGGTATAAGCCCAAAACACATCTGTGGTGAAATGCTGCTTGATGCTGCCTTCCTTTTTGACCATGAACCTTCCTCTGTTTTTCTGAACAGTTTCCCTTCCCACATTTTATTAGTTTCACCTGGACCAGGTTTCTCTAGCTGCTGTGTTTGGTTACATAAGACAATATCAAGAGCCTTATAAAAGTGAAGACATTTGACATGATTTTCTCTGTCCACAAATCCTATTTCTTGTCAAAGAGGAAATTGGATGGGTTCAGTTTGATTTGTGCTTGACAAATCCACCTGGCGTCTTACTCGCTTCCTTGTCTTGATTTTTACAAATAGGTTGCCTGATTTTCCAATGTTTTCTGGGAACTAATGTCAACTGAACTCCCCACTCTCTTCCACCACTTTGGAAGTAAGCTGCTTGTTTGACTCCTTTCAGTTTTTCCAGACCAATCGTTCCTGAAAGCTTTCTCAAAGCAACCACTAACAATTCTGCCACTTATTCACCATATTTAATACCAAAGGTGAATTCCACTAAGCCAAGAAATTTGGATTAAAAATTAAATCAAACTAAAGTGCTCTGTAGCTTGTCTTTCCCTTAAGTAACCTAGATTCCCATTCCTCATGTGTGATAGCTTTTGATCCCATCTGGCATTTTACTGAATCCCAGAGCAAAGGAAGATGCTAAGCAATTCAGCCTTTTAGCTTCCTGTGTCTTTTTCTTTCCTTCCTTTACTTTTCTTCCTGCTAATGGACTTTTTGAATTGTTTTTTCCTCCCTTACATATTTGTTTCATGCCATATCTCATTTCACACAATGACCTTTCTGATTTTAGTCATTATAAGTAGTCAAACTTCATTTCCACTTCTAATACACCTGCTTCCTCTCTCTAAGGTCATCATGGTTTACCAAACTGCTTTCCTGGTACTCTTCCTATCTAGCCTACAGATGGGAATATTCTACAATTTTGCTTCTATTATCCTCTTGGGGGTCAACAGTTCTGAACTCCTTTTTTGTTTCCCGTGGGATCTTACTTATTAGGTCTTTGAGTTCTTCTTTGGAGTCTTGCAAATCTGTCTTTGCATTTCCCCACTTGTGGAGAATCTTTACCTCTCATTTCTTCATCTCACTCCTATTTATACCTCCCACTTTGACATTTTCAAATAACTCTTCCCTACAGGTTAGGATCAGATTCAGACCTACTTCCCTTCTGTCTGTTTTCACAATTTTCTCTATCAAAAAATCATCAAACTTCCTCTTTGGGAATTTTTGGAAAGCATTCTCTACTCTGTTCCTTTCCCAAGAGACACTTGAAGCTTTCAAGCTCCCTGCTGCTGTGAAGCCCTGTACCTTGGGGGTTTTCTGCTAATTTCTCACAAACATGTCTTTGGCTTGATGCTCCTGGTTTCATGGCTGACATTGCCAGAATAACAATTTTGCTTTTTTCTTCATTATTATCAAGATGCTTTCATATAAGTCTATATCACGGTGGTTTAATGGTTTGTTTGTTTGTCAGTTATTTGTTTTATTTTTTTTTTACATTTTGTCACTCAGTACCACCTCTTCTCTCCTTTTCCCTGGCTGACTAAGCTGTTAAATGCTCCAGCCATGTGAGAATTCCCACCAGTTCTCTATTATAGTTGACTCATAATTTTGATCTTGTTTAAGGACTTCCAGCTCTGCCAGATAGCTCCTCATGATTTTTGAGTTGTTGAGAAATGCGTTCTGTTCTCTTCCTTTTTCTCCTTCCTATGATGTTGTTCTTCTCTGTTCTGTTACTCTTGTCCCTCATCCAAGTCAGAATTGCTTATACTTTTCTCACTTGTTCCCAGCTATCAAGATTTTGTCCCAAGATGTTATTTTTATTTTTTTTTTTTGTGAGACAGATCCCTTTTCTTCTCAGAAACTCTTCTGAGACCCTCTTGACAAAGATAGCTGCGCATGAAATTATTGTAAGCATGTATCTGTCTATGTAGCTATTTAAAAAGAATGAAAATGTTATTAACCTCTCAGTACGAAATGGAGATTTTGGCAATGATGCTGAAAGTATGTTTTTGGATTGCATCACTTCCCACTTCTGCTTACAGTTCCTTTTGTATTGTTATTATTTCAGATATTTCCTGGGAATGTTTTAGTACCTTGGAATGAAGACCCAGTCTTATTGCATATCTGTAAGAGAGAGATAACTACTACTAACTGTTCTTCAGAGTATATATCATCACAACAGATCATTCATTCACTTGCCCACAGAGCTGTTTTCCCTAGGCTTATTATGCTATAAAGTATAATGATTTTATTCTCTATTCATTTTCTTCTCTTCGCAGCACTTCAAACTCCCACCTTGTGCTTGGAGTTTTTTCCATGACAACTTTGATATCTGCTATGCTGACATAACTTCATACGGACCTAAGACAGTTAAATGCTTTCTCTTCTGCTATCTGGAGCTATCAGCACAGGAAGGACATGGACCTGATGAAGCAGGTCCAGAGGAGGGTCTCAAAGATGGTCAGGGGGCTGGAGCACCTTTCCTGCGAGGACAGGCTGAGGGAGCTGGGATTGTTCCCCCTGGAGAAAAGAAGGCTCAGGGTGACCTAATAGCCACATTCCAGTACCTGAAGGGAGCTTATAAAAAGACTGGAGAGGGCCTGTTTACAAAGGCNAGTCAGAATTGCTTATACTTTTCTCACTTGTTCCCAGCTATCAAGATTTTGTCCCAAGATGTTATTTTTATTTTTTTTTTTTGTGAGACAGATCCCTTTTCTTCTCAGAAACTCTTCTGAGACCCTCTTGACAAAGATAGCTGCGCATGAAATTATTGTAAGCATGTATCTGTCTATGTAGCTATTTAAAAAGAATGAAAATGTTATTAACCTCTCAGTACGAAATGGAGATTTTGGCAATGATGCTGAAAGTATGTTTTTGGATTGCATCACTTCCCACTTCTGCTTACAGTTCCTTTTGTATTGTTATTATTTCAGATATTTCCTGGGAATGTTTTAGTACCTTGGAATGAAGACCCAGTCTTATTGCATATCTGTAAGAGAGAGATAACTACTACTAACTGTTCTTCAGAGTATATATCATCACAACAGATCATTCATTCACTTGCCCACAGAGCTGTTTTCCCTAGGCTTATTATGCTATAAAGTATAATGATTTTATTCTCTATTCATTTTCTTCTCTTCGCAGCACTTCAAACTCCCACCTTGTGCTTGGAGTTTTTTCCATGACAACTTTGATATCTGCTATGCTGACATAACTTCATACGGACCTAAGACAGTTAAATGCTTTCTCTTCTGCTATCTGGAGCTATCAGCACAGGAAGGACATGGACCTGATGAAGCAGGTCCAGAGGAGGGTCTCAAAGATGGTCAGGGGGCTGGAGCACCTTTCCTGCGAGGACAGGCTGAGGGAGCTGGGATTGTTCCCCCTGGAGAAAAGAAGGCTCAGGGTGACCTAATAGCCACCTTCCAGTACCTGAAGGGAGCTTATAAAAAGACTGGAGAGGGCCTGTTTACAAAGGCCTGGAGTGAAAAGATGAAGGGTAATGTTTTTAAATTAGAAAAGAGTGGATGTAGATTGGATGTAAGGAAGAAGTTCTTTACCAGGAGGGTGGTGGAACACTGGAACAAGTTGCCCAGGGAAGTAGTTGAGGCCCCATCCCTGGAGACATTCAAGGTGGGGCTTGACAGAGCTCTGAGCAACCTGCTCTAGTTGAGGGTATCCCTGCTCTCAGCAGGGGGTTGGACTAGATGACCTCTAGAGGTCCCTTCCAACACAGACGTTTCTATGATTTTATGATTTGGGTTCATGCAGAGTAATGGGGAAGTGTCCTCTTCATTTTGTAGTATGATATGCAATTTTTTTTTCTATTTCCTTACCTTTTTCTACTCTCTTTCATGTTCTTGCTATCTGATTCTATCATAAGTGACTCATACTTTGACATGATAAATATATTCTCAAATCTCTATTTGCATCGTATAAAGTGCTGTTAGATCAGAACACTTGCTAACTTGAGACTACTGTGTTTTACTATTACAATAATACACATTTATGTGGCCTGAATCTTTTTAGGTGTTCTACATAAAAAAAAAATTATTGCAATTAAAAAAATATTTTTTTGTTTGTTTTCTTTTAAAACAAGCATTTCTTTGTAAAGCTGAGAATAGCTTCAGATAATACAATATTGAAGAAAGATATTTAAAAGACCACTGAACAGTTTGTTGTAGGTGTATTATACAGACCCACAGTAAAAGCAATTTTACTAAAAAGGAGAAGTCTTGTTGCTACCTGAGCTTATATATTACATGGATATGCTGCAGAAAGAAATAATATTTTTTCATCTAACCTAGGAGAGTATGTGAATAATCATTTAAATCAAGCACTAACATCTGCATGTGCTTTACTTGGCTTGTTCTTAATCAACAAACTGTCAGCTTATGATATTGCTGTAAGTACACAGTTCAAGTGCCAAATAATTACAGAACATTTTAAGTCCTGGGTCTGGGTTGGTTAGTGAGTTAATACAAGCACATCTAAGATTCATGCCTCCTGCCCGAATAGATACAAAGTATGCTTATTTTGGCTGATGGAAGTACATCCTGGAATGTGTTA
>VWZY01011864.1:153570-225190 GCA_013399075.1 Chloroceryle aenea | reverse complement strand
ACAAATTGTTTAAAAAGGGAAAAAAAAGTGGGGGGGGGAAGGGGAAAAAAAAAAAAGAAAATTTTCTAAATGTCACTTTGCCTACTTTAGGAGTTATTAATCCACAAAGATTTTAAAATAGATAATATAAAAAAAAGGTTTTAAAATAGATAATATATGTATAATAAATAAAGAACCAAAAGCTAGGAAAAAACAAGAAAACAGGAGAAGAGCAGTTGCATTAGTTTATGTTTGCTCTTAGTTGCCATGAACTCACCGAAACAGCTCTTCTTTTAAGCTGGCATCAGAAGCTCAGTTTTCCCTTTCAGCATCAGCTCTGTTAAGGAAAACCTGCTCCAGGTCCTGTGATTTGCTTCAGAAAGGCAGAGGCCAGTTGGCAGTTTGGATCATTGACTGTAGCATGATGGAAAATGTTCCTGTTTGTAAGTTGTGAACGTCAAACCCTCCCATACCCATCTTTTTCCTTCTTTTTCTCTCATTTTCTACTACTTTTCTGTCCCGGAACAGTAAATTATCAGGACTTAGGAAAGTAACCCTTATGGCTGCTTCTCCAGTCATTTTAACAGGAGAAAACAAAGCTGGAGTGAAAGAGAAGTTGGTGTCAGCCCAATTCAAGGCTGATCATCAGAGAAGCAACAGACTTCAAAGAAAGAACTGCTGTCAAAGAAAGAACTGCTGTCAGTCCTTGAGTTAAAATCCACCTGTCAGATGAGGTGGCAAAGCTGGCTTAATTTAGTGCTAGGTCTCTTCTGATACTCGATCAGCTGGGCAGAGTGTGACTAGCAGCATGTGAAAGGCCAGGCAGATACCATGACCTTCAGTAACTCTGGTACCTGTGGAAGAAATTGTCAGTTCAGAAATAGAGGAGAAATAAAAGTGCTGCTTTGCAGTGCTCTTCCTTCAGGTTCTAAGAAAAAGGTCATATTCAGTAAGAAATCAATTTCTGAGCAAAATTTTGTGGCTGTGAATGTGATGCTGTACTGATAGGTACATGTATGCCATGCTATGTATAAGCTGCATAAAGGGAAAAGGAGATGCAGACACATTCCCCATTCAGAGAAGAAATACAAAAGTCTCCTAAAATCCTGTATCCTATAATCACGATACATAGTTGAACAGATTTTCTTCCTCACTTCCTGACTTATGAGACATCAGGAATTATCTGCTGTTAGATGCAGGATGCTGGGTTAAGTATGGCAATTCTTGATGTTCCCAAGGGATTGCTCTGCTGGGGATACCACCGTTGGTCTGCATTCAAGGAATGATTTGAGCTGAACTGATAAAGAAAGAAAACTGGCATAGAGCATACAGTAACTCATTCTGTTAAGGATTTGGCATGGCATTCAAGGGAAACCAATTATGATTTATGTCAATACAGCACAGATAATTTCCTATTGATTGACTGCCAGATCCTTGATAAAATAATGAGTTAGGCCTGATGCCAGTCATTCTTGGGCACCATCAGACCAGTGTTTCTATTTCACATGCCCTTGACAAGGCTTCTCTCAAAAATTTGTAAGTAAAGTGAGTTTATAAATTATCTTCAAATATGCAAAGTCAGTCAAACATAAGCAGTGTTAGTGTTGTTTTTTCCTTTAAATACATGCTCTTATTCAAGCATTTGGCTACAGGTCTTGCAAAAGTGAGGTTTGCATTCATTACTTAAAAACAACCAAAGGAATTTTTCTGTTTGTTAATGATTTCTTCTAGGAGATCAGTGTATGCCCAGATTCAAAATACTTTTCAGAGAAAAATAACTCATATTTTCACACCTGAAGTTATCTGGAAGTAAATTGCACCTAGTCTGGCATTAGTTAAAGGATGGATAAAGTGAACCAGCTTAAACTTGAATTGAAAGATTAAATACAGGGAAGGTAAGTATACATGAAATGTTCATGTAAATTTTTACTTCTTGTTCTAATGGTTGGGTGCTTTTCAGTTAATAAATACTGCATTTCTTTCTATAAGAGAAATTTAGCAAATTTAAACCAAAACTAGTGTCCCAAATGGAAACGTACTGACAGTGGCAGTTATACCCATGCTTAATTATGTCTGGAAAAGCAGAGAAGCTGCAAACTTAGACCCTGTTTAAGAGCACCTGAGTTATAGAATTTTTCTCTTGGGGGGGAGGACCTTGAAAAAGCACCACTTTTAGTGTCACAAAGCCTCCCAACACTGCACACCTTGTGACTGTGAGAGGGGTGAATGGGAGGACCCTTTATAAAACACAGCCCATTCCTACTTGACTTTCCATATATAAAAAGGAGCTGAAGCCAAATGAACTCCACAGGTGTCCCAGCTCCCAGACAGACTTTCATATACTTATCCTGGCTGCCCTTCCTGCTGGCCCTGGCAGCAGGGGTGAAAACTGGTTGTGTTAATTTCAGCAAGAGCAAGGCTTAGTCCTTAGGCAGTCCTGATGTTTGCCAGAATTTTAGCCATTAATAACCTGAATCCTTGTGAAACTATCTCCTCTGTACTTCAACTGGTTCAATGTGAGCCTGCAAATTCACACTCAATTCATCGGTGTAGTTTCTTCTTTGCTACATAAAGCAGTGAAGAGGAATCAGAGATACTAGGAAATGGGGTATAATTCACTGTCCTCTTTGTACAAAGATTTCTAATAGATCACCCTTCCTCACCCTGGCATCATTTTGTCAATGTTCAGTGTCTTTCAAGCAAACACAGGAGGTGCTTCCTTTGCATAATTTTTCTGGTGAGAACTGAGGCATATTGACTTTTTACTTCATTGAAGTTTCCACAGAGGTTAAGACATTTAATGTTCAGCTTCATCTGCTCCTTGCTATGTGGGGTACAAACTAAATGTGGCCCTGCAGAATAGACTCTCTACATAGCACCTCAGCACACGTAACTAACAATCTGTTACTAAAAGTTGTCAAAGCATGAATATTTGAAAGAATGATTTGAAAGAAAAAAAGAATAATTTCAGTTCCACCAGACTAATTCCCAAACACAGACTCTCCCAGTTCTCTAGAATAGGAAATTTTCTCTTCTGCCTCCTAATCCTATTCAAGCAATCCTAAGGGAACACCTTGAACAGGGTGAGAAGCTTTATTGCACACCTTGCAAGACAGTACATTTGGTTTCTGCTGGAGCAAGAGACAGATAGGCTTCCTTCAATGAATAGTCTTTGAGCAAGGACTTTCTCTGACTGTGGCACTGCTCCTTAAAAATATGGAGTCCATCCCATTTGTTGTTGCAGTGCACAAGAAGGGAGAAGGTTTCTGAAGTACCCTCAGATTGTCCCATTAATGATTCTGTGGTTTAAAGACAATGTTTGACCTGGTAACAAATATGTGCTCTTACAAATGCTCATTCCCTCAGAGATACCTGGGGGATGGAGTGCTGAGGTAGAACAAAGTGAAATTTTTCATCTGTGCTCAAATGCAGCCTAACAAATGCAGTGCATGTCATAGTGCAATAAGGCATTTGGTGTAGAATATGTTGAGATATCATACAGTTACAGAGAGATCACAGCTGGCCAGAAGGGAGGTCTCCTTTAGAGATACATTTCTACATAAGAGCAAACTCACTGGATTCAAGTCCTCGTCTCAATGACTCTGTTACAAAGAGGTGTCCAAGCACTCCTGCATTTGTCTGAGGTCTGTTAAAGGCTGCAATCCACCAAGAGAAGTTGAAACTGCCTGGACATGCTTCTTACTCTGACTGCAGTACATCTGGTTCAAACTTTCAGAAAACAAGAGCCAGTTACACAGCATCTTCTCCCTCTCCCAGATATAGGGGAGGATCAAGCTCAGTTACTTCAACTGACATCAAATAGTATTAGGACTTCTGGAAATTGGCATTGAAAAGCAGTGGACATATCCTGTTTTCCACTTTTAAATTTAACATAATTCATAGAGAAATATTTCTATTTTTTAAAACATTGTATGTTTAGCAAAAACCTCTTTTTATTCAAGTGTACTGCCTAGGTGCACTGGGACTGCTTAGGCAGTCCAGTTTGAAACCAAGCAGGTTGTGCAAAGGCCAATTTTCTCCCACTGCAATAGGGTGAACATCTAGCTCAGTTTTCCATTGCCAGTTCATACAGGAAGAATTACAATTCACTAAATGGATGAATAATCAGCTCACTACAAAGTAATTATTCCATAACTTTTTTTCAGACTGACAGCAAAATCAATTCAAGGGATCCAAGTGATGGCATCCCTGTATGAAAACTTTTACACCACCAAAACCTCTTTGTTTGGATTAGTTACAGGAGTATGTGAAAGTTACTGCTTTTTTTTTTTACATTACTGCATTTTATTTTTTTTTTTAATTAATTTAGATAATGTTTAACTACATTGAAACTACATTAATTCATAGGACCTACAGTATCATAGAATCATAGAATCATAGAATAGGCTGGGTTGGAACGGACCTCAGAGATCATCGAGTCCAACCCTTGATCAATTACCGCCACAGTCACTAGACCATGGCACTGAGTGCCATATCAAGTCTCTTTTTAAATGTCTCCAGGGACGAAGAGTCCACCACCTCCCCAGGCAGCTCGTTCCAATGTCTGATCCCCCTTTCTGTGAAAAATTTCTTTCTAATATCCAATCTGAACTTCCCCCGGCACAATTTAAGACCATGCCCTCTTGTCTTACTGAGAGTTGCCTGGGAAAAGGGGCCAACCCCCGCCTGGCTCCATCCTCCTTTCAGGTAGTTGTAGAGGGCAATGAGGTCTCCCCTGAGCCTCAGATCTATAGAAAATTGTTATGCCTGAACAGAAATCTGTCTGTAAGTATATGTTCTTACTTTTTTCCTTGCAACATGGTGTAAATTTAAAAAGTGAATTTAAATTTTGGTTTCTTTATAATCTTTAAAACATTGAATAAATCAGTATAATAAATTATTGTCTAACATATCATGTCTTAGGTTAGGTGTAAGTGAAACAACTAATAATATCTGTCTCTGCTGCCCTGGTCTTTGTTTTGTTTGCCAGAATTACCTAGAAGTTTGATAATCTTGCTTTTTCTATTATGCTTGTAATTATTTTTTTTTTCTGTATTTAAGAACCAAGAGGTTTTTTGTACTCATGGAAAACAAGCAAAAATGCTGCCATAGTTTTGTGCCACCTTATTCATTATAGGACCCACACAACATCTGTGTTCTCCCTACCCTTTACTAGCTCACCTCACCCTCACTGACAGCTGTTTTCAAGGGTTCATTTGCTTGTCTAAAAATGTTTGTGCAAAGCTCCTGTACTTTCTCCATGCACCTTAAGGGTAAGGGGAATGAATATTCTAGATACTTTTCTTTGCTCAAGTGTAGTGGATGTGATGCTTTTAGTTCCAGCTGTAGGATTTTGCCACTTAAGCTGTTGGCAGCCATGGACTTAACACTGAATGTGACTAATCTGATGATGAAGCTGAGAGCTAGTGTTCTCGAGCTTTGCAGCTTCTTGAGTACACACAGGGAGGACATACCCTGACAAAGGTGATGAGAATGTTAAATAAGAACAAATGTTAGAGAAGGAGAAAGCTGAATAGTTCCTTTGTCATTGCAAGATCATTGCCTATTGTAGTTTTGTTTATATTTTGCAAAGTCTATTTTTAAAAGTTCCAGACAATGCAACTTCCACCTCATCCCTTGGGAAGCTATTCCACTAGTTAATGCATCTGATTATCTGGAAGTTTTTCCTTTGTTAAAACCTTTTCCATCACAAACACCTATTAAATCACTTATAAAATCACAGCTTCTCTGCAGATTATTAGAATTAGAATAAACTGAATAATTATACCTCCTTTATGGAATTCAATAGGACATGAGATACAACAGAAGTACACAGTATGTTAGCAGAGTGAAGGGCTCTTCTGCACTTTGGCAAAGTCAGCTGGACACAGTTAATGCAAAGATGTGTATATTTTCCATGTCTTTTTGGCAGCAACTACTTCTACCCGTGCTCAGAGAGAGTATGTCAGGAGGGCGCACCAGAGCATGCATGCTGTGTTCTGGCCTCTTTGCTAGTCACCAGAATCAGAGAGAGAAATACAGCAATGAACAGGGACTTCGAGCATAAGACAAAAGGGAAAGTAATGCCTGCTTTAGTCCTCTGTTAGTTTTACTAAGTTTTAAAACTCTTTTAATGTTCATTTAATCCAATACATCCTGCAAACAAAGTTTTGATAGTGAAAACCAATTCTTCCTTCATAGGAAAACAGTTATTCCTCACTGATGGAGCAGTATTTTCCTGTTGTTTCTATTCAGAGTAGTACAGAGACGTTTCTGCCTTTCACAAATCAGGAGCCATTCTATTGTGTGTAATACCCCAATTAACACCAGTGTAGTTGGGACTGGATTTTTACATGCTGTGTTAATTTGACTATTTACTACAGACAGTCATGATTTAGGAGCTGTTCAAAACAGCTTGAAGAAAACAAGAATACCTGTTCCAGAAGAAGGATGGTTACACCTCAGAGAAATTAGGATATTTTAAGGAGATAAATCCGAAGTTAGAGAAAGGTGTGTTAAAAATATCCATAACTATGAGTAAAGTTGCAGCATATTATTTCAAGGTTAAAGTACCATAAGGTTAAAGTACCATATGGTACACTTATCCACAAACTTGACTGATAGTCAAGACAGACAAAAGTTATTGTAAAATCTGACTGGCAGTAGACTAAGTATGGAATTTTATTTATTTTTAAGCACAAACCCATACAATATGATGTTTATCACAACACAAAATACTCAATGTTCTAGTGTCAAGTTACCAGTAGAAATGTCAACATGTCTCACGGGCTCACTCAGGAGATTTTTGACCACAACTGAGTGGTAAAGATTAGAGATTTATTATTTGTGCATATTGAAATTTGACACATTGCATTATTGCAACCAAGCTGTTTTCTCTGAGTACTATCTTAAACAAGCAACTGAGATAAGTGAATCTGTAACATAAACTGTTTGGTTGGTTATATAAATTGTGTTCCTTGTCTGGTTGATATCTACAGCTAATCTGTATAGCTCCAGTTTCACATTTTGTCGCAGTCTCTTAGCTATGGCGAATGGGGAGTGAACAAACAGGGTCTAGAGCCATCACATTTCTGCTCTAATCTGAACTCTGTACTCAGGTCCTGAAAACTGCAAGATTAATGAATACCTTGGCCCTTTTGACATACTACCTAAAGGGAACAATGTAAGTAAAACAGAGTAGAAGGAGTAAAACTTACCTCTGCACATTTTATTCAGTACTTTTGTTTCTAAAACATCCCCTCATCTAAAGCAGAGGACATCAGATGTACACTCAGTTCTGCTTCTCAGCTGACCAACAAACCTGGGATCAGTAGTCAAGCAGAACAAATGGTGTAAGGTCCTGTCAAGGGGATGGTGCAGAATGCTGCCTTACTATGTCTGTGGGCATATTCAGTGTTCAAAATAGAACACTGTTACAAATGAATATGTGTGTGAGGTGGAGGTAGGGCCAATGGTCTGTCATTGCTAGGCTCCTGGAGGCTTAGTTGTATTTCGGTTTCATTAACTGAAGCTACTCAGAACATTGTTTTGTTCTGGGAACAGGTTAGGACAAGTTATGGAAAAATATAATGTTCTTTAAAAGCTCATCTTTCTATAAGTACACACAGCTTTGACCACTCTATTGCCCATGGCCTGGGCTGCACTGATCGTTCCATGTATTCCTCATGTTGCCTATGGTATGGCACAAGTTATTTACCCTGGTGATCCTTCGGCTTTCAAAACGTTTCTTCTGGAGGCTTAATTCTCCAGAGGAAATTCTTGATCATGAAGCATGCTATTGAGCATAGGTTTAGTTACATAGTAGAGTGAGTCTCTTCAGCATTGCTCATACACTTTGAATACTGTCACTGTTACTCACTGCTAATAATAGCTGGTGAGCACAGCCCTTAATAGACTTTGTTTGTGCTAATACTTGGACAATTCTGTTTTCTTAGTGCCAAAAAATTTTGCAAAAAGGGAAAAAGCGAAAAAACAAGCAAGTAAGAAAAAAACCAAAGAATTCCTAATGAATAAGGATAATCCCCTTGTGCGCTGCCTTTTGACTTTTTTTCCAGAATTAAGAAACTGTAGGAGAACCCAAACAGGGAAAATAAACTTCTTCCCCAACAAATGTCTTTCTTCACAAGAGATTCAGATTTGATTACAAGCATATGTGTGTGCACACACAGACACATAAGTATTCCACCTATGGAAGGAGATTTTCCAATGAAGTTTCTGCTCAAAAGCCATTATTAAGAGTCAAGAGGCCGGTGCTGCTTGCTGAGACCTACAAAGAGATCCTTTGCTCGTTCCTGCCAGGTTGAATCTGACCATGGAACGCCAGTCTGTTCTAGGGCTTATTACTGCTCAGGTCCCTGTGTGAGCATTGCTCCCAGTTCAGGGCCACTGGAAAAGCACTCCTTTAGAAGATATTCTCTATTTTAACACTCTGAACATGGCCCTAAAATATGGACCTGTTGTAGGCATGCTTGGGGAGTTTGAGCTTGTCTGCCCCAGAAGTTGGGATCTCAAGATTGGCATTGTTAGATTCTACCCCATTGTATTGGATGAACCATTATAGCCCCAGACTTACAGCTTTCTCTTGTAAACTTGCTTAGAACTCTGTTAAAACTTCTCAGAAACAACTACCCGCCCAAATGCTTCAAAAGAAAAATAACTGCATATCATTCTCTGATACTCCACAACCCTTTGCATGCTATTGAAATGTCACATAGCAGATGCTTGATTTTGCATCACAGGCAGAGGATGTGCTGAATATGAGCGCTTTCCAGATATGTGGGGACTTTATGATAGAATAAAGATGGCAGTTGTCTACATAAACCATGTCTCCTTAAAAAGAAACAAACACAAAAAACCAGGAATGAATCCAAACAACTAGCAAACCATACCATCGGAATATTCTGTAAGCTTATCCTCTGTTATCTCCTTGTATCAGTACATTTGCATAGTTTTTTATGCAAGACTTCTGCCTTCTTCATGGACTGGATAAAAAAAGGTAAGAAAGGGAGATTTTCCCAGCAGAAATACTCAAATGCTTTTCAATTTATTCTTTGCTTGGTCAAAAAATTTTGTTTAAAGTAGTGGTTAGTACTCATGGAAAAGCCTTACATCACATAAAGTTTGGGAAACAGATATCCTGAAATTGCTACAGTTCAGAGTAGGTATTTTCATACTCCACAAATACACAAACTGCTAATGGGTAATTGGGATGCAGACGAAGTGCTAAAGTCTGGTTCCATTATGTTGAATGACACTCTATAAAATAACATCTGTCTGCGGGTAACACAGGCTTAATCCCCAGCACAGTGCCAATCTATAAAGAAACCAGTATACTTCAAGCACTGAACATATATATATATATATATAAAAAGCAAGAGAAAGAATGTAGTACAAATAGATTGCTTTTTCTCATAAATTTCAGGTAGGGAAAAGGCAAACTTATTATCTTCCTGAAGTTGCAATGCATTTTTTATAAAGTACATTTATACACATGTCTTTCAAGTCCTTTAGAGTTCTTAGTAGGTCTATAGCATATATGTATATACATGTATATATAAGAATACATGTGTATATATGTATATATGCACATATACAAATATATGTGTGTGTATATATTCATATATATGCTTGCATATATATATTTAAGTAGAATTAAATCTGAGAATTAAATACTGTTGCAACAGGCATTAAAGTCAGTGCAAAGATTCCCCCTGAATTTAAAGCGGGAATCAACATGAGGCTGGAAGAGTCTCTAAAACTTGCTCCTTCTTTTAGAATTTTGCCCTCGATTACAATACCAACTTTAATTAATTTTTTTTTTTTTCCTCTGTCTTCTCCTATACCCTTCTCCAAGGAGTTACTTAAAGCTTCTTGATATTAAATGGGTCACATGTAAAGTTAAAGTAATATCTTGTGAATATCATATTATGGTGCATTTTGTGATGTCACAAAGCGTTTGCATTTCAACTGATCTCAGTCAGGGAAACCCAGCCTCTATTGTGTGAAATACCAGCTTCCGCAAACAACTGTCTGAGACAATACATTCAGAGATGGGCATTTTAGGACTCAACAATTGTAATTACAGAGCTGATGAAATCTTATGTAATTTTAGATGCCTGACTACCAGCCATTTCTAATGTTGAAGTTTAGCCTTGGTTCTTTCTTTTTTTCCTTATTTCAGTTGAGATAAGATAGTTTTCTAAGAATACCAGTGCACATTCATATTGCTATTTTTATTTCCACTGGTTATACAGGACAAGAATAATGCCTGAATATATTTCCATATAGTGTATCTTTATTTATCTAAGCTGTGGCTCCATAATAAGTACAACATTATCTTGTCAATTAACAGAACATTATCTAATAATGTGATCAGCTATAAAATGTCCAGATACCTTTTGACTAGATCTCTCATTGCAGTTGCATCTGCATTCACATTTATCAAAAATTCATATTTTTTTGGAATGCACAACAGAAGGAAATATTGGAGCCATGATATTAGCACTGCATTACAAATACATTCTGAAAAAAAAAAAAAAAGGAAAGAAAAAAAAGAAGAATGTCTGTAAAAATTATGTGACGAAAGACATACTGAAATGACATTTCTGTATGTTTTTTGTAGAAAAATGATAATTTCTTAAAGGAAACAAGTTTAAAGGAAGATGTTTTTCTGAATGCTTTTCTGCAAGTGTATTTTGGAAGTCTCATTTTTCCAGTATGTTACTGAAAATTCTTATTCAGTATAGTTTTTTATAGAATATTTGACAGCTTCTTCATATATCTGTGCTAGGGAAGGAAAATGTAATTTGTCAGGTAACATATAGTTATTAGTGGAAACCGTTTTGTGAAAATACACGTGTTATGCAACAGTGTCCCAGCCTGAGCTACACAAATGTTCTCTTTCTACATCCTCAGGAATATGTGTTGCAGTCATTAAACTGATGGTAGCACTGTATCTTTCTTCATGGGTTTCCTACTCTTCAAGGCTCAACTGCATTTCTAAAGCACACATTAAAACAAGGGCAAGGTACTGCTTAAGCATCACCCTTTTGGGTGAGGCAGGGCTTTCTGCTACTCACCCACATGTCCTGAAGTAGGTGTTCTTTGTCTGTACATTGATTTTGGGAACTTTTGATTCTTACCCCTCTCACTTTTATTCTCTGATAGTACCTGGCAGTTCAGAAGCAGTGATGTCACAGCATGCACTTGGCCATCTCAGGTACGAAGTTATGAAGGCAGCAAGAGAAAATTCTCTTGCATCAGTATTTCCAATATGTTCTTTAACACATAAACTGGTTCAGGTTTTGTTATGCAGCCACTGACATGGCTCAGGCATTAAATGGTCCTCCCTGAAGAAAACTTTACTAGTCCTTGGTTTATGAAAAGGAATATGAAGACAAACTGTGTAACTGATCAGAACAGTGAATGAGAGAGTGTTGGTGATCCATTCCAAGCACTGCAGGTCCTATTGAGTTCTGATATTTCTGAGTCTTCAGGGATTTTAATCTTTTCTTGTGATGGTTAGCTTGCAAAGCTACCTCACATTGCTGCACAGACCATTACAGGAGAGGAAGAGAAAAAAAATATTCATCAGGTTACATTCACCCACACATTTCAAATTGCTCTGTTTTAAAAAGTTAACAATATTTAATCCTTCTGTCATTTCTAATGTGATTCTGCTTTCCTGCTTTCTCTTTTCACTTGGAAAAATGTTTATTTCATGTTTTCAGGTTACGAAAATAATATTTTATAATTTGCTTTCTCCAATTCCTGCTACAAATTACTTCTTTTTCTCCATGTCCATTTATTGAAAGCTGCATACTCTGTTCTTTTTCTTTAACTTGCTGTTTCCACCTTCGTTATGCCTTTTATCTATTCATGGATAGATTATTACTCAAAAAACCCCAAAACAAAAACAACAAAAAAAACCCCACAAACAAACAAAAGTAGAAATCATTTGGATTTATAAATCAGTACTTAAAGCCTAATGACTGAGCCTAGTGAAAGGATGGAGATAAAATTGGAAAATAAAGCTGGACTATTGTCTACATTCAGCTACAGACATTTTGGATTTTAGACAGATGACTTTCACAAGTGACAAGGCGACACACCGTAAATTTAACAATATATTGGAAGATGAGTGCCTGGTTGCTAGATGCAATGTTAGGTAGATAGGTTTCCAAGAACAATTTGTCTGCAACATACAAAGAAGGTTGGTGTGCCTCTAGTTAATATTGAAATACCCCAAGGAATGACGTGTCTTTTAGGTGGAGGTAGAATATCATAAATGTGAAGGTATTTCTCACGGTGGTGAAGAATGATCAGCGTGAGCCTGCCAGGGACCCCCATAGCATGGTCAAGGGGAAGGAGAAGGAGGAGGAGGGAGTATGGAGCAGAAGGTAGACAGTGCAATGTCCTTTCATATTTTTCTTCTAAGAAAGCATGTGTGTTTCTGTGTGATACAGAGACTAGAGAAGCCAGAGTTTTCTACCTTAATATGTTAGGAAGGTGCAATGGAGTTTGAAGATACACAGGGGAACCAGAAGGGAAATAAAAATGTTATTTATTTACTCAAAGGCTCAATGTAAGAGCTAATTTACTTTGAGGCCCAGGGACAAGTAAATGACTGAGTCCTCAGAGATTATGCCAATGAGCACCATACAAATGACCAGGGAGGCTGACAGTATTTCAGTGAGGTTTCAGAAACCAGGACCCTGTCCTTGCCTGGAGTACTGAGAAGAGACAACCCTTCCCCATATCCTGAGATCTGAAGCACCAGCATCATCAGAGTCCCTGGGCATTTGGTGTTGGAGGTAGATATCAATCCAGGCTAGCACCCAAAAGTCCACAGCAGTTTGCTTTTGAGCTTTTTTGTGCTTGTGGATTAATCTCCCTGGAAGTCTGTACAAAGTCATATGATATGACTTTATTTGTTTTCTTTACATGCAATCTTTGGGGAAAAGGTGATAGTGCCTTTTTTCACTCATTTGTGTTGGATGGAGGAAAACATTTACTTAAAGCGTATTTGTCTTTTACCCTTTACTTTAGAAATGCCATAAACTTCAAGTCTGATCTTCTCTGTTTCCAGAGGGGTAAGGAAGGAGGGGAGTGGTAACTTAGCTGTGACGCGTGAAGTATTGAAAGAACAGTGTATATTAAAACTTATATAATATGTAATATAATAAACAACCCCAAGCATTTTGAAATATGCATGTCCTATCTCAATAAAAATTCTGTTCTTCAATTCTGCTGTCATACTGACTTTCATTTGAAACCAAGACTTTCAGGATAGACTGAAAATTAATTTTGAAGAGGAAGAGACAGTGAAAAAGATATTTTTGCTTATGTTAAAGGGTTAAATACTATTTTTGGTGACTATAAAGCAGCACAGGTTCACATTTTCCTGCTTTTATAGTGGACCTCAAAATGAAATTCCGTGACTTCTGCCATAGTTACACTGTTGTCCAGATTTGTCAGTCATATTTTGAGATTTCTTTCCACATCTTATATTAGATAATACCTTTGTTTCACTTGATACTTTGAGAACAATCTCCTTTATTTTTAAAGCAGAAAGTTTTCTGCCTGCAAATCTGCATTTGTTTTCTTGGTTGTAATACTTCAACCTAATTTTGCTTAGTACATAATTTGCCTTCATGGTGTCAAATCTGTCTTTTTCTGATTGGCTGCTTTTTAAAACCATTGCTTTGATTTTAACTACTCAGTTTTTCAGTCATTCTTAGATTGCTACTTTTAAAAAATCAATCCTAGATGCAATCTAAGAAACACAAAGGCTCACAGAATTCCCCAGCCATAACTCCTCCTTGGAAATTAATTAGATAGAATTAATGTCTACCATTAATCAACAAATTTGCCCTTTAACTACATTTAGTGGACTGTCAACAGCCCCGGTTTTGACCATTAAACATTGTGGTGTCCTTAACTGATATGAAAACTTGCTACAAGGATCCTGTTATAGTGCAATCTTCCTGCTTGGAAAGAGTACTTCCTTTTTTCTCTTTGTAATGTAGAGTGAGTGGATGTGTGTTTATGCTGCAACAGTAGGCAAGGCAACCACTGGATTTTGGTACAGACAGGAAAAGCAGAACTATAGAAAACCAGGGCTCACAGATCTGCATTTAACAAAGGACATCCTGGCTCTGCTAGTACAGGACCAAAGTTGCTAAGATAAATAATGCACCAGGTATCATCTGATCTTAAAAAAAACAGTTTGTGTTCTTTGCAGACAGATCTTTTCTGGAGTGACCACTAAGCTGAGCACCGGAGTGCAAAAGATGAAGTTGATTATGACCAACAAAGACCTGCAGCTGGGACTTTTCCAGTGAAAACATGGAGTAAAATCTTGTGTCTACAGAGGATGTCCAACATGTCTCCCCCCTCTTCCTTCCTTTCTTCCAGCTGCTGTCATCCTTTCCCTGCAGCACCAACAGTCACTCCCCACAGATAGAGCTTTGCTGGTCCTTCCAGCAGGAGACTCAAATATTTCATGCAAGACATGGCTTTGGTGTGTTTTAGCAATGGCCATATCTTGGAAATCCTGAAAGATAAATGTTAGAATAAATTACTGCTTCCATAGAAATCGAACAAATAAATTAAAGGATGAGTAAATTGGATAATTTAATTGTCACAAAGGGCTGAGTATATCAGCATGTAAGTGATAATGACTGTCACATGCTGGATGTACACATCTATAGATTCAAGGACAGACCTGAAAAGAGCAGTCCATTCTGGCCAGTAACTCCCTCTTAATGAGAATAATGGGGCCAGCTCCTCAGTTTAGTGGTATTCTAATCACCAACCTGTTCAGAGCTGTGCTGGAGAAAGCTGGCACAGCCTCTACCAGGAGCACCTGGGTGGGTGCTGAACACTTCTGCTAGGGTACCACACACTGCCATTAATGGGGTTCTAGCACCGTGGAAACGTAAATGGGGATACTGCAAAGCCTGTAGTGCTCCTTCAAGGCTGGATAAATCAAGTTTGAGCTCTGTTTTAGCTTGATGGAGCAGTATAAAGTGACCATGTCATTGGCCAAGACCAAGAATAATGTTTCATTACTGTCTGGGAGATGCCTAGATAACCTCCACTACCTGACTGTGCAAAAACAAGTGTTTCTTTATCCATCATGAATTACTTTCCTTCTCAAATTTCTGTGTCAGAAAAGTCCATTCAAAGATGGTAAGTAATCTTTTATAAAATAAAAATCATTTTTATATAAGAATATTTTTATTGAAAAAAAAACCAAAACCACAAAAAAACACAAGAAGCTCTAAGTTTCCCAGCATCTACTCACCACAGCTTAAAATCTGCCTGTAAAATCTGTGTATAAAATTCCATCTGAATTATCCCAAATAGTATATTAGAATATTTTGAGACCTGCACATTTTCACAGAGCTCAGACACTTCTCTGCTTTGTTAAGTTTGGGCAAATGTGTGAAGGATAGTAGTTCTTGTAGGTGTTTGCAGATCAGGTCCCCCTATTGGTGATTAATTACCAAAAGATCATAAACTCCTTGCAAGTCAGCTTAGCTACTTTAGTTCTTGATCTCTGTCATCCTTGGTTGCCACTTTGTCTTTAACCTCTACAAGGACAAGCTCCAGGAGACTGATTTATGCTCTTAAAGAGATTTATTTTCTTTTGACCTGTCACACAGCCTTTATCTGATTTGTTACTTACTCCCCTAAACGAGCCCAGACATGGCTCTCTGAGGTAAATACGAATGGCATGCTCATAGAAAAAACGTTCAAAGTCTAGCTACCAAAAATACCCCAGTCATAGAAAATTAGAGGAGAGGGATAACTTTGGGATTTTGAAAGCAAGCACAGAGCCAACCTGCACAGAGGAAAGGATGCTGGTGTTTTATCTAAGAGGAAGATGCCTGACAAATCCCACATCACACTGGATACCACTTGAGCATCCAGTTTGCTTCAAACCCCTTTGAAGATTGCCCTGAGATATCTTTGGAGACATTTATGGAGTGAAGGATCAACTGCTGATGGAAGTGGTGGGCTTGTTATAAGCATTACCCTGTAGCTCCTTCAAGCTGCTCTGCAGGAATGGAGATCTGAAGCAGGGTGCTCGATGCAACTGGACAGCAGTGCCATTAAAAATAAGGTGACCCATCAGAGACTGCAAGCAAGCTTAAGCAGAACAGCTCCAGGTCATCCAGTGTGGCCCACACTGGGCAAAAGTCAGGGGAAGGGGGCAAAGTCTGTCAGTGACACCACAACTCCTGAGTTATGTGCTGAGAACAGATTTGTTTCCTCCTCAAAAGAAATATGGATTTGTCTATAATATAATCTTAGTAGAAGAAATTTTATGTCCTTTCTGCATGTACTCCAGCAAGAGTAAGATCTAACATACATGTCTTTCCCTGATGGCTTGCAAAAGCAGACCAAGTTGACTTTGTACCCTGTCACTCAGCAGACATTGCATGGGAGCACTGGGCCTTGGGTCTGGCATATGAAAGGTGGAGAGAGAACCTTATCATGAATTTATTGAAGTATGAAGTGCTTTATAACATTATGTATCATGAGAAAGAATTCAGGAACTTTAATAATGGTTCACCAAGAGTTAGGAAGACTTGGATACAAAAGAGACCTTGAAAACACATGCAACCCATTGTATGGATATATGGAGCCTTGTTTTTCAGCTCTCAGTGCAGGATTAATAGGGGAGAATGACAGTGAAAAAACAGAAACTTTCATTAAAGGAAATGTAGGACTATTGCCTTGCTGCCATAGTATCACTTCACAGGCATCAATTACGGCTGGCCCCAGATGAGACTGACCTTGCAGCAGGACTCAACTAGTAAAAGCTGAAATGGACATCTCGTGTTGGCTCCTTTGGCTACTACTGACTGAACGACATGGAACCCAGGAGCTATGGAAGGCTTTTCTGAGAACCTGAAATATCAGTCTTGAGCAAAGACTGTTTAAAAACTTTTTCTCCAGACCCTGCTAGAAAACCCAGTTCACAGGTACTTAAAAGCTGGATAAGGAAAAATAATTATAACACACAGCTGAACTGCTAAGTAGGCTTGACTTTTCATTTGTATAGTGAGAATGAGATCTTCAAATGTATTTCTTTAGACATTCACAGACAATTTCCATTACATTAACCAGAATCACCTGGGCAGCGTCTGTAGATTTTGATCTATAACATTCTAAATGTAATTTTTTTTTGAATGCTGACTAAAACCCCTTGAAATATAAAACTGATTTAAGGAAATCCTACATCTTGGAAGAGCGGTAATAATAGGTGCTGAGGTTCATTGTCTATTAAGAAGTCTTTGCTTTCGCTGCTTCATTTATCACAGTCATCTGGCAAAATTCTGCAATATTGTGACCATCTTCTCCGAACCAAAACTGTCATTTAAAAGCTCTTCAAATACAATGAAATGACATAGTGGTCTCTCTCACTAGAGAGTAAGGTTTTTTCAAAAGATTCCTGCATTGCTACTAGTCCAAACATATTTCTGGTAATTAGCAGTGTGTTTTGGAATGTTACCAAAGGTGAATTGCTCCTCCGCACTAACCTGCTCTTGAGTGGGAATGATTTTGATACTATTGTTCAGACACTGACTTGACTGTCAATCAATAGCAAATTACACATTGTAGTGTGCACCTATGAGAGTGAACCAAATTTCTGGAAAATAATGTAACTCTGACAGATATTTCAAGGCATTTTTTGAATACATAAAATCTCTTGCCTTGAAAAATTATTGTAAGCAGCGTAGACATGTATTACTGATATTAACCTTTACTTTTGCAGTAATACAATGATTTTTAGGGAGACAGGCAAAGATAAGGAAGTGGTAAAGTGCTTCTTTTCCTTAAGTTAACCCTTACATTTACATACTTCATCAATATCTGTCATATGCCAGAGCATGAAGACTACACAGAAACTTTCAGGGACATTTACTCCTGTCATCTCCGAAAACTGACATGCATATGAAAGAGTTATAAGTGAGAAACATTACAAAGGAAGACCTAATGAAAAATATCTTGGATTGTAAAGATTGCAGCTACTTCTGGGATTTAAAATTCCCCAAGTATTTTTGTTAAAGGCTTTGGCATAATCCTGCCTGGTTTTGCTGTGTTGGGAGTGGATCAAAGGTGCAGGCTTGTTAGTCTCTCCTGAATTTCAGCTCTCCTGGAGATAAGTTTTCTAGGGATGTCCTAAACATTTTCCTCGAATACAAACACCATATCAGAGGAGCTTTCACAGGGACTGAGAGTTTAAAATCACAGTTTATACAAGCACATTTTAAAAAGGCAATTTATTTGAGTGCAAAGTACAGTACCTTAGGTTAAGCATTTCTCCCTTGTTACCATTACCAAATGCACATTACACTAAACAAATTATCATACTAGACAGAAAGGTTATTTGCATTTTAGAGACTAAAAGAAGACAAAGAAAATCACATGCCAACATCTGTGATGCCTCCATCCTTCCTGCAACACACACCAAAACCTACTTTTAAAAAGTTTCTCATGGGCTGCTGATTGTACTGGACCAATCGGCCATTGTCATTGTTATGCACTGGTGGAGAAAGCAAATATATGTGATATATTTTAATAAATGTTAGGCAGATGAGAAGGGTAGAAAAATTATCAGAGAATAATTCTGTGGGCTTTCATTGTGAGATTTCTGCTCCAGTGGTACATTGTAATGATACCATAAAACCTGTGCAAAGGGTCTATGAGGAACTTAATCCTATTTTCTAAAATAGCAACATGCCAAGGGACTGTATAGACTATGCTATGTATTACAGTACACAGTGGGTTTCT
Source organism: Chloroceryle aenea (assembly GCA_013399075.1). Taxonomy (NCBI): domain Eukaryota; kingdom Metazoa; phylum Chordata; class Aves; order Coraciiformes; family Cerylidae; genus Chloroceryle; species Chloroceryle aenea. Next base: position 206,383 of record VWZY01011864.1, on the reverse strand, counting down.
GAAGTTAGGTTAGCAATACATTCTCCTGGGTGTTCTCGTGTGTTGGGTTTTTTTTGAATAGCTAGTTAATTTACAGTATTCTGCATGGCTATCTGATAATGACAGATGCTTTTCACAATCTACTACACCCTTAGGATTTTTTGTAAGTAAGTTTCAAAGTGTAAGTTTCAGGCGTATCAAGAGATAAGTGACTTTTTCTGGAGGTTAGAGGGCTGATTCTGGGAGATGTTAAGTGTTTCTAATGCTGCTGAAGCCCTTTAGCTCCAGCTGAACTTGGTAGCATATGAAGGGGCTTCACACACCAGATGTCATGCTCTTTTGAAATCACTAGGGAGATGTGGCCCATTTGTGGTCATCATCACTCTCCTTGATCATACTGAGAATCACATTGACTTCATGATACTACTTCTTTGAACAATTACTTACCAGGATAGATGAAGTTTTCACATGCTATTTGGAAACTGTCCTTGAAAAGGTTTTTCTTGGAAAAAAGCTTTGATTATGACACAGATTGTCAATACAACTCAGGCGGAATATGTTTTGAACATGAAAAGAGCATCATAAATTGTTATTAATAAAGTGTGCTGTTTATTTAACAATAAAATAAACATAGTAGGGTATCATATGACACGCAGTGTGCTTCCACTATTAATGTTGCAAAACTCAATAAAATCAATATAAACATGAAAAAAGAAACTGGATGATTTTTTGCAACCACAGAATAAAACTTCGTGTCATTTGAAACAGAAATCTATACACTACCAGTGTTATTTCTGTAACTTACTTTGGTATTTTTTGTTCAAAATATTGCTCTTACCAGTAAAAACAAAGGTCTGAGATTTGGCCATCTCTGTTCTCAGGCTGGTCAATGAGACTTGTGTGATACCATCATGTGGCAATTCTTTGACTACAGATGCTGTTAAAATGCTTCATGCCGAGATGAGAGGTCTCATTTGGAGCTGTGGGGCCATCTTCACCCTCCAAGGGTTTTGGAGGCAGAGTATGGAAGAGTAGGGTCGGATGGACAGCTGTGGCCTTTCTCTTTTCCCTGAGACATTGCCACCACCAGCACAGGGTCCTGGGGAAAACAGCCAGGGAACCACATGGACCCCATTGCTCCACAGTGACAAGGAACTGAGGACTATCTCTGTCTTGGTGAAGGTTAACTTTATGAATTTACTCTTCCTTCTGAAGCAGGTGGGAGGTCTGTTGTTCGCATTATTGAATACAAACTCTTTGGCTAGAGGATGCCCTGATCAGGTTATTTTTCTGTATTTTCTCTGAGATGCTGCAGTGTCTCTTACCACTGACCAAGGTTTTGTCATCTCAAGGAAGTGTAATTATGTAGTTTTTCTCGAGGTGACATTTAGAAGACATATTCCATAGCCCTCACTGGGTAGTAAATGTGCCCGATAGTCACACGAATGTCACCCATTTTATTTGGTGGAATACAAAGGAGAACAAATCTGTAATAATATTGACTGAGTGTTCACTTTTTTCTGCAGACTGTATCTGTGACTTCAGTACTCTGTCCTTGGTTACAGTTAAAGATCATCTGAAGTGTTCTAATTTTTTATTTTTATTTTTTTCTTAAAATGCTATTGCAATTATTCTTCTTACTGTAACCAGAATCACTGATTTCAGTGAAGGCTGCTGTAGAATGATCTTCCTTGCTCCATCCTGTGTTGTTAAAAAGGTATTTCTAAAAGTGCTGCATTTAAGGTGCTTCTCCATATTTATTAAAAAGTAGTAAAATAATGTATTCATACAGATATTTTCTTCAGTATTTGCAATCTCCTGTTTATGCTTATTTCCCCTATATTTCTTAGTTTTGCTTTCATGAGTAGTTTGATTTTCTGTACTACTTTATCAGAATTTTTTTTTCTAATACATTTTATTCCATTTGAAACTTCCTTCTTGGAGGTTCATACTGTTTGGATTCATTGATTTGAGGATAGCTCATACATACTGATGTTAAATACAGCCCTTTGAAGATCCAGAAATTTAACATTTATTCTTGTCATTGATGCTTAATATACTTTTGTTCTTCCATAATTGCCATTTATAATTGCCTAGCACTAAAACTTATAGAAATTCTCATTTTACTTAATTATTTCACACTTCAATTATTTTTAAATGTAGTAGGTGGTCTATCAATCTAGTATTCTATAATTGATTCACTCTGTGTAACATTTTCATTCCTGGTCCACATGGATTGCCAGTGGACCATAAATCAGAGGTAAATAGCAGAGCAATGAGTGAGGTGAGAGTGTGTGTGAGAGGGCAGTGCATCTCTAGTGGATGTGGTAGGAATCCTTGATACATTCAGTTGCATTTAGTACATAAATATATGAACTGATAGGGAGAGCAAAGGTGGCCAGACAGGAATAGCAGATAACCCCTCATGACTACCACTGCTGCCTTCCTAATGTGTTAGCAAACATGGGTACTCCTCTCTAGCAGTCTAGGTCTCAGGTTTACACACCACCACAAACTTTACTGTTATCAGTGAACTAGCATAGTTTCAGAATGTCTCCAAGTGTCCATGCAAGAGCCTGGTACCCTATGATCCAAGGGTATGAAGGTTCATGTTCGCTGGCAATAGCAAATGATTGCTTATGTGGCAAAAATGAGCTGGTAGAAGATGCAGTTGCAGAGGATGCTGAGCAAGCAGGTAAACAAAAGCATACTCTCAACTCTCTTGATCCTGGGCCAGTGCTCAGTGCATTGGTTCATATCCCAAAGGACATTGCAGCACTTTGTTGGTCACACCAGCACCAGCCAGGGAGCTCAGAAAGCCTATTCAGAAGCTAAGGACCAGACAGATGCAAGACCAGGCTATCTTGGTAAATTAATTTGGCCATCAAGTGGTAGCAGGAAATTGTGTCACCAGTCCTATAACACCAAAAGCTTTACCTACACTGGAGCAGTGCAGTGGACACAGTTGCAGTCCTACCAGTTGCTATTCAGATTGGTTTTTGTTTTCTGTAATACAGTATTGTTGTCCTTGCTGCTACAGCAACTAAGAGGCAGTCACACAAGTATCTGTATTATGTATCACCCAATAATCCATCTGATAGACCTAGGTGTGTTTTGTGGCTTTCCTGGTGATGCTTTTAGGAAGTAATTTCACAGACACTCACTATATCTTTCCCAGCCATCACAGATGGCTATAGACTAACCCAAACAGTTGTTGTGACCTAGCCAGTCAAACAAGATGAATCTTATGTCACTCTTCATTGACACATCATTTTTCTGTGAGAACCTCAGTAAGAGAAAGGCACCAAGAGGTCAAATCACAAATTACAGAGCATCCTGGAAGCCTTAGGAGTCTCACTGTATAAGCTATGATTGATTGGCTCATTTCTCTGTTGTCTCTTGCTATAACACAGAAAGACAAAGAGGTGGAATATTTCCACTGTTTTCTGAATGATACACATATCTATATAGATTTCTAATGTATGTGTTACATGATCTCATCTGTCACTAAGAAGTCAAGTTGCTGAGAGTTTTGTGGTTAAATATGTACGAAAAATACTGGTTTCAATTAGTTCATCTGCCTGCTACTCTCTTCACCAGAAACTTCATTCAATACCCAAACTTTTGAGCAGTTTTGAACCGATGCCTTTTTTCCCTCTTTTGTTACAATCTAACCAGACACACATTTCTTTCCTTTCCTGAGCAAACACCTATATTTCTCCCTAAAGATATAGGAGTCCTAGTGCCACAAGATCAAGAAAGAGTCCTGAAAAACTATCAGACTCCTTACATGTGAGATTTGAATAGTCTTCAAATCTACAAAAACGTAACTGGGCATTTGGTATGATAAGAAGAGGATAATCCCAAAGAGACAGTATTTACTTCTAGCCCTAAAACAATCTGAAAAAGATAAGTTTGTGTTGTGATACAGATACACAAGCTTCAGTTTTGAAGAATATTCTCCTGAAAAGTTATTTTATGTAGCATGGTCTATTTTTGTGGCTTTTATCATTGCTCTCTTTCCCCACAGCTTTGCCCATGAGAAACCACAGAGGGTATTGCCATTGTCCTGCTGTGGTTCCTCAGCATTAAGGACTTAGTGGTAGGAGGTCTGAGATCTCTGCCAGTACCTGGTGAAATGAGAGGAAACAAGAAGGCATCCCCCACACTCTTCAGCTTCTCTAAGTCTGAAATACATGTACTGTCATTCTTTTTCAGAAATAATTATCACAATTTTGGTACATTTTTATCTTTTTCAGTGTATAGGTGCCTTTAGACAGAGATACACATATTCCTGTCCAAATGCAGGTGCATATTTATACAGAATATACAGAAAAGATAGATATATTGCTTTGTCAGAACTCACTTGGATGTAACAGTAACATTCTTATGCTTTTGCTGCTTGTGATAAATACGATATTGTAGACTCTATCAATTACCTCTATAATGTGATATAATCCATCATTCTGTATATTCATAAATCATGCTTTAAATAGTAATAAATAAAAATAAGTGATAATTTCTTTTTTTTTTTTCCCCATGAATTAAGAATGTTAATATTACCTCTACAGTAAACCCAAACATTTTAGGTTTTTTATCCCATTTCAGGTTTTTATTTTATTTATTTCTCAATGTACTAACTTTCAGAACATATGAATAAAAATGTATAATGCAAATGCATGGGTTTTGAGGATATCTATACCTGAAATATTTATATAGCTTAATTTATAAGCAGAAATTTCCTTAGTATAGTTAGCCTGCTTGATTACCTTTATCAAAAAGTAAATTACATTGACAACTGACTTTTTTCCATACAGGGCAAATTATTAGACAGAAATCTTTTCTTCTTTTTTTTTTTCTTTTCTTCCTTTCCTTCTTTTCTTTTCTTTTCTTTTCTTTTCTTTTCTTTTCTTTTCTTTTCTTTTCTTTTCTTTTCTTCTCTTCTCTTCTCTTCTCTTCTCTTCTCTTCTCTTCTCTTCTCCTCTTCTCTTCTCTTTTCTCTTTTCTCTTTTCTCTTTTCTCTTTTCTCTTCTCTTTTCTCTTTTCTTCTTTTTTCCTTTGAATGTAACTGTATAGGTTTAGGGTCAGGACAGTCTGCTAGAGTTATAATAGATGCTCTCTGTTAACCTCTCTCCCTTCCTAAAGGGGAATTTATCTATTAGACAAGAAAGATTGGACAGCTTTAATGAAAGTAATAATATTAAAATGGAATATATACAAATATATACAAAAATAGTATTGAACCCAGCCCCCACCCCAGTATCAATTATGTCACTGTAACCACCGATGTTGTGGAGCAGAAGTCCCAGAATGGATGCAGCAACAGATGGGAAACAGGTTCAAGAGCTGGATTCTGGTATTGGATTCAGGAACACACAGATTGGTATTGAAGGTAGAATGGAGACAGTCCTCCTTGGATGCTAGCCAATGAAGAAGAGATTGACCCTTGTGATCACTCAGCTTCATACTAAATATGATGTATATGGGATGGAATCCCTTGTTGGTCAGTTTAGGGTTACCTGTCCTGTACACTTCTCCCACAGGTGTGGTCTTTTACTTTCCGCACCCTGCAACATGGCACACAAGATTTAGCATTGACCTTAGTCTGGACAGGAACAAGGATAAGCAAATCAGTCCTTGGTAGTAACTCTAAACATCAAGTGTTATCACTGTTAGATGCAGACACTGCCTTCGAAAATATGCTATTAACTTCAGAAAGTGCAGTTAGTTAAAAGAGACTGAGACGAAAAGTAAAATCAGTGAACAGAAGTGTTCTGTTCTAATTCAAACCAGGACAGTAATTTATCTCAAAATCTTAAATTAAACAAAGAAAGAAAGAATCAAAAAAGCCAAAAGTTTCACCCAGCCTCTTCATATGTAATGTTCTAACAAAATGTGACCTTTAAGCTAGAATGATTATAGGAAAACAGGGAAAGAAATGTTTTCTTCTGTTACATAAGAAAATAAGTTTGCAATTTTTTTCCACATTACCACCTATTTCAAGAACTAATATTCAGCTGAAATTCAGACATAATGTTGTAAAAAAAAACCCATATTCAGTTGTGTCTAACAGAGATATTTTTCAGACTTGCATCTTGGCAAAATCACTTTACATTAATCCTTGTATAGCTTGCAGCTTCATGTTTAAAGGAATGTAGAAACCAGGGTAGTTTAGCAGAGGAAGGATCTGTAATCTGCCTTGTCTGACCTTTGGCTCCCATGCTAACTCTCTATTTGTCTCTGCTTATGGTAAATTTTCTATCACTGCTTTGAATTAAATCTGTGCTATTGATGTTGGGACTTTTTTGGTTTGGCTGTGTTTTTGTTTTGCTTTGTTTGTTTGGTTGGGTTTTTTTTTTTTGTTGGTTTGGGTTTTTTTGTTTTGTTTTGTTTCTTTGGGATTTTTTTCTGCTCAAGAAAGGGTATGTTCTTGGGGATCTGGCAGGATTTTCTTTTGCCACTGGTTCTGTTATATTCCTGGGGTCACTTATAGGCTTTCCACTTTATCAGTAATTAGCCCCTGACTGGCTGATCTCTTGCATTTCTGTTAGGGGTGTCAACCAGTTTCTTGTTCACATGCTCCTATCTTTTGATGTATAGACAGGCAGGGCACCAGCCTTTTTTCTTGTCAGTTGTAACACATTAAATGCTGTGCCATATCAGATCAATTAGCCAGTGACCTGCTTCCAGAAATGTCCATTTTCAGCCATTTCAGAGATGAGTTTAAGGATTGCATTCAAATGTAATGAAGACATGCAAAACCACTTGTTTAACGTCGATTTCCTGTACCCAAGGAAGAAATGGTTGACTGATGTCCTCTGTGTTATTTTAAATTAGTGTAATGTCAGTTATTAATCTTGAGCCATCTTAACAGACCCCAACAGAGACATAGATCCTGAAATATTTCAGTGTCTTACTCAATAATGAAAATTTTTTAAGAATATAGACCAAGAAGAGGAAGGTTGGAGAGAGACAAGAACTCCCTCTGCTATCAATACAGTTACAGAAATATATGAATACATGCTTTTATAGGAGGACATGACCAAGAGCAATCTGCTTTTCTAGAGGATCAATGAAAGTATATGCAGGGGTAAACTCAGAGTGATGTGTGCTCAGCTTTCCTCAGCTCCCTTTGGTGGCTGGGAATGAAGTGACCAAGCACCTACTTTACATTAGGCTTTGATCACACTTTTGCCTCACTGAGCAGAGTAGGATAGCTTGGTCATGGCCTTTTGGGGTCAGTCAAAAGTGTGGGTGCCCCTGCCTGGAAGCTTCAGGCCTATCCCTGATTTGGGAATGAACTAGCACCTTGTAATCTATTTCTTCATTTTTACCTTCTTTCCCCTCTTCCCCATCTCAAGGTTCTGCTTCCAGGAAGCAAACTGTTCCCTAAACACCTTCAGGCTGATCCAAAAGTTCACTGTCCCATAAAGGAGGACCATCAGACTGCTCCTAAACTAATAATAAAAAACTAATCTGGTCTCTGGGAGCAGGTGTCAACAAAAACATCCACCCTTCCTTATAGATATCAGCTACCAGTGTATTTATCCTCCCTTACAGAGCTGCCCAGTTAATCTACTCATTCATGCAGAAAATAATGAAGCACTAAAAGAGACAGAAAGTGACAATAATCCTCCCTGGATGTATACTGGGGTGGTACCTTTGAGATCAAAGAGGTGACAAAATTTTATGCTGGATGAAAGTCTGGTCTGTAAGGGTTCTGCAACAATATGGATATAGCTTTGCTAGCTTCCTGATCAATGAAAGACGACTTGCTCTTCAAGGTGTGAGATCATAGTCAGAGAACTGCTTATATTTCTTAACAGTTATTTTTCTTCTGGATTTGACTGGATTTAATATGATAAAGAATGTCTTGGTCTATATAAAAAAGGGAGGTAATAGTAGTGTGTATCTTTTAAACCACCATCTCCTATTATTGCTGTAGTATTACCTGAATATTATCTTTTATGAAAGTGTCCACATGTCTTTCGCTTGTTTGAAGTAGTTACTTCTGTTAAAAGATTTTATATTGGCCTAGGAACTGTATTTTCTATGTGTTCTTTTTTCCTAAGAAGTGAGATCCCCATGAAATGTATTATGATGATTATATTTTTGAGTTGGATAAAAGCCATTTTGACAAGGAAAAGATGTTTCCTTCTAATAATGTGCCACAACCTGATTCATCATTCACTTTTGTAGTTTCAATGATAAAAGACTTTTCTGAATAGTTTTGTCCTTTATTGTGCAAAGTTCATCCATTTTTTTTTGTATTCCTGCTGGTTAAGTATGATTTCCTAAATTATACTTTTAGGTGCATAATTTTCAGCATGAAACTTAACATCTCCTGAGTATTTTGAGTTCAGCGCTGCTTTTTGCTTCTGATTTTGCTCTTCTGTTATTATTATTATTATTGTTACTACTGTTATTATTATCACTGAAAGCACATGGGATGTTCAACACTCAAGAATGAAAGAAGGTTAAATATCTTACAGCCCAAAGACCAGATTTTCCTGTATTTTTCTTTAAACTAGCATTTGTTATTCCTCTTGGGATAATGTGTTTTCAAAACCAATGTAATGTTTTGCTGGTATTTTGCACAGGCAAACATCAGCTCTTTGTGCTCATGCTCTGTGTCAGCTGGATGCTCCTCAGTGGCGAAGGGAAAGCCATGTATTTGTGGTGAGCACAGCCCTCCACCTGAGATAATCACCATCCTGATGAGAGGGGGCATGTGAGTTTGTGAACAGCAGACACAGCCTTAGATAGCATGTGTTTGTGGCTTGAGGCTCAGTATGCAAAGCCTTGCTTACCTCTGCCTGACAGCGGCTATCTGAATGTACTCACAGTCTGTGGCTAGTGCAGGCTTGATAGGTTCAATTCTGCTTAATTGAAAACTATGGTTTTGCAATAGAGTTTGGAAGGTGGAACCCCAAAGGAAAGTCAAGTTGAAAGATGGGGTCTCTCTTGGCTTCAGGATGCACCTGGAGGGCTGAGTGATGCATGAGTCTTCACTGTGGAGGGCTGAAACCTCCATGATGTCCTGCACGGCTGTTGGTGTAATACTTGAGAGTACGAGGAAGAAACTGTGCTATTCTGTTAGTAAGCTGTCCTGTCCCAGATTTTCCCTGCAATTTAATCATGATTCATTGAATAAGCAAATGAGAAGCAGTCATGTGGAGGTTTTTTGTATTCTGCATTTGCTAAATTATACTGGAGACTGTTGTATTCCCAGCAAGGTGATTGCCTTAAAACCATAAGCTTTATTTACAGAAGAAAAGCAGCATCTTAAAGAACAGAAAAATACTCTAACCTTTGTTCTTTCAGGGTAACTACAAACTAAGCAGACATCTAGATTACATTTGATTTCAACTGTCTTAACAGATTTCTACAATGAACACCTTGCTAGGTATATACCCAGCATTAATGAAGTTATACACAGACAATGATATTTGCAACATTAACTTTTTACCTTGTGTTCTCTAATGATTTTTCTTCCCTAATGGAAACACATGCTTACCTAAGCACATTTTTTTTACCATTATTTTATAATTAAACTATGAGTTCCACTTGTAAATTCATCCTGAGCAGGAACTAATATATCTGGAAAGAGTGGATGTATTCTTAAAGCTCTTTTAAAATTCTAACCTTGAATAATTTGTCTCTGATGCTTTTCTTAATTATAATCCATTCAGAATAAAAGAGGATGAATATTTCCCCTTGAGCAAAGCCAGGATAAATTCTAACATATCTACTCTATATAAAGATTTCTTTTTCATTCTGCCAAAGTGAATATTACATGCTAAACTACTTCATCGTTCATTAGCGTACAATTAGACCCACATTCACTGCTATGTGTTGCCTGCTTTGAGCCATGCTGGTGATGCAAAGCAGCTGTAAACTTGATTTAACAGCCTGGTTAAACCAAGTTTACAGCTGTTTTGTGTGGCTGGCGAGGAGCGATGTATCCAGGGTGTACTGGTAAATCTGGCCTATCTAAAAGGAAAGAACTTGCATTATTATTTTATCATTTCTCAAACTCCTTCTGACATAATGCAAACTTTGCGAGTTTTCATTTGGTAAGACCTGATTCTCCACTTTGTTGAATAGCTTTATGGCATTTTTTAATTACAACAGAGGAAAAACATCTCATAAAACTAGAGTTTAAATAAGCAACATATTAGAGAAATATATGGTGGTAAAGAGCATGAATTAGGAATTATTCCAAATTATGGCAGAGAGCCAGAGAAATTAATGGCAGAAAGATTATATTATGGCACAGGAAAAAAAGAAAACACTTTCCATACCCCAGTAAATTTTCCCAGTGTAGCAACAACCTCCTTGTCCAAGAATCGCTGAGAGCCTCTAATTGACCCTGGCAGTCTCCAAGCAGGTACCAGATCCTCCAGATGCTGTGGACCCATGGAAGTAACCGGGTGGTTATCATACACCATCAGAACTGCACTTTCACAGACATCTCCCAGAAGGGTTCATCTGTGCAGCTCCTGAAAGAGATGCTGCCTTTCTGCCCAATGTTCCCTTTCTTGTCCATCATGCACCCTTGTGGAGGGTCACTCTAGGATTGGGTGAAAGATGATTTCAGTAACTGTCTCTCATCTGATGGGAAATTGTGCTGTGCTGGTGTCACAAATAGCAGCGTGAGAACCTTTAGAGATGTCTTCCATGGCTGTAACATCAGGCAGGTCCATGGTGGAAGTAGACTGACTTTACATGAAGCCCAACAATGCATGACACAATTTGAAAGACAATCACAATCAATATTCCACTGAAAGCAAAACGTCCTCTATCCTTTTATATTTTTTCTTTTATTCTTCCTTCCTCAGCATTTTTTCAGGGGTCCCTGTCCTTGCCGTACCATGTACATCTCATATTCTCCATCTCAGTCTTTTGTTCATGCCTCTTTTATCTTAGAAGGCAAATATGTGTAAACAAAATATGAGTATGTGTAAATCCAAAACTGATTCAGAATAAGAAGTCAAAAAATGAACAGGTTTGGGGGGTTTTGTTTGTTTGATTGATTGATTTTGTTGTTGTTGTTTTTGCTTTAAATTAAATTACTTAAAAATAAAAGGGAACTGGCAATATAAGCACATCTATCTCAGGTTGATCTTAGTACCAGTACGCTGGGCTTCATCAATGCCTCTTTGAAATATGGTTCTAGGTTTCCATTTTCTTCTATTCCCATTTCTAAGTTGAGGTGAAACTCTGGGTATTCACCAGAGCAAGCTGTCAGCAGTGGGAAACTGGTGCATCAGGGAGATGCAGATCAAACATAAAGCTAGACTCACAGAGGAGGATAAGGAAGAATATTTTCTGGATACAAGTCTTACCAGACACAGTGATGACCTAACTGGATGCAAAAAAAAAAAAAGTAAATGTAAAATAAAATATTTAATCTAGATTATCATGATGGGAAAAAATCTTTCCTTGGAGACATATCAATTTGCATAGCCTCTATTTTCCCAACAGAAAATCTTTCTCTACAAGTTGTGTCCATAAGGCCTTTTCATGCCTTTTGTCATGAGCAAACAGCTTTAAAATGCACAGGTCTTTTATTTCTGATTAAGATAAAATAGTAACTAAACCATGATAATATTCAGTGTTGTCACTCTCTTGGTATCCCTTTATTTCTGCCTGAGCTTACATAGTGATGGCGTGAATTGGGCTAATATCTATGGAAATCCATGCTTTACTGATGCATACCAGTTTTTGTGGAAAATACACTTCCAGTATGTTATCTTGAGTGATGAAGTTCTGTAAAGCAGACTAGAGTGAAATCAAGCTCTCCATCTCTTTCTTGATGTGCAAAGACAGAGAGGAAGACAGCCCCTGTCTCCATTATCTATCTGTCTACGCACACCAGCACACTAATGGCAGCAAGGGCAGCAGGCAGTTAGGAAAGCAGAAGTTTGCTCCCAGCAGATCAGACCAAAGCCAACATCTGGTAAGAGATGGGACACTGTCCACTCAGCAGCTACTCATCACCAGCAGCACCATCAGCTTGCATTTCCTGACCTGTGTTATGATCCCACAGCAGCCAGGGTAAGCAGACGTCTAAGGATGATGAGGGAGAAATGGGAGGAAAATAGCTTTTTTTCATTCTGTTTCCAGAGTTAAGAACTGAAATGATTGGTTTTGTGCCTACTATCTTTTCCAGAGCCTGTAGGGCTGAAGATCCAAGCAAAGCATCCTGTAGGGAGGTTTTCTGGAAACTGCATCCCCACTGTAACCAGCTATGCTGCAGCTGCCAGGGAGGTCATTTGGCAGTGCCTCATGCTTTTGTTCTTCAGCTGCCTTTAGAGATTCACCAGCTGCAGTAATATTTCCATGGAATTCTTCTTCAGGCCAATAAAAATCATAACCATTTTCATTTTCAGTAATTACATTGCCATCAGCTTTGCTTCCAGTGCCTTTTAACCTTGCTGAACCCTTTTCTTTTGGTAGCAAATGCTCAATTTTCTCTTCCTGTAGCTCTACCAAATGTATGACTAATTCTATCACTTTGCCTATCCTATATTTTCTCCAATTTCTTTTGTTTTTCAATATGGTACCATCAAAACTCTCAGATCCAGCATAAAATGCAGTGAAAAAAAAAAAATTCTCTGGACCCATAGGTAGGTTTCTTAGACAAACATGTATTTGGTCTAAAAAAAAACCCCAAAACCAAGGTTATCTAAATTCAGTTTGAACTAAAAGAACCTTGTATTTCTCCTCACCCTGAAGAGCCACTTTGTTGATGGCTCTTCAGGGTGGTCAGTTCCCATGTAGCACTGGAATGCAAAGGATGCGTACCTGGTTGAAAATGTTGTAAAAGAAAGGAATCCAAACAATGCTTCTACACTATGTCACAATGCCTCTTACATCTAACTGTCCTGCCACAGACAGATCAGTCACTCACTGAGAAGCAGAGAGGAATTCTCCCTGTGGCTGCTCCAAGCTGAGACACATGCATTTATCCATCAGAAGAAAATAATACCTTCTTTTCTTTTTCATCTGGATGCTTTGTAAAACTCTCCTTTGGCTCTCTCTTCCACTACAAACAAGAGAAAAGCATTAAGCTATCTGGCTGTTTGTGGAGTACCAGGTCCTTTTTTATCTTTTTACTCCATTGCTTCTTCATATATCATATGAAATGTTGGGGGAGAGACAACTGTGTCTGTCATACAAACAAATGAACAGTCTCCCCAGCACAGACTGAAAGAAGGCAACTATATTTTCAGCAGCACTTTTAACAGTAGGATAGGTATTGTGCTTGGTTTCTCAAGAACCCCGGTGCTTAGCCACAACATCTTTTCCTCTGAAAGGGAAAATGTGGTCAGTTCTGGCAATATCATACTGTGCCAGTCATTAAGTATGTGCACAAGCTCTAGTATTAATGTCAAACCTGGTGGAATGTAGCTGCATACTTGCAAACATCTTATTGTCTGTCCTGATTAAGATCATTTGAGGGGTACCACAGGTGTATGTGCTTAGCATTTCTATTCAGACATTTGCAGCATTCTCCCTGTGCTTTCTGACACCCACAAAGGAGTGCTTCTTTTCTAGGCTTCTTTATGAAGACACATTCTTCTAGGAAGATTTTTCACGAAGATGTACCATCCTACTCTTTCCTTCCTCTCCCTAACTCCATCTTTTTATCTCCTAAATGGTATGCAACACTATTCTGTCGGTATTTTGTTCCAAAGCTTATTGATCACGCTGAGACCCAGTCCTGTGGCTGGAGAGAATGACTGTCCTGCCCCAGAGATGCTGACAGGCACCCTGGTGTGTTCATACAGAAGCACTGCAAACCATTCAGTTTCCCTCAGGCAAGTATTAAACAGGAATGATGACAGGACCAGAAAAAATGTTTCTGTGACAGGAAGGTAAACATTCGTGCTTCCAAGGCAGCTCCCTCTGCCTCCCCTCTTGGCAAATGCCAAGGCTGTGTTGCAGCCTGCTAAAACTCGTCAGCTCTTAAGAATTTTTGCCCTTCCTTTTGCTGCACATCAGAGCCATTTCATAGGCTGATATGTACCTGTTGTCTTTTGGAAAACCAGGAATAATCTAGGGTTTATCTCTATCACGCTGCAGTAGATGAAGAGAAAATTGTGTTTTCTATATTTGCAGCTCTGGTAGCAGTTTTGTTGCTTCCTGAGGGAAAGGGAGGGGAACAGCACTTAGGAGGGAAGGATGGCATGTAGAGTTGTTTAAGGGTTGGCAATCAAAGGTGTTTGCGAATATTAAAAAAAAACCAACAACTTTACATGCTAATCTAAAAGAAGGACATTTCCTTAGTACAAATCTCTCTCTCTGATCTTTCTTGATCTTTAAACCAAGGGATAAGGTTTCCAAAACTCACAATGACCAACAATGAGATGTTCGGAAAAGACCAAATTATAAAAGTTAATTGTGTGGAGTTTTAGAGACTCCCAGAACTCTGGAATCACAATGTGAAGTATCAAGGACAAAACACAATGGAAAGAACAGATAAAATAAAGTAACATAAAATCACCTTGCAGTCAACGAGTGGTTGGTGGCATTGGGATCATAGTTCCTTCCAACACAGCATGAAGAAGGATAAAAGGCACTAATTAACTTCTAAGACATTCAGATCTGTCTCTTTTGTTGCATTCCAAAGTTTTCCATAGGTGTAGAGAACATCACATTTTATCCAAGCTAATTTTAATAGATGAAAAAAATGGCACCTGGAGGTTTCCAGTAAAGAATTCCTAATTTATACAAAGAACTACATTTCACTTCAAAGTTTATCTTGTTTCTTGTTTGGTTTTTTTTTTTGTTTGTTTGTTGCTGTTTTTTATGTGTTGGTTGGTTTGTTGGTTTTCTTTTTTTTTGTTTTGTTTTGGTTTTTTTTTCGGTGGGTTTAATTATTTTTTGGTTTGGTTTTGGTTTGGTTTTTATTTTTTTTTTTTTCTAATTCTTCTTTGTATTAAGAAAAATGGTGTTAGATAGCTTTGGCAATTGTATCCTTTTAATGTCTCATTTAGCATCATTCTCTTCCACAACAGTAATGTAGCCAATCTCTATATTTTAATTGACTACTATCCCCCTGGCCACATTTGTCATTCTACTGTAATTTCCTTTTTAATTATCCTTATCTTATGATTTTAAGTAGCACAGATATGTTTGCAGATTTCTGTGTGGAATCATAATAAATAGACTCTGCATTTAAGTCCCAGATAACATCTATGGCTTGACGCAAAGTCCTTGTCAGTTTGCCATCACCAGTCATACACTTACACCTTCCTTGGAGCCTAGCCCAAGGCCTGCTGATGTCAGTAGAAATCTTTCTAAGTATCCTACTGACGACCTGTGCTATGATTCAGGAGTTAGTGACAGGACATGTTGAAGACCCACAGCTATTAAATGTTACCTCATGCACCTTTATGTGCCCAGAGCTTTGCCCTATGTAGCACTGCCATTTCTCCCTGCAAGATAAGACAGTCCTTCCGCAATGGAAGTTTGCAGATGCCCTGAAATCCTGAGTAGATTATACCTTTACTGCCTGGCTCCGCATTTGAACACATTGCTAAAGCTCTTCTGGCATTGTTGCCATCCAAAGATCTCCCTCTTTTTGAGGAGCTGATTTTAATTCTTGTTACTCTCCTCCAGCTCACCTCAGTAATATTGGCATATTTGTTTGGGTAAATCTAATGTGAGTTATTATTATTATTATTATTGTTATTATTACTTTCTACTGCTGTTTTCAGTAATGCTTGGGGAATGTTTTTCTTTGCAGTCATAGGAATCCAGGCAAATAAGAATAGCATTTGTAACCCCTCTTAATGAATTTAACAAACATGTATCTTGTACAGTAGTAATGAAAGGTAAACATATGACATGCAGCCCTAACTTTCATCTAGACACAGTAAAGAGAAGACTGTGTCATAGCCAATATATAAGACTGAAAAATAGCTTAACAATCTGAAAAACTGCCAGGCTAAAATGAATGAACTAGACACCATTTTCATAGAAGAGGATTATATTATCTATTATCTTAATGAAGAGAGATAAAATTCAGTTAAGAGGGAAAGAAGAAAATTATTACCAAAGATAATTAAATGGAATACTAAAATCTTCTTTGTTATACTTCAGTTTTTGGAATTGTTTGTATTATTAAAATGTACAGCATTTGGTGGAGCCCATAAAAAAGGCAGTCTGCAATGTTGTTTTTTTTTCCCTACAGGCCTATGATTTTTTCCACAGGCACAGTTAATTCCTTGAGGTTGTGCAGGAACTATAACTGCAGTGGCTATCGATACGGTTCTTACCTGGACAGTGTGTAACATAAATGGCCCTTCTGTGATCTGGACAACACAGAAATGTTAGGATAGGGCCCAGGATGAGCAGGTAAAGATTTCTATCATTCCTGCAAGATTGCAGGTAGTACACATCATTACACACAATCTGCCTGTTGTCTCTTAGTAACTTGTAAATTGTTAGTACATAAATTTACATATATGGGTGAAGTGACATCCTTATGATAGCTATCTGTGGGAATAGAATTATTGACTGACCTGGTAATGTCAGTTTATCTCAAGCAAAACACTGGAAGAACAATTTCTTCCATTATCTTCTTGTTTCTTGTGTAGTGATTATCTTCCTACAATCCCAGTAAAAGGACAGATAAAAGGATAGGAAGCGAAAACAATATCTTTAATTTTGAGACTGTTTGTTACATGGAGTAATAACATGCAGAGCTATTTTGTGGCAATTGTGTTCAGTTGTTAAAGTCCTACATAAAGCCCTCAATGTCAGTGAGATTTTTTTCACTGATGCAGATGAAGCCTGGACCAGAGGAAGGGAGTGAGTATGTGTCTCACACCATTTTCACATGAGAGTCTAATTTTGGCCACAGGTTCTGTACATAAAACAAAGCAACCAACCCACTCTTCAGCTATGGAAGTCTGCAACTGCACCAAGTGCACAAATTACACAGATAAGTGCTGCACTTGTGCCAGAGCAAGTGATGTTGTGTTCATACTTGGTATAAGAAAAAGTGAAGCAGGGGAGGTAATATACCCACAGAAGGGCTACCTAGGGACTTAAAAGGTTTCTGACATGGGGAGAATACAAAATGTCAAAGATTACTTGTTTGATGAATCCACATATGTTTGTTAAATAATTTCAGTGATAGTTATTTTATATATTTTGAGATAGAACTTTAAACGATAGTCCCTAATCTAACACCTGCAGTTACAATCACTTGTATATGCAGGTATCTGATTGCATCTGTAAATCAAATAGTTAGATGTGTAAGTAACTTCAGCCCTGTCTAAAAAATTGCAGATGCAAAAATGCAGTCCTTATTGAGGACATGCTGGAAGTTTGGCCTTGCATTTCTGTTAGGTTCCTCTAATGATGGAAAAAAAAAAACAAAAAAGAATACACGGGTAATGGCTTTAAACTGAACGAGAGTAAATTTAGATTAGATGTAAGAAGAATGTTTTACTGTGAGGGTGGTGAAACACTGGAACGTGTTGCCTGGACAAGTTGTGAATGCCTCATCCCTGGAAGTGTTCAAGGACAAACTGCATGGGGCTTTGATTGGTCTGGTCTAGTGAAAGGTGTACATGTCCATGGAAGAGGGGTTGAAACTCAATGATACTTTAAGGTCTCTTCCAACCTTAACCATTCTATGATTGTATGATTCATAATGACAAAGTAGCCTGAGCTCAAAAAAGAGATTTAATACTACAAAAATGAAGGTATGTGACATCTCTTAGGGTTTGGGTTTTTTTTTTGATAAACCTTCACTGTGCCTAAGAGATGTGAGTTGTATTCAGAGTGAAAGACAGTGTGCAGAAACTGTAAGAAGGAGGTGATATAAATCTTTGGAACTTTGCATTATTTTTATAGTGATATTTTGTCTCTATGTCCTCAGCTAGTTTTCCAACTATAGTGACAAAATTTCAGTGTTAACTTTCAGCCTTCATTTAATAAGTACTACTAATTTATATGCCGTGTTCTGGAGGATGTACTAAAATTTATTGCAGAAAAGAATTCCTTCTATAATATATTTTCATATCTTAACTAATTGTATTTATTCACTTTTTCACCAGAAAGATAAATGTTATTTTTCTGCTTCTGTAATTCTAAAATGGGTTCAGTCATTTCTCTTACAAATCATCTTGTTTCTGAACGCATTTAAAAACATATGATGATTTTCATTAAGAAAAAGCCAAGAGTATCAAAGTTGAAAATGAGGTTTGAGGAAAAAGTATTTCATGGCAAAATTTTCACTTTAAAATGCAATTATCGGTAATTAAATTCATTAGTGTTTCATGGCAAATTGATAACTTGAGTTACATGTGATTAATTAGCACGATTCATTAAAAAATCCTCTGAAATCAAAGATATTGTAGCAGCGCAAACTTCATGTAGGGGGTTCAGAGTCAAGCTGATAAGGTACAAATGTTATGCTGAGGAATATTCCGGTTTCACCAGCCATTACTGTCAATATGTAAGGATATTTTCTTATGGCATGCTAGGATAAAGTGGTTTATTTCATTGATTTTCCCCCACCTAAACAAGCTACTAGCATTGCTGACGTGTGTGCCTCCTTAAAACATCACAGAAAATATTTTTCTCCTGTACATGAAAAAGAGCTTGTCAATATACTTCAGGCTTTGTATTCTGATAGAGATCTGTAATTATAGGACCCTTTTCAGCTTTTTAATGGTGATGTATTATTTGTTTATTTTTTTCATACCTTTGGTCTACAACAGCTTCTATCAAACTGTAGTCTGTGGATCATTAGGAAACATATGGCCCAATATGATTAATTTAGTCAGGAATATTTTGGCTGAAAGGACAAGAAATAAGAATTAGCAACAATTCCTCCAATGCGCTGGAAAGCAACAGCAATAATTTCACAGTGTTCTGTGTTGCTGCATTGTATAATGTCTCTTTCCTTGTCTTCTCTTTCCAAGATCATTGTACATCTGTAAAGTTTCTGCATAGGAGAATATTGCCAGCCCGTACACTGTGGTACTGTATAGTTTTTGTACATTAATGAAAGTTTGAACTAGAATTGAAAAGATGGTTTGTGCAATTACATATTCTTATCTGTAGCATGGACTTTTTTCACTACATGTATTTTAGCATAAGGCAAAATAAAAGGAACAGTTACTTTGCTGTGAAAACAGCAATTTAGCAAGATGCAGCAGATGCTATGGCAAGTTATCTTAGATAAGGCAGTTTGGAAGAGGGAGCGCTACAATGAGTATTCATGCATATGCTCTTCTGTCCTTTTGGTAGCAGGTGACCTTGAAAGCATGAACTAAGCACATGCAATCCATTATTGTCTTAATGAGTCTACAGACAACCTGAAACAGTAACTCTGAAAGCCATAATCAGCCCCATCCATTTCACTGGGCTGTTAAGCTTGAGACATAAAGATGAACATTTGAATGTCATCATTATTGGGTTTATCACCATTGATTATTTTACTAGGAAAATCTGGCTACCTTAGATGCCCAATCAGTTTCCATGCCTTCTATGTACTAAACTGTCAAGAGCAATCCCTCCATCTGTGACTTCCCTGATAACTTCTTCAATAGTGTGAATTGTTTGGCCTTGCTCATAAACAGATGAATTAAACAATTATAGTGATAGGGAAAATCCTATGTATTTAGTGCTCAGAGAAGCAATCCAGTCCTGCTACTTTGATTATTTTTCTCATCACTCTATTTAATTCACTCGAAAATGGATTTTTTCACTGCCTATGCCAGAACTATGTGGAACCCAGAGAGAAGAGTGTCAGGAGGATAGAGTCAGGCTCTTCTCAGTGATGTCCAATGATAGGACAAGGGTCAATGGGTGCAAAATGGAGCATAGGAGATTCCAAAGAAATTTAAGGAAAAACATTTTCATGGTGAGGGTGACAGAGCAGTGGAACAGGCTGCCCATGGGGGTTGTGGAGTCTCCTTCTTCGAAGACATTTAAAACACGCCTGAATGCATTCCTGTGTGACCTGCTCTAGGTGGTCCTGCCCTGGCAGAGGGGTTGGACTAGATGATCTTTTGAGGTCCCTTCCAGCCTTTAATGTTCTATGACTCTGTGAATGGAGTGGAATATAATTTCTACTTGCTATTGAGAAGTCAGGGTCCTAACACTGTGGAAGCTGTTTCAGTATATTTTACAAGAATGTTGTAGTTATGAAGTAATGGTTGATAGCAATATATATGTATTTAAATTGGAAATCTTATCTGCCCTTTCAGCTACCTATCCCATGTAAGCACTTGCTAGGCTTTCCACATTGGGAATTCAGTGCAGGAAAAGAACAACTCGTTAGTCATCAACACAGATTGTCAGCTGGGAAATCCAAGTGTGTGCCCATTGAAGGTTCAGCATTTAAGGACAGAAAGAGACACTGCACCAACTTGGCTGATGTGTATTTTACAGATCCTAAAATTTCACCTTGTTGGTTTTTTTTGTTCATTATAACTAAACTGTGCTGGAATAAAGTATGTTCATCCTGAAGGGGGAGAAAAAAAGAAGAAATAAATGGGTTCTGACAGACGAGATAGATGGTACTTGAGTGTAATTGGAGGGCAAAAGCTGGTACCATCTCATCTCGGCACTCCATTTTCTGAAGTGTTGCCTGACAGAAAGTAATGCCTGAAACATTTCAGTATTTAACTTTGCATGTTAAGAACTGAGATCACAGGCAGAGAGGCCTGTGGAAAAGCAGAATCTTTGGTGGACTTGCCCTTGTTTGCTCCTCACATATAAGAGGCAATGTTGCTTAACAGTGGTTGTTGTAAGTTTTTCTTTCAAAGGTAACTTAGCAGTTGTATGCATTAAACAACAGTATTTCCAAAGGATGCTGATCTCTGTGTGACAAGATATTGGTCCTTGAGAGTAACAAATTTAAAGCCATCCCCAGACAGTTCTGATTCTCCAGATCTGCCAGACAATTCTTAACCTCCTTAATGATGATGTATAGCTATTGCACCTTGCATCATACTAATAATACACATTATTAAGTCTCTAATGTTGAGCATCTTGTATAAGATTCATCATGTACGAGGTCTACAACTACACAAGGTTGCTTTAAGCATCTGTGTTCATAGCTGCAATTGTCTTTATTTTGTGTTTGGATAAGATAAGATAAGGCCGGAGTCTATTAACGCTGTGATATTTTTTGTCTTGTTCACTTCATATAAATGTAATAAAATATATCTAAAACGTCCCTTCTTTGTTTTCTAGGCTAGTTGTAAAAGCTAACAAAGTAGGGCCACATGCATTGCTTTGTCATGTAATTGTTTAATAGCCAAAGTACTTCAGTCAAGAAGCTTTGAGTTCCAGCTAACTGTAGGAAAAAGAAAATTTTATTGCCAAACCACCTTTCTTTTCTGTAAGACTCTCTTGTAAAATTGTTGACTTTGATCCTTATGGCAATTGCAATGTTACTCAATTACAAGTAACAGCATAACGCAGCAAATTTGATATATCTGTACTTCAGTAATGAATATGCCTACTAGTAAATGTTATATTTTGACAAACCTACCAAGTTAATAAAAATGTTTACATGCATAGATAAAAGCTTCTTAAAGTTTCTGTTCCACCTATTCAGAGGGTTTTTGATGGAGCAGTTAATACCTACCTATCTGTAACCACATTGTGGAAGCACCAGAGCTAGATTTGACATTGTAAGCCATTTCCAAAGATAACACAGTACTTCTGATCCTGATGTAATATCTGTGACAAATTAAATAGGATGTTTTGTAATGTCTTTAAAAAAATGAGATGTCAGTAGATTATATTAATTATGGAACTTATCTGCCTTCCTACCTTCACTTACTTCACTTACTTTAAACATATTTTTTTCTATCAGCTCATGAGAGATTAGTTTTTTGCATGTTCACAATATGAAATACAGTCCTAATCTCTCAAAACCAAGAGAGTCATTTAAGCACAACTCCTGGATCTTATTACCAGTTCTGTCTGTTTATGGGAGTGTCTTGCAAATTGCCTAGGCCTCATTTTTTTTTTTTCTTTTCTGAAAAGGTGACATGCCTTGGACCAACCCAAATACTAGAATTAAGGGTTACAACCATCCCCTGCAATTCAAGACGCACCATTTCAGTTTCTCTAAAACACTGATCTTGAAGCTCTTCCCAGCTGCATGGAGTAATAATTCACAAGACCAGAGAGAGTCCGAGCAGGTCCCCAGATCGGTGGTTAAGGCACGCCACCAGGATGCACAGTACCAGCTTCCACACTCTGCTTTGTGGTGGGCTAGTTAGTTGTTTGGCAATTTACCAAATATAGAGCAGGCTTAGGAGGGAAAAAAGGTTAATTCAGAAAACCTATGTCATGGTATATGATCTTCTGTCATGTATACATGTGTTCAAGGAAGACCGTAGGATTTGAATGTGTACACCCTATATTCAAGTTGTGTACACTAGGTACACATAGTGAGGATAAAATACTATCCTGTGTTATGCCCCCCGGCAAAATGTAGGCATCTGCTAGATGTGACAAATGGGAACTTGGCCTGTGCTTATGTTGTTTTTCAGAGCTATGCCAAAACATGGTTTTGTACAGTGAGATGCAACCACTGTACCTGTGAGGAAGGCAGTGATGATGTCCAGACAGTTTGTCTGCTCTTCCCAGCAACCTTTTACCTGAAGCCTTGCTTCTGGTTTGAGTGTGGGACCTGACGTACAGCCTGTGTGAGCTGGTGAGGCATAGGGACCCAAACACACATCTGAGCACCTAGATAACACCCCAGTATGGAAACCATGGGTACCTCCACTCAGCTGGACAGAAACACTTGACAACTCCACCCTCTGCCTCCCTTCTGAACCGAGTCAGACATGGTCGTGCGACCTAAATAAAGTTCCTTTTTCAATGCACTCATGCGAGAGAGACTGGTATGTATTTTAAGAAGAAGACGTATTATGTTTAGGTCTTGATATGATAATGTTAGGTTTAAATATCTGTTGTCTTTGAAAGACAAATGAGATAAAAAACATCTGGAAGAGACTGAAAAAATCTTACTACTGCAGTACCGCTTTACACTATTGAAATTATCAGACATTCACCTTGATTTCAAAATTGTCTGCAATTAAATTGTTGATGCAAAATCCATGTAGTTCTTTTTAAATCCTGGTCCATGTTTCCTTTAAAAAAAAAGAGAGTGTGTTTCATATTTGTGTTGTATATGTGTCATATTTTCTAAGTTACTATGCATCCCTGTGTTGGAAAGAGTTCATCTATTATTAAATAAGTGGAAGAAGCTATTTGAAAGTTATAGAATGACTATATCCTACTTACATGTAAACTCAGATCACTAGTAAGAGTTGGTGCAGTAGCAACAGATAAAGTACTTGGAACAGAGAAGGCCAGAAACCAGATGCCTCTCTCCTCTGCTACATAAAATAGAAAACAGACAGGTAGTGATCTCTCTGAACATAGTATATCAGTTGACACAACCTTCTAATATTATTATCCCTTTACATACCCAATAAATCCCATCCAAATATGTGAGATCAGAAAAGGTGACATTTTTGGCCTTCTCTGCAGAAAGCTGAATTAAATGGGTTGTGCTCAACAGCAGGGACTTTTCTTCAGTCAGCTCTGATGATAGCAGGCTGCAATAGCTGCTTCAGTCCGTTCATGTCCCTGTACACAAAATCTGTTCAAAACTCATTTTTTATGATTATGTGCACTGAATCCATCTCTTAGCCTCCTCCACCAAATAACATCCATTTGTCAGTTATGTGAGAAGGAGGAGCATTTATGCTACTTATTATTAGTACTCATATTCAGCACCTCAATCAAGAATGTAATATTCTGATGTTTATGTTATATTCAGTGGAGAGTTAATGGATTTCATTTTTGGAACTTAATGTAGGTTGTTAAATACTCTCTGAAAAAGTTAATTTCCCTGCACTGCTACAGGATGAGCTTGGGGCAAGTGGCTTTCTTGTTTAGGCTGCTGATCCAGGGTTATTTTGGGCCAGCCTTCATGAACAGAGGCCAGGTGTACACCCCCAAGTGTACATACCAAGTACAATACCAGTGAACATCATTATTAATGATCTGGATGATGGGGCAGTGTACAACTGGCAAGCTGGCTGGTAACACAAAACTGGGAGGAGTGACTGATACACCAGAGGGTTGTGCTGCCATCCAGAGGGACCTCAGTAGGCTGGAGAAATGGGCCAACCAAAATCTCTTAAATTCAACAGGGGGAGCTTGACAAGTCCTTCAGTTGGGGAGGAAAAAACCTATGCATCAGTATGTGTTGGGGGCTGCTCAGCTGAATAACCACTTGGCAGAAAAGGCTCTGGGCATCCCAAGGAATATCTGATGATCAATACAGAAAGTTACATGAAAGCAAATCCTCTGATTGTCTTCAGAAAATGTTTTTATGCAGAAATATTTGACTTCCATAGTGGTCTCATTAAAAAAAAAAACAAACCCAAACCAAAAACAACTGAGCACAAAACTTGTTCTCTTTAAAGGGTTTAGCAATATTGAATTTTTACTAATTTCTTATATTATTAAGTCTAGCACATTGTCAAGTTACCAACAGAAAGTAGGCTCATTACACAATGGGTTATGGACTGCTCCTTGAATGACCTGCCAAGCAATTAGCAAACTCTTTTTTTTTAATCTTCTCTTCACAATTTTTCATGTGGAACAAGATCCATGTGAGCAAGACCCATATGAGGGCTGACTGCTGGCCTAGCAAGTTTTGTGACTTGTAATCCATAAAGATAGACATTTAGTTTAGTGGTGGAAGAAAAGAAGTCACTTCAGGACTAAGCTGCTTGCCCTTTCTCAGTCTGTGCTGTTCAGAGCTTCTCAGTCTGCTGCCATTACCTATGACTGAGAAATACCTGTCTGTGGTACTGATGTGAAGGACATACTATTTAAAAAAATATTAAATAACCAAGGTATTTTGAGATTATATCTCACAGTTAGACCCCTGCTGAGACAACATGTCCTAGAAATACAGCAAAACGACATCAGCACAGGCACTTTGTTTTTATGAGGTGGAAGTTGACATGAAAGAATGTGACTGCTCATTCATCCCCAAAATATACCTTGAGAGAAGGTGAGATCCTGCGGATCAGTGTCAGAAGCTATGAATTTCAAGCTCAGAATTTAACAGAAGAGTTTCAGACAAAGAAAACTTCAATTCCAAATTAGTGACATGCTCATCATTCCTTTGGGGTCATTCCAGAGTTATATTTTAACTGCCTCCAATTCTCATGCTTCCTGCTTCTACTTCATTATAAAATAAATTAGTTAACAGCACAGATGATTTTTAAATGTTTTTTTTTTTTTTTTTTTTCTTAGGGATGTTTTTTATTCCATGTGAAACCAACAAAACTTTAGACTTTCAAAAAATTACAATGGGTACAAAAAAGAATTAATTTGTGTGAAGTTATACCAAGGACATTTTATATCTGATATTTAGATAACATTCATTCATCAGTGGCTAAGATCTCTGAGCAAACTGCTACCACCATTGTTGTCTTTGTTCTTCACCTGACAGAATATTTTCTCTGTGTGGAACTCCTTTTGAGAAAGCACCTGCTGCCTCAACTTACCTCACCTCAGTTTCCCTCACCTCCATAAGAGCTCTCATGGATGCTGCCACTGCCGGTCATGCCTATTGATGTTTCCTGGTGCAAGCAGTGGCTTCCCAAAAACATGGGATGATTTCTTAAACCTTTTGGTACTGTCTCTAATGCTCACAGGACAGAAGGCAGTTGTAAAGGACCAAAATACAAAAATGTTCTTTTTTTGATAGTTTGGATTTTTTTGCTTTTGTTTGTGTTTTGGTGTTTTTTTGGGGGTTTTGGTTTGTGGGTTTTTTTTGGTTTTTTTTTTGGGGTTTTTTTTGTGTGTGTTTTTTTATTATTATTATTACTTTTTTTTTATTACTCGGGCAAGCTTCTAACAGCACATAGCTTAAAACCAGAAAGGCCCTACAAAGTAAGTCACAATATGCCTGACTGTTATCAACTCACACCATGCTTGCAAAAAGCACCTGGCCACTGTTGGCATCGTCACACTCAGATAACTTCAAGTCTGCCATTTGTGATGTGTCACAGAGGCCAAAGATCCTGTTATAACTTTTAGTTAAATACATGCATTTCCAAAGACTAGAATTTGAACTTACATGTGTTTATTTCAGGCTGAAGGTTGCCTTTAATTCTCTAATTTAATTGGCAAGGTCAACAGCAGGAATCTGGTGCACGGGAAGGCATTATATGGTTTATAGCAATTACCATACTTATTACCAACTTGACTCATCTTTAGATATTAATCCCGTTAAAATAAAACTACAGGGGGAAGATTATGGGGTACTGGAAAACACACTGATGCTTCATTTCATGGTGATGATACCTTTTTTAATGGCTTAATTAGGCCTTCGTGGAGAATGTGGGTCTTCTGAAAAATTTTTAGTAATTTTTTTCACTGACCTTTTTTTAACTGGGCCATGCTAATACTGAGATTCAATGGCTTGAGTGTGGCAAAGAAGTGAAACACTGGTGTGGAACAGGTAGACAAGTTTGGTTGACATGACTGAATTGCTGAGAACAAAGATATAGGGTTAGATAGAAGTTGACTACATCACCCACTGGCTCTTTTCTCTCAGAGAGTGTCTGACAACGCAGTCAGGAGATATAAAATCAGAATAAATTGAGTTTGAAAAAGGACTTAAGATGCTAGGAACTGCAGAAGGATCTCTGTAGCCATGGGAAGTTAAAGCTATGGAGAGAGATCTCAGGTATGCTGTCAGAAAGACGTGAGTAATGCCAGTGAGGGTGTCCTGTGTGGATGCTGTGGTTTTCCCTTTTACACCACAGTCCTTACATAAAATTATGTCACCAGGCAAATATGAACAGACCTGTTTTGAGAATGTCTGGTTCTTGTCACTGAAAACACACAACCCTGTCAGTAGTCTGGCTTCTAAATATGGTAAGCCTCCGGGAGAAGGCTGTTGACTTCTTGGAACCATATGAAAGAAGTACAGTGAGAAATGAAGGTGTGGAAGCTAGTGATAATCTTGGAGCTGCAGACTGTATTGCTGTAAAAATGGAATGTGACTAGTACTACCAGCAGCCTAGAATTACATGGTCCCCCTTTCAGGGTGAGCACATAAATATTGTAGGCATTGTATGGTCTGTGGATCTATGATGATGCTGTGACTTCTAGTAGGAAAGATAACTGATTTTACATTATAAATGATAACTAATTTTCTGAATAATTTATACTGTGTGTAGTAAGAATTTAAATTACATAGTACTTTGGAAACTGTCTGGTAAAGCTGCCCAGTGATGAAAACAAGCATGTTAATAATTTCTTTAACTGAACAATGTACAGGACAGTGCTGGATACCTCCAAATTGGTTATTGAACAGCTGGATACAAATCTAATTCAGTTGCATGCTATAATTCTTGCATTTGCTATATGCTGGTGTTTAAAAGTTGTAATTTCTTCCACATAAATACAAGATTCCATTTCTTGTCTTTTTAAAGGAGAGAGTTGGGGAAGAAGACAGGAAACTTTCACAACCAACATTCTGGAGTTTAAAGTTATGTAAAGGATACCTCTGAAGGCTTCAGAGAATACAGCTGAGATAATGCAGAACTGTAAATTATACAGTCTACGTAAACAGCTTAGGGCCATATCATAATTAATAACTACTGTATTTAAGTATCTGGGAACTCAGTTTCATTTATTGTTAATTATAGCTTTGTTTAGCAAATGTTGTCCATGGTAATTGCCTGTTTATCTTGTCTGTATATGATGTTAGCAGATAGCTTGGATGAACAAACTGATTAGTAGGAGACTTAATTGTATTGCATCAGTCCCTATTCTAGCAGCTAATAGGAAAGAAAGCTGTAAAGCAGATAAGTAAAGATAAGTTGTACATTTCCAATGCTCGCATACATCACTAAGTTGTCTGCTAGAGCAGTAAGGTCATGCTTTGTAATTAAGTAAGTAAGAGTAAAAGGTAAATTTGGAATAAATTAGTTCTTAAAAAATCCCAAACAAAGCAACATATAAAATGCCCATTAATCAGAGGGGAGTAACTGTGATTATATAGGATATATAATACTGGATTTTTGTATTGTAGTCCTAACAGTAACTCATGGTCATGTCTATACATTCAGAAGTAATTCTTTGAAAGATGGCAAACAAAAGAAAGCACTTTGGTAAGCAATCATTTTCTGGTTTGCCATCTCTGCAAATGACTACATCTGTACTCACAGATAAACTAGTTTCCTTCTGCAGTGGCAATAATAAAATCTGGCTGTATGAGTAATCAAAGCGAATACATTAAAACTGCTTTACAGCTAATCTGGAAAAATAAGATTTTTGATAATCAGCTATCAAACATCCACTGCTTGGTGCAGGGTTAAAACACTGATAAAGGGCTGCAAGAGGGTTTGGATAGTGATGATTCAGCTCTGGATCAGGTCTGCTTTTTCCTACTCAAAATCTCCTGAAAATATATTTTCCCACTGTCCAGCCTTTACTGCCCTGGGTTTTTCTTTTTTTCAGGGTGGGGATGTTACAGAAAAAAAACACATTTGCANTTTTTTTTTTCTTTTCTTCTTTCTGAAAGTTTTTCCTTTTCAATATTAATAATGACTTTGTACTTGCTTTTGAACATTTTTGTAAGCAGCAGCTATTTCTCTTGATCCTGATTCTGCAAAGAGCTTGTATAATATATACTCAAATTTGAGTTTGTGATGAATCTGTCTGGCTTTGGGGAAACTGTGCTGGAGTAATGTACACTTAAACTGCAAAAATAAATGCTTTAATTGAATCAGTGCTTTGAGAACTCAGTCCACAAATGGGCAGCTAACTGCCACTTTCTGTACTGTATTTTGGTACCACAGAGGATCTCAAACCCCTTCTCTCAGCGGCTACCTAAATTTGTAAGGAGACATTTTTCTGGTAGCTGTGACAAGATTCTGCTATCACGATCATTAACTAATATTTAAATCTTTGTGGGAGTCTTAAACTAGTTGTCCCTTTAGCTTCCGGACTAAGATGGCCCTCTGAAAGCATTGCTGTGTGGCACAGGAGATAATGAACATGAAACATGGCAATGCTGGGGATAGCAGTGCTGCATGGCACTTGTGGCCCTTTGCCTCTCATGGTGACACACGTTAAGTTGTAGTTTAGAGTGAAGAATTAAAACAGGTCCCAAAAAAGCCAAGAGAGAGTACTGACCTGGGGGTAATAATCCAGACAGGGGATGAAGGGAAAGGTGACTGTGTTTGCCTTTTAAGCCATGTAATTCTGTAGAAAGGAACTGAAAAAGGGAAAGAAAGTTTTGTGTCTCCTTTCAGGACAGTAGGGCACTGATGGTGAAAGGAGAAGAATTGTATTGCACCCATCCATGGAGGAGTTTCAACCACAGACTAATTTTAACCAGCAGAAATCAAGCAAGATGCATCTTGGAGGATTGATCACTGGATGGTTGGGATGTTGATTTGGGGTGCAGGAGGTCAAGATCCATGCCTTGTTGTGGACCTGATGGGAATCGGTGGCTTCCCAGTCTGCTAGCTAGCTGGGGAATTGCACCATTGCTCTCCATAAGCTCCCTGGAGAGCCTGGGTAGACATTTTAGGACTGCATGTCCCACTGGGGCAGGGGTTGTTCACTTTACAGCACCGTCTGCCTCCTTCAGGGAGTTTGTGCAAATTGGAAAGTGATGGAACCCTGTTTTGTGGCAGGGTTTGATGTTGCTGGCTTTGAAAGGGTCAGCTTTTATGTCTTTAAAATGAAGTCAGAATCTTTCCTCAGACCTTATTCTGAGAAGTATTTCGCATCTTTAATCTTTTTTCATAACAAAATCAATCCCCAAAACAGATTAGGACCACAGAAATTAACTGAATTGGATTTGGAAGTTGAACTTAGAGGCTGTGGTCCAAGAAGATTTGGAGCTGAGATTTCTGATTTGGCTGATGGCAGAATGAAGATATCTATGATTGCAATTACAGTTCTGACCTGCAGAAGAGTAAGCCTCAGCAGACCTACAGCAAAAACTAAGATTAAGCCTTTATTGTTAGCTCAATGAGGCTTAGTAGAATTTGTGTTCTCAGCATAGCACCATGATTGGTCACAGCCATCTGAGTCCCACAGAGATGAAGACTGTCAATTTAAATTGGAATACAGACTAGATGGAACACATTTGAAAGACTTCAGCATCTGCCTTTGCCTCCTCTCTATAATCTTTCAATCTCTTTTGGTGAGCTTTCTACAGAGTAGCTATCAAAGCACTGGAATTTATGTGAAGTGCATCATTATGATTTGACCATCCCTCCTCTGCAGAACTGACAGAAACACCTTGCCTGTTTCAGCAGTTTTCATGTATCTCTGAATTTGCAGTCTGGATGGCTGTAATTGTAAAATTGCTTGAAGTCACAAAGTGGCCTTGAATGTCTCTGAGATTGCAAAGACAAAACTTGATTTTCAGTCACAGTTCAGTAGTGGCAGGAAAAAATGAGGCAGCAGGTATGGATGGAGGTTATGGCAGTACCAGAGGGCAGTCAATCAACATAATTCAACTTGCTGGTTAGCATAAAGTACATGTACATTTTCCATGAACGTCCACAGTTTGCATTTAGACGCTCCACACATTATTTGCTTTGTGTAGACTTTACAATATTTTTATTTTCTAAACTTTATTTTATATTTCTAAACTTTTGCTTCTATACTCCTGCTTATTGCCCATGGAGGAAGCGTAGTGATATAACCATACAGGAGCTGAATTTACTCACCTTTGTTTTAACTGTGATTTAAAAATAACAGACATTAAGTGTGAAAAAATTAAATGCTTTAAGCAACATTAAAAGAAAAACAAACCCAAAACAAAAACAAAAACAACAACAACAAAAACCCAAGAAAACAAACCAACACTTTTTTTTTCTGGAAAACATTTACAATTTGAATGTTTACTACACCATAAAATTATAGTACTTGGGAAATGATGCTTCTGTTCCTGAAACAAAGTTCTAGGGAGTCAGGGTTTTGGTAAAATAGCTGATTCTAGTAATCAGATTCTGCCTGACAGTATGTACCACAGTTGTTACTGTATTTTTAATGTGTTTGGGAAAGGCTGATATGCCAGATTTTTTACTCTTATAATTGTAGAGTTGTGTTTCAACTATAGCTCCCCCCCCAAGTGTTTGTACATCTAAATGGTATGGCAGCTTTCATTTCTTTGTAATAAAAATTTAGATTCCATAGAATGTGCCTTTATGGACTAAAAACCTCATCCACCTTTTACATGGCTGATCTAGTCAGTGCACTGTTTCTAACGGCAATTCCTATGAAAATCATTGTCCTCTAATTTAATGCAAAAGCAAAAACCACTGTGATGTGATGTAGCTTGGTGAACCTGCATCCTTTTCTTTGCTGTGTTTTACAGCAAGGCTCAGGGCTCAGTGTTTAGCACCTTAGTCCTGTCATAATACCTAGAAAGCATAGTTAGATCACAGTCGATTTTACAGAGCTGTTATTTATTGCATGCAAGATGTTGATGCTACACAACTTACCAGACTTGCAAAAGTGCTTTTGTTGTCCTGGGTGCAGTAATTTCCCTCTTGAAGTGGGCCCTTCCATAAGGCATCTCTTTAAGTTATGGCAGCAAGAGGCAGGATGACTGACTGACAGGCTGTCTCTGCCCACCAGTTCTTAGGATGTATGGCACTGGAGATTAGAAGACTCAATAGCAAAGTATCATTTCAAGAATATGAAAAAAATAATTTTAAAACAATCAAAAAACCTTTCTGTTTGCAAAATTATGTTGGTTTTTTTTTTTTGTTTTTTTTTTCTTGAACAACAGCACCTGCAAAGACAAGCCTCTAGTTCATTCTGTGGAGAAGCACAACTAATTTAACTATTTGCAGAAGTATTCACAGAGCAGATAAAGATAGATATGTCTTAAAATAGAGATATAAAGGAAATAAAATTGTGTGTGGAACTTTAAGTTTACAGGATATAAAAATGTGTTGTTTAATAAAATTAAATTAAGTAATTTCATGCTGTCTTAAATGTTTTCTCCTTCTGAATTCAAGTGGGAAATCCATGATGATATGGGGAAAGGCAGGATAGTTAAGATTCTCTAGCTTAGAAGGAATAGTTGAATGACGTGAATGAACATATAATGATTAGATTATTTTATAACATGTATTCTGGACTTAAGGTACTATTTTTATAAAAGAATTTTGAAATGCTTTCAATTATTCTGAAGCCCAGGTCATGTAAGACAACCCTGGAGAAACCCTGGACAATAGTAAGCTTAAGGTGTATTTGTTATTGGTCAGTTGGAGATGGACACAGGATCATCTGTATGCTGATAGAAATCTGAAGTTCCATTGCAGCACTCAGGATTGGTGTCTGGTTGTAGTAAATCCCAGTGTGTGTATTCCCAACAGTGATACACATATAGGAGTAAGGACAATAGTTAACTCATACTTGGTACCTTTGCCACTTAAGTAGTACACACATATATATATATATACACAAGCCTGTATTTCCTGCTTCTATAACCTCATTCAGCAAAGCACTCAGAAACTTGAATATTTTTAGAACTTGATGGACTATTATACCCAAATCCATCAAAGCAATGTGATTAAAGATATATAAACACATGCTTAAGTAACTTGATGAATATATGATGAGAAGGAGGATAAATCTTCCATAGAAGTGGAACATTCACAAGGCAAAGAATATAATAAAATTCATATACAAGCCCTATAATTTATCCTCAGTAAGTCAGTACCAAATTCAGGAAGCATAGGGATTTATTACAGTAGCTTTTCTTTTTTATGATTCTAATTTGTTTTCCAGAATTTCATCCTGTCATAGTTCCTGAACCATCCATCTTGTATCAAGATCCTCTTCTCCTTATTCCTCTAGGTCATCTGGAAGAAAAAAAAAAAAGAATAGCCACAGTCAAAACCTAGCCAAACCCAAGTATTCAAAAAACCCACCACAAATAGAAATAGTGACAAATAATTGAGACATTGAAACGACTGGGCCCATTGCTGACATTCCAATAAAATATCTGTGAATAAAAAGAAATTCCAAATATTCAAAGCTGATTTCAATTTTTTTATGGCATAATAAATGCTTTATGTTCTCATTAATGCTATTAGGTCTTTATCTGCAGCAGAAGAGGGAAGAGAAAGGATGTAAGCTCCAAACAGGGACTGTGTCAGAGTAAATGTACAAGAGGGAATTCTGAGTGAACAGCAGTAGGTTTATTCATAAAGCAATGACTTCAGGATTTACCCACAGTTATGATTTGGAACTATTTTAATATTTTTCTGTCATTTATATATAGCTTTCAATCTTCCATAACTTCTCTGCTTTCAGAGTCAGTGGGTACCTCTGTGATTCACCACAAACTGAGATACTTCTTGTTCCTTGTTACACCAGGCTTCAGGATTCTTCTTGTGGACTCTCATGGGATAACCAGACATTACTGATGCCTTATCCAAAGTAACCTCTTCTGGGAAGAAGTAGCAATCTTGTTTTAAGCTGCAACATTTTCAAAAGCTCAAAATACAACTTAACCTAGATCCATAATGTCAAGCTGTTTTAAAAAGAAAGAGATGTAATTGTAAAGAAGCTTTTTGTTCCTTCATTTTTTATTTTTTATTTTTTCTGCGTGTGTTTGTGTGTATATAAGATGCCAGTATTCTTTTTCTTTATAACATTTTTTCTTTATAACCTGTCAGAGATAGAAACTATTAATTTTAAATCTAAATAAAATCTAGGAAGCTGAAACTATTATAAGAACCATTCACTGAATGAATGTTTTCTCAACAGTACATGTGGAAAAGAGACAGGGATAACTGAGATTAAGGTAATGCCACTTCTTGTTGCTCCAGCACATCTTGTTAATTAAAGGTAGAGTTTAGACCTTAATTTGTCAGTTACAGAAAGTGAATTTATGTATTGCAAAGCATCATACAGAGCTCTGACCACCACAGTAGTAAGCCAAGTTCTTTACACATGGCCTGTTCTTTATGTATGCTTCAGGTGTTGTATACCTAATATGAGGCCTCTTCCTCCAGAAATATTTTATTTTGAGAATTTTTGTTTGAAGATTTTATTTGTTACAAATAATGATAATAAAAACTGAGACAATAATAAATCTGTAATTCTCAAAATTCCTGGAAACTACATTTTAGAGACTGATTTGAGTTTTTCCTTCTCATGTGGATACTTTTTAGATCTTTGATTATGTGTTCATGATAAGTATTCCTGTCTCCAGAAAGCCTGTGCAGTGCTTGCTAAGTTCCCATCTTCTCTACTAGTCAGCTCCCTGGTCCACTTGGAATACTTTGCAATGTAAAATGAAGCTACTTACTCCTGATTTTGTTCTCTCAAAGTACTGTTTATAGAGGGACATTTTTTCACCTTGTAAACAGATTGTCACATTTTTATCTTGTTCCAGGATTAGCTTTCACTTTTCAAACTCGATTTTTTTAGGAATTCCAGACATCTCTAGAGAGGATCTCAGTAAAGAGTGTTTGACTGGAAAATTACTATCAAGAACAGCTTTCCTGGAGACTTCCCATTGCAGAGGATGTACTGCTTTTAAGTTTCTATTGACTCAAGACTGGGGCATTTACTATAACAAATATAAAAGCTGTCACTTGAGTCTTGTTATCAAGATGTCACTGTTGACTATGAAGTATAAGCTTTTTTTGACTGTCCAAAGTGACACCAGTCCTATGTGGATGATCTACATAAACAGCAGAAGTGCTAATGCATGATACTTGAGTCTTGCATAACCAACAGAAATTACTGTAGATGCATCAGGTTCCATCTGATACCTTTATATGACAGCTCTGAAGAATTGCTACCAGCCAAGATGCATATTTCTTTTACTCAAGCTGTGGAGGTTAGTAATCTTAGTACTTAAAATCCTGGGTTCAAATACTTTTCATGTACTGAGCATGGTCTCTTACACTGTCTTCAGGGAAATGTTTAACTGCTGATGCTGGCCAGGTACAAGGAAATCCGGCAAATGACACCAGGGTTAAACTCTGCTGAGCAGGAGCTGTAAGTATGTAAGGTTTTCAGTCAACTCTTTCAAGCCTAAAGTTATATGAATTGTTGCTTGAAATATTCAGGTTCTTGTCTGATTAGCTGCCATGCTCCTGGTTTTATTTCCCTCAAGTTGATACTTATATCCTCAATGATTTTTACAAGGTGTAAACTGCAGGAAGATTTAAATTCATTCTGGGCAGAGAACTTGACAGCTTCAGTCCAAGTCAAGAAATTAAGTGCAAAATTTGGGAACAGCAATGATTTCAGAAATGACTGAAAACTTCAGGAGAACCTTTTTCAGTGACATATTTTTTTTTGGTCTTTGAACATTAAAGCTTCCTCCAGCACAACAACATGTTGGTCATAACTCTGATCACCTTAAAAGAACTTCTCTCTTTGCTAAAATAATATGTGATATTCCAGGGTAAGGACCTATCTTCCCATATAAGCAGATCTTCTACTTAAGAACAGCAAATCCTTCATCCCACTGATATCTACAGATCTCTACTAAGCAAGAATTAAGGTGTCTGCAACAAAAGCACATTTAATACGGTACGTGTCTAAAACCCAACAGCCATGAGATGAAGTTACATCAAGATCTTTTTTTTGCATTTTAAATGTAAACTACAAACACTAAAATATTTGTCTTCTTTTCATATTTGGAAAGATAGACTCATAGCCCATATCTTTAATTAGTATTTAAGCACCTGAATATCACTCCTTTCTGTGAAATTACCTACCAATGACCATTTACAGTTGGACACAATGATCTTAAAGGTCTTTTCCAACCTAAATGATTTTATGATTCAGAATGTGGACTTTTGTTTAAAAAAAATCAATATTGCTGTACTATTTTTCTAACAGCATCTGCATTCATGATCCATGTTTCCTTCTGAGTGGAAGTGTCAGGCACCTGAGTAAAAAAACCTTGTCTTTGGAAATAATAAGGACTTAAACCACTAAAAAGACTAAAAAGTATTTTCCAGTTCATGAGTGAATGCACCTTTTCACAAAGCTTTTTATCTTCTTGTAACAAATGGACTGGTTATGAGAAACGATTGATACATTTTCTGACTCCATTAATGGGCTTCCTGTTCTGGGAGTTTCAAGTGCATGCATGCTATTACACATGTTCTTGTCGCAAGAAAGTTGTTTTCTGGAAAGAAAGCCAATGACCAGACATTGGGCTTTACCTAGGCATGAAGTAGAAATATTAGGTCCATACTATTTTTTTTTTTTCCTAAAAATCTGGTATTCTATAGGCAAAAAGTAAAAAGTTCCTTCCTGAAGGTAGAATTTTAAGCTTTTTTGACTTCTTTCCTGTCAGGAGGCTAAATTGACCATCCAAATTTTCTTAGATTTTTTTTTCCCTAAGTCATAATTCTCAAATCTTTTTACTTGAACCAGGTCAAAGCATTCAAGTTGAATGACAACACCTTAAGAAAACAAAACATTTATAGCAAAATAAAGTCAAGCCCAAAGCTTGTTTCCAGGATTATATGTTTAGGTAGAGAACTATGATATACTAAAAAATCAGGAAAGGAAAAAAGGGGATAAAAAGGTGGAAACAGAATGAAGAGGTAAATGTAGCTCTGACTTTTGCCCCCCAAAAAAGTGAATAGCACATGAAGGACATAAAGATGTCACCTTTGATGTATATTTTATTTACTTAGTAAAGTTTAATAAAACATGATAATTGAATTAGTCAGGTAAAAATATGTGTCAATATCTGGGTAGATGATGTTTTGTTGATTACTGAGTGCTCACTAATGGAAGCTATAATAGTTGCATACATGTAATGTAATCAGAAACTAGAGGATGTTCTTGGCATGAGTTAAAGATGGAAATGTATTTCAGTTTTAATTGTTGAGGTTGTTGGTTCTTAGTTGGTGATTTTTGTTTAGCTTTGGGATTGTTTTTTCTGATTATTTGCGTGTTTGTTTCTTCTTGTTGGATCATACCGGACTTTACAGTTGGCCATTAATAAATTCCAGATTGGAAAGCCTACAACAAAAGAAAAGATGATTACTTGTAGAAAAATCCAAGCATAGTAACAAAACATTTGAAAATGCAGCTTCTAAAGAGCTGTAGTGGGGAAGGGGCTGTAGCCTTCCTGTAAGAAGATGCTAGAAGCTTCCTGTCTCCAGGTTGGACCTGCCTCTGGCCAAGGCTGAGACAATCAGTGACAGTGGCCATGATTCCAAGGGAAGCCCTTGCTGGAGAAATCTGTTCCAAGGACTACACCATGTGGAAGGGAGCTATACTGGAACAGTTCATGAAGAACTGCAGCCCATGAGAGGCTATGTTGGAGAAGTTCATGGAGGACTGTCTCCTGTGGGAGGAGTCCTATGCTGGTGCAGGGGAAGAGTTTGAGAACTAACCCCGCCAAGGAGGAAGGAGAGGCAGAAACAACACATAATGAACTGACTGCAACCCCCATTCCATGTCCCTCTGTGCTGCTAGAGGGGAGGAGGTAGAGAAATCAGGAGCAAAGTTGTTCTTGGGAAGAAGAGAGGCGTGGGAGTAGAGGAAGGTGTTTATAAGATTTGGTTATGTTTCTCATTATACTACAATGATTCGATTGGTAACAAATTAAATTGATTCTTTTTTCCCAAGATGAGTCTGTCTTCTGCCCATGACCATAATTGGTGAGTGATCCCCCCCTCGTCCTTATCTTGACCCACAAGCCTTTTGTTCCATTTTCTCCTCCCCATCGCACTGGGGAAGTGAGTAGCCACATGGTACTTAGTTGTCATCTGGGCCTAAACCAGCTGGCCTAAGCCAGCCTAAATCAAAATGAGGGTTTTTTCCAAGAGGAATAAATTTCATTATGTATTATCATCCTTTTTTTCCTGGGATGCATAAAAAATGACAAGCCAAAGAGCAGCAGTCTGGAGCATGACACAGTAATTCTCATTTACGAGCTGCTTCATATTCTTCACCAGACTTACTGTGAGACGGGGGACAGTTTGGATGCTGTGGGCCTTCTGCTGCTGCTCCATCATAGGAAGTAGGACAAGTTCATGGTAATTAAGTGTGCCTGAATTTTATTTTTTAATTTTTTTTAAATGTGTCTATTTAATTGATAAAAAATACTAAGGCTAAGATGATGATTTGGTCACAGGTCTCTAAATACCTGTGAAAATAACATGTCATGCAGTCAGGAAAATAAAGACATAACCTTCAGTGAAGGGAACCTGGAGACAGGACAAGTCAGACCGGAACTGCCCTACTTAGCTAAAAATTAGTGCCATGTGATATGTCAACACTTCAGACATTTGCTTCCTTCTGAGATGTCTGATGCTACACTCAGAGAATACAAAAACTTTTCAACCTTCCTCCTACTCTTCTGATAATTGCTTGTTGTCACTATACATACACTATTTTTCTGTAACTGTAGTTTGACTCCTGTAGAAAAAAATACATATTACATAAAAGTATTATTGTAGCAATAAGGGAACTAATGGACAAGTTTTCTGTTTTATAAACTGCTAAAAGTACATTTTAGTCTAAGCATAAACAGGAACAGAAAACGGAGTTTGTTTATACATGGAGTGAAATCATCAAAATGTTATGTTCTTCCCAGTGGACACAGGGGGATTACTACTCCTTTTTACAGTTTTCGCTTGCAAGTTATGTTTTGAAGGAGTAGGGATCAGAAAACTGCACCAGATGTCCATCTTGATGTTTGGTTTGTTTTGTTTGTTGCTTGGTTGTTTTTTTGTGTGTTTTTGTTTGTTTGGTTGGTTTGGTTTTGTTTTGTTTTTCCTTCTTGCTAATTAGGGTAACTTGTAGCTATTAAGCATCCTTGGAGAGCACTAGTGTTGCAGACCTCTCTGTGCAGGTAGATGTCTTATTTTCTGGAAGCCCCTCAACTGCTTTCTAAATTCAGATTGTGGAGGCAAGCCTAATGACTAAAATTTTTATGCAGAGTGTGAGTGAGGGCAGGGCACAGGTGCTGGACAAATGTATTGAGTGGAGTAATAGAGTTGCCAGCCTAAATTATCTTTCATACAGTTTACTCAGGAAGGTTAGGGAAGCAAGAAAAATGGAGCCAATAAACCATAAAAGAGACACAAAGTCTTTCACAGAACCAAAATTTAGAGCACGTACTGACTTCTGAAAAATCACAAGGGAATTGTGATGGAAAATTTATATCCTCTGGGAAGAATTGTTTATAACTTGGCGTTAGTTTTCAGCAGGCTGTTCTCATAACACTCAGTATTGAAATCCCTCTGTTAAAACCCTTGTAGGTTAAGTTTTGAGCCATCAGAGATATATCACCATTCACATTGCAAACATTTAAACAAAAATAGTGAAGAAAGGAATCAGAGTGCAGAATTCTCATCAGGTAAAGTATCTTGGTTCAAAAGATAAGAATCCACATAAAACAACATAAGACATTTTTAAATCATAGATTTACTATAATCTGAAAAATCCAGTAGCATTAAAATGTAAACTTTAGCATTCATTTTCATTTTAAGTTGCTCTACTAAACTCTTTCAAATCTAAATAGGGGGTTAGACTCAAAGATCTCCAAGGTCCCTTCCAACCCCTGACACCCTGTGATACTGTGAAATAGCAGCAGAAAAAAATGATTGTATTTCACAATATGGGAAAAAAAATGAAGGAATTATATTAATAATACATTTTCAGTAAACAATCTCCATATTCTTTGTTACTATGTCCTGTTGCTTTATTTTCACTAAGTCTTAGCTAAATAAAAATATAGCCTATCCCAAACAGTACAAATTTTAATGTAACACGTTTTTGCTACTGTGAAGATAAAATCTTTCACTGAAACTCTTAAAAAATGCATTGAAATGTGGTATTCACTCACTTCCCTATAGCAATTTTTGTTCTGAAGGGCATTATTGTACCATATTTACTACCTTCCACTGAGTAGCTCCACAAAATCCCACTTTGCCTTGGTGCAAAGATAGGTGAAATAATTTCTAAATATCCTCTTTAGGCTCATATTTCTCCAAATTGCTTTCATGTTACTTGAGGGGAAGGACTGTAAGAATCTGTTCCCAAAATTATACTCTGTGATACCACTGCACACCACCTATTGTAAAGGCCCAATGGTATTACTTTCTAAAGACATCCTTCTTGTAAAACAAGAATTGTGAAAGGTAAGAAATGGACTGAGGATGGTTCCTTTTATGAAATCGCCAATGTGAAACTCGGGGCTCATTTCAGCTGAGCCAACTGTTATGCTTAGCTGTCGTGGAAGAAAATAAATATATTTGATGAGGTCTTTACTCTGATTAAATCAAGTTTGTGGATCTAGACAGCTGAGAGGATTGGGAAAGAGACCTGGGAGGTTTCAGTTAGATGAAATCTTAGATGAAATGGGTCCCATAGTGACAAAAAATTATGCCTTTGTTGCTCATTTGTCTCCATGAAGTTAATTTATGGTCCCAGTAAAAAGTCCATGGTGATTACAGGTATCAAAAAAAATATTAAAATATCAGATTGGGCGTCAATTATTTGGACACATAGTTTTAATCCACATATGTAAATTTGGGGAATTAATTTTATTTTATTCGTCAGAAAATCTGATTATTATATTTCTGATGTGTGGTTCCAGGATAGCTAAAGCAGTTAGGGACAAGAGTTTGAGAAGCAGCATCTCATCAGTAGTGAGAATAACTGTGCTAATGAAGTGATGCTGCTAATAATGCAAATACATGTCAAGAGTTGCTTAAACCCTCATGGCACTTGCCATGGGGGATGGAGAGCTTCTGAGATGCCTGAGAAATGGCCAGTGGCAAGGTGCTCAGCATTGTGCTCTTGGTTGCCCCGGGTTTGGGGCATCTCTGGTGGTGCCTATGAGGTCTGTCTATTCTGAGTTTGCTCAGAGGGTTGAGTGTTAAGGGTTGCTTTTGGTGTGGTGACAGTTCTGTTTCATTGCTGGTGGTGGCACCTGGGGCAACACGGCAGCCTATGCCAAACCGCAAAAATAATTGGGTGGCTGGAGGGAACTTAAAGGGAGGCAGAGGAGACATTGGGGTAGAAAGAATGGGACTGACAAGTCCAGAGCTGTGCTTTATGTAAGCTTTCCCTATGACAAAACAGGAAAAACTTGTATTTTAAAACTGCCACATGTAGAGAAGTTATGCTGCTCTTGCAGGTAGATGCCTCTTGCTTGAAGTCAGGTGGCAAAGTTCAGACAGTGTTTTGTGGCACTGCCGCATTGCCAGGTTCCCTGTGCTGCTGTGCCTAGAGCAGCCACTCCCAGTGATCATGGAGAGACTGAGCAGACTTTTTAATGTGACTTTTTTCTTTAGGAACCGTGAAACAAAGATAAAGTAACATGAAGATAAAGTGTCACAATGTGCTGTATATGGAGGAACATGCATGGCTATGAAAATAAATTATTGTTTGGGGATGTAAAAAAAAATAAAAATGCATACATATATTGACTATGCTGTTTTATTTTCCCATCAGGGATGAAAACAAGCAACTTTACAATAACAGATGAAACACAGCACCTGAGCACCGTGGTGATATTCACTGAAGTCAAAATCATCAGCTTTTCAAGGCAGGACAGCTGTGTGTTTGTGCTATACCTATCACAGAGAAACTCGAGTCCATAGTGAGCATTCCGATATAGTATGTTATGGAGACAAT
This sequence comes from Chloroceryle aenea, assembly GCA_013399075.1. NCBI lineage: Eukaryota > Metazoa > Chordata > Aves > Coraciiformes > Cerylidae > Chloroceryle > Chloroceryle aenea. The sequence continues at coordinate 164,689 of VWZY01011864.1, read as the reverse complement.
AAGAGAGGTAATGATAAAAATTACAAAACCTCTTGGCTTCATCAAGACACAATGCTTTTTAGTCATATGGAAAAGAAAAACCAAAACATTTTAAAATGGATTTTCTGAACTTACTTATCTATCTCTGCTGAAGTTCTGTTATTCTAATAGATTTCCAAATTAAAAAAGAATCAAAACTCCATAAAGTAATCAGTCTCCTCTGTTTTAGAGAGACATTGTCTGGGTAATATGTCAGCATATTCTGTTAGTGATTTATACAATGAGTCAGCCTTTGAACAGAAAATGCTGTGTATCTGTTACTTTTGGTATCTGATTTATCCCCAACATCTTTTGTCACAAAATTACTGGTAAGAAAAAATAAATAAATTTTTAAAATCACAGTTTTATTCAGGGGCAAGATTTGCATGGAAAAGAAGCTCGACTTTCATTCTCGGAATATAGTCCTTGTCTTCAGCATTACTGAGAGTTAAATAATGTTTTGTGACTGGTTTACCTTTGTGATCTTTAAAATTACTTATCCATATAGACAGACAACTAATCCATTTTTCTATATTTAATTTCAGAAATTTTAACACATGCTTTCTGGACCTCACCTAAATTTGAGGCAATCTAACTGGTATGATAACCTTTCAACAGTCCTTAATGCAGTATTGTGAGATAAGTTTCTCATGGCTTTAAAGAAGCATGCCCATTTTCTCAGAAAGGCCAAAAACCTAAGGACGTAGTAGCCCAAATCTAATTTCACTGTATGTATGCTTCTAGTCATCTCTACACTTGTACCTTAAAACTATAAAAGCAGTAATTTGGGTAATAGCTTGTATTGGTCCTACTCCTGCTACATTACAGCACCAACAGGATTGACTAAGGCTTCATTATATCTCTGAGAAACTGAGTTCAGATGACTTTGTGAATTAACACAGGATTCCAATATCCAAGTCTATCATCAAATTTTGCTGGTGACAGATTTTCTTTAAAACCATTCCAACAAAATGAAAACCCCAGATGACTGAAACTTCCCAAATCCTAAAATCTATAGGTTTAAGTAAAAAAAAATATGGAGGAAGGTGAACTTTGTGAATGAAGTTGGAAAGCAGATGAAATACAACAAAAGAAAAAAAAGAAAAAAAAAAAAAATCTGTCTTCTGTGTTACTGTCTTTTATCTCCATGGAAACCAAGGCTGGATTGGCAAAAATGGGTTAAGTGGTTTACAGACACGGAGAATAATCATTGTTACTTTATAACATTACTATTGCCAGTGTAGGGGAAGGCTGCATTCTAAGCAGACGTAGGCTTGCAATGAGCCTGCTCTTTGCTGAAAATATCAGACAGCAAAAACATGCGACATGAGAAATTTTGATTAAAATACAGTAAATCAATACAGACCATACAAAAGCTATACTATACCTATGTACATGATAGAACACCTAATCCCACAGTCAATAAATGGCAAAATCCAACCATATAGCTACTTGACTTTTCAAAATACTAAGAAAGCATTGTATTACTTGGTTAATGCAGAAAAATTAATTTGTCTATCCTTTTCCCCAATGTGTGCATTATTCTCAGGGGGAGTTACCTCAGAGAATCTGCAGAAACAAAAACTCTCAGCCTACATCATTATCTTGAAAATAGGTTTTATTCCTTGTGGTTGAAAATCTAGACTTTCATGGGATGGAAAAATTCAGCTTCAGTGTTAATTTTCCAGAGCTTTACTTAAGGCACTAAGAAACTTTCAACACTTACTTTCTTCCGAGCAAGGTAGATCAGAGGAAAAAAAATAAATCTCATTTCCCTCAGAAACACTGCTTTCTGAAGCCAGCAACGTCATATTTTAGGTGGGTGTTCACAACTGCTTGGAAAAAAACAGTCGGCAGCAGTAGCAGATGAGAATGGGTGCTCATTAAATGGAAAGCAAATGATTTGTTTTACAGGAACACTGCAAAATGTTAATTTTTCAAAACCCTGCTTAAAAGTGTTAATGACCATGCCAGAAATATTTTACTTTGAGAGTCTCACTGTGGATATCATTCCATAGTTGAAGGTATTACAGTTATATTTTTCAAGTACTCTTTAGTATCCTGGAAAACAAGTAATTTTAATTAAATATTCCACATATATCATGCCTGTACCTCCAAGACAACTTGGTTCCTAAGGACAAACCTTACACCACCAGACTTTTTCAGCCATTGTGCAACCCCGTGGATATCTGAATGCTTTGGCCACGAAGTTTCATGGGCAAGTCCATCCTGATTGGGGTTCCCAAACCGTCCCCTGCCCAGGGCTGTGCCATATTGCTCTGCTTTGGGCTTGCCTGAGGGATTTAATCTAATCAAAAGAACAGACTGGAGGATACTTAAAGGTTGCCTGTTTGAAAATTGTTTGCTGTGATTAAAATGCTTAACTGTTTTTTGAGCTGGAGTGAGAAAAGCCTGTGTTTCAGTAGAAGTCACCACCAGACTTGGGGTCACAATGCTAGGTCACATTGCTGCTTGGCTGGACAGGTGGAACAACCACCTTTTCTTCCAGGCTCAAGACATCAGGTTGCCCTGAGAATATGTATTAAATCAAGTGAAACAGGAATAGATGTGAAAAGTCTGTGACTTCCACTGGGGATTAGGGACAAGTGAAATAAATGTTAACTTTTAATTTGGTCTCAAATCTGACAATCACAGGGGATTCTTTAGAGCTTTGCTTAAAAAAACCCAAAGTAGAACAAACCCCCTTCTTGTCAGTGTCAATTCTCAATTCATAATCCTTGGACCTGAATGACTGAAGCACCCTTTTTCACAATAAAATGAAAGGATATACCAAAATACCATTCCATTTTATATCAAATTCCGTATGCTTAATGCACCTGATAGAAGGGAATTCACAAGATGATTTTACTTGAATTATATCTATATTTAAATAAAAATGAAAAAGATTTTTTTCATCACAACTATTTGATTCAAATATTTTAAGAGTTGATACAAGACTAAAGGTGCTCCAAGTTAGTCTTAGAACTTGTGGCTTTTGTAACTGATGCATGAAGGCAAAATCTTCTGAACAAAGGGCAGAGAATGGAGGTGAAAAGGGTAAAGAAAAGTTTGTGAAAACAAGAATGACTACTTTCAGCAAGAGACACAGGGTAGGACTGCATAATTGGATGAAAAAGGGTCAAAAATAAAGCATGTCAAGATGGATTTGAAGAGTGCAATTTTGACTTTATCACATTTTAGTTCAGGACAAATCCAAAAATAAAGTGGAGCAGGGATTGAAAATCAGGGATTGTTAAGGCAAGGAAAGTAAAAGGGAAAAGGAACAGTCAAATCAAGTGAAAGACAGAGTTGAAAAGAGAAAGTATTGCGACTTGGGACATTGAAGAAAAAGATAGGGGAGTCATGAACACAAAATCTTGGTTCTTGGAAATTCCATATGTTGTGGGAAAGACAACAAGAGATCAAAGTACAAGAAAATGAGATTAAATACTGATATGGTATGCAGAGTAAACAAAGAAGGGCAAAGTGGTAAATTTGAAGAACAGCGGAGTAAGTCAAAAGAAAAGCATTCCAGAAAGAGAATGGGATTTTCTTTAAAGAATTTTTAGATGGCCTCTGAGAATAGAGATATTCCCAAAATGATAAGAGATATGAAAATATAGACTCAATAGGAACATGAATAAGGACTTAATCACTGATTTGTACTTGGGCTGAGGGGTAAAGTAGTAAATTATCTGGACAAAACAGGTCAAACTGTGAGAAGAAGTGAGATGCCACCTGCCTGTGTGGTCCTGGACAGGTTGTAGTTTGACTAGTGCAGGCATATCCCCCAGCATCCAGACTGCTGCCTGGCCACAACCTGCCTGTCATTCTTCTGATGATCCTCTCTGACACACAGCTGGATGTGTGTCCATAGATTCACAGAAAGCACTCCAGCACTCAGTCCTACCCCCATGAGGGGTCCCAATTCAAGCATCGTTGCCCATCTCCTCCCCAGAAACCTATCTTCTTAGCTCACCAACTCCATAGCATCTCTCAGGCAGAAGCAAACATAACCACCTTCAGCTTTCACTCCCAGTGGCCTTTTTCCTTTGGATTTTAAACCACTTAGTGGATTATATCACTAACTACTCCTTCTCTTTTTTCTTTCTAGCATGCTTTCAATCCTTGTACCTTCAGTGATCCGGCTGTGTATGCCACACTGTACTGAATTCAATGAGACTCTGCTGATGTGACAAGATATACAAGGGTGGTTTTACTGGAAAATAAATTTAAAAATATCCTTTAGCAATCTATCCTAGAAGAGGTAGATTATCTGAGGTTAATCCCACTTGTATGATCCTGAGAAATTAAATACTGAGCCCATTTATATGTATTTCTGTCTGTCAAGTTCAATACACTATTGGACTTATGTACCTATTCCTCTGTAATTTTCACTATTTAAATCTATTGTGTGTTGGATCATTAACTCAAGGTGAGACTTACCTTGCACTCATTTCCTCTAACCTTACTGAATAAATTGGTCTCCTGGGTAACAGTGCTCATGGACGACCTGAACATCCCTGGTTTTAGGGTAGAATTTGTATTGCTCTGCACCTGTGTAGTCATTTACGCTGACACAATGTGAAATACATATATGGTTTTAAATTAAGCCTGCTGTAAAAAAAACACAGAATAATGGATAAGTAATGCTTTTATTTCAAGTTTTTTGTTTCTTCGTTACCTCTGTGAGCAAAAACAGCAATAGGCGATGTTGTTAGCTCTCTTTTGACTCACTCTGTAGAAATGGAAAGAGGAAGAAATGGAGGAAATAATGCAGAAGCAAAATATTGAAGATAAATTTTAAAACCCTGAAAAATACCCAGTATTAGCAGACACAAATGGGTTGAAGACCCATCCCTGGAAATATTCAAAGTCAGGCTGAATGGGGCTCTGAGAACCTGATCTAGTTAAAGATGTCACTGCTCACTGGAGGGAGATTGGATTAGATGACCTTTAAAGGTCCCTTTCAACCCAAAGCATTCTATGATTCTATGAAGAAGGCCTATAATTGATGGTATGTTCTTCTACAGTCAGGATAACAAAAGCACTTTAATCAGAAATTCTTTCACACTTGTAAAAAGTTATATTAGGAATGTGGAATACAAGAATTGCCCATAGACACCTATTAAGAGAGGATGCATGAAAGTGAGTGGAGAGGCACCTTTAAGGAATTTGACATTTTTCGTTAGCGTAAGGAATGACATGTAGGTTAAGCAGGTCTGTTAACAGAAATTTCCAGGCCATACCAAGTCAAAGTAATACATGCTGAACTTCAAATGCACTGCATACAATGCATAAATAAATATGTGAAAGCCTGTGTTTGGTGGATGGCATAGCTGATACCTGGCACTGGGCTTCATGTTTGTTTACACACATGAAGGTCTGGCTCTAGCGGAGGAAAAAAGACACACTGCCCTCCAGACTACTACTTCCCAAGGCATCACATGCTGGCTTTCATGTGATAATGCCCAGTGACAGCACCAGAGGGGATCCTTCCTTCCCCTGCTGGCACTGAGATCAGGACTGCTTCCATTCATAACCAACCTCCCCAGATCTATCCAACTTGGAAATGGAAATTTCACAGCTTTGTTGGTGTTTATTGTACCCCATGTGCAAATGAATTCTTTTAAAGAGATTAGGGGCCAGCACCTCAGCCAGGATAAACTGGCTTATTGACTTCAATAGAGCTTAGCTGATTAATGCAGGCTTTGGGACTCCCCCCGTTTGGTCAAACCTTATTCTTGTCATTTAATCTGAATGAACACAGATTGGAGGGAAGGGATGGGAAGAATTTTAAATGCAGGAAAAATTAAATCATCCTGTGCAAGATCCTGTATAGACCAGCATCTCACAGGCTGTTTGTAGCTCCCCAGACCCGTGACCTTCTAGGGAAATATCTTACTGCAATTTCTGAGTAAAAGTTCAGGAGGAGTTTCCTGAAAGTAGAAGAGCAATAATCAATCCTCCATTCCTAGTTTTTTAAAAGTAGAAAAATGTGGTATAGTAATTACAAAAATGTATATAGATTATTATTTTTTCATAAAATTGTTCTCAGAAGGCTCCCATGGTTGGGGATGTCAATTACCACATCCCATTACAAATACGGTGGGGTTGATTTCTAATTTTTTTTTTTTTTAACGATGAGTTTAGAAGATAATGTAAACTGATAAATAAGCACAGTAATCAGCTGTTGCCCATAGAAACATTAATTGAGGTATAATAAATGCTGTTAAAATTCATGGGTACTGCATGTTGAGTGAAAAAATTCTCTTGGAGCCCTGTTCCAGGTTAATTGCTGACTCGGGAAGAGTACAGAATCTTTTTATACTCAGTTAAACTAGAAGTGTTGTTTTCATGGTAAAGAAAGAAAAAAGTAGTGCTAAAGACTCAACAATTTAAATGTACATAGCTCTACTTATATTTGAGATGCTTTAGTAATTGAGGAGTGTGGTAAATACTGGTTCATTCTCTTCTTTCTAAATTAATTCCTGCATCCTAAATTGAAAAAAACCCAATGCACTTGAAGCATTTGCTGTATCACTGTGGTTTATTCTGTCTCCCCTGTTAGTTATTGCATTTGTGCTTTATGACAAGTCTCTAAACCTGTAGCAGTAGCTGGCATTTTAAAAAGCTGCTAAGCTTCTCTCTTGCCACTTTAAAGTTAAGAAAATCACAAAGGTAAATACCAAGTGATGTCTAAAAGCAGTTATAGTCACATTGGTAGCCTGAGGATCTGGTGTTTTGCAAAATCTGAATGATCCTATGATAGTAGAACCAATTTCTTTTGTAGCCGTCCTAGTATATTTCCACTAACAATAGGATATTGGGGAAGAGTAATTAAAATGGAGATAGCTTTTAACTATAAAATTAAAGAAAACCAGAAATATTCCTTTTAAATGTATTGGGTTGGTTTGATGTGGTTTGGTTTTAGTTTGTTTTTGTTTCTTTTTTTTTTTCTCTTTTCCTGTAGAAGTCCTTGACTTTATATATATATATTTTTTTTTTGTCTGCTATTTGAATTGTTATGTTTTATGTAATTATATCGCACAGGGCTTTTATATTATTTCATGTCTGGTTTATATTCCTGCCCTTTTGTTGACTTCTAATAGTTGTGGAACAGAAGTAGTACATTAGTTATCTAGCTGTTAAAGAGGATAACTTTTGTCTCTAATTTTGTTTTTCATGACCAAATACAATTTTTGTGGCTTATTTTTTGACCAGTGGGTTAACATTATTTTGTTACAAAGCAACTACATTTTTTTTTTTAAGAGTAAGAATTCTATCTGGTGTACTGCCAAAGCTTTTTAGCATTCTAAGAAAAAGATGCACCTGAAAATAGCAAAAATGTCCCTTTTCCTCAATGAATCTAAGTATCTGTTGAAGAAGAAGGGCAAGCCTTCAAGATTTTATAAAATTTGTTGAGGAAAACATCTTTTTTTTTAGTATTTTATTGCCCGAGGTATTTCTTCTGTTATTACAGGAAAATTATTATTATTCTTTATTGGTTTAAATACAGAAGGGATTTCTGACATTTAAAACCATGTGTTACCATTTCCTCAGTTGTGGCAAAGAATTAAAATTCTAAGACTGTAAAGTAATATTATTAACTGATCTCGATTTAAAAAATATATATAAATAAAATTATCTGAATTTGTTTTATTCTTACGCCTTTTCCTAACATTGTTCCTCTCAGTAATCTGCATGGTGGGATAAGAGACTGGAGCAGGATGTAGGCAGTAGTAGCTGACAGTGCAGGTGGAGGCACTGTGACTTGCAGGGATCCAGGTGACTTAGACCCTAAGTGCCTTTTCCAATAACATTTCCAGGTTTCTACATTCACATATCTTATTCATAAACATTGAACAGAATGTGGCAGGCTAGATTGTGACTTGCATTTTGCACCCTTGCCAAAGGAAAGGGAAGAAATAATAATTCTTGTTGTGTCCCTGGGACTGGTGTTGAGGTGAACTGACATAAATAAATGCGGTGAACCTGCTTATTTGTCCTCCCTCAGTGCATGGGAATAGGAATGGGAAGACAAGTGCAGATCAATACACTAAGCAGAGCAGCTGAGTCAGGCAAGAAATATTGATATTTACTGTTGGCTTGGGCCTGCAACAAAAAAAGATCCCTTTCCTTGAAGCCTGAAAAAATAGGGAGGGACTCATGCTGTGGAGGTATGTTGTCTTTTGGGATTTCTGCAGAAATGAGGTAGTTTATGCAGTCTTAAATGTTAGAATCTCCTGAAACATTTTGCTCACGTTGAGTAACACTGTCATCCACAAGCTGCTGTGGAGACCTAGAAGGATTAACCTGGATGTCCTGCCCTTGGGGAAGTCTCTGTAAGAGAGAGAGTTTGGAGGAATCGCATGGCGAAGTTCCTCAACCTCTCAGTGAGGGTCAGGACATACACATTTCCTTAGTTCAGGGGTTCTCTATTTAAAAGTGACTTCCAACAGCACTCATTCCTTGGAGTGGGGTATGGCAGACCTGATCTGGGAAAGCATGGGGCATCAATCTCTGAAAAAAAAGGCACACTAAATATTGTACAGTTAGAAATATTTTATCTGTCAGGGAAAGAGAAGATTTTTTTAAGAGGCTAGGTAATTTAGACACCTCTGGATCTAAGAGGACAATATGAGAGTTTTAAGTTTGCGCATAGATGTGGTTAAACATGCAAAAGCTCCTCTCTGGGTTTTACTTTGGCAGCTAACCTTTGAAAGATTGGTTTCTTTGTCTGGAGAAAGGGGAGTAGGTAAGCATCCTCTTCCTGATGACTGCAATTGCCCCTAAAATTAAGCATTCATAGAATTTTATTTTAAAATAGAATTAAATTTACTATGTTAAAAAACATTTCTGTGAGATTAATGAAAGTATATGAAGGGGACATTGAAAGTATATGGAATGATGTATAAATAGCAGCAACAGCTATGTTTTAAATATCTGGGTCTTTGGAGGTTTATGGGGCTAAACTTTCCCTACTTTTAGAGGTTAACCCATGATTTCTATGAATGTTAAAGTAAATCAGCCATGATCTAAATCCATCTCCCATTAAGTCAGTGGGAGTTTTGCCACCAATTTTAATGGGAATAGGACCAAGCTGTGTAACTGTTATTTAATGCCACTGCCTATAGAAAAACTGAACACATTTATTTTGATTGGAAACAACATAATACAATAATTCCTCAAAATTCTGAGGTTAGTTGACTGGTACAAAATATATTTCTTGGGGGAAAAAGTTGCTCCAACAGCTGTCATTTGCAATATATTGCAATGTAAATGTTAATTCTAGTTAATGTTAAAGGAAACTACCTAAAATAACTTAAGATGCAAATACTTCCATTTTATGGAAGAAAATATAATGTAACATTATGATATACCAACCATCTTCTGTCAAAAAAATTGTCTTACTGGGGAGTTGCTCACATTACTCTAAATCATGCCATGAGTAATTCCCAAAATGAAAATTCTGGTGGAACTACCAAAAAACTCTGAGCTTCAGAGAATAGCTCGATCTCACTGCACACAGTAGAAGCAGGAAGCAATTTGTGACACTTCATTTCTGTGGTGAAGCATCCTTTCCTCTTGCAATGCACAGGCTTTCATTCCTTTCACCAGTCTATGATGGTGGTGGAGGAGGGTCTACCAGCTCTTCGCTTGCTCTCACACTGGCTGAACCAGAAGGAAACCCTGCTGTTGTTCTCAACAGGTTCTATGGCCTTCCCTCATCACCTACCTCCCTCCTGATCTTCTACACAAACGCAAAATGCAAAACACGGTACTTAGAGCAAGTTTTCACCTTGCATATATTTTCAGGGCAAGTACACAGCCCTATGCACAGTATGTAAAAATAATTCCTCAAAGTGTAATCTGAGACCAGTCAAAAATGTACTTGCTATAAAGTAGCGTGCATCATATCTTTGGCTAAAGTTAAAATAATTTATTTGAAACTAGGATAGCTGTGCAGTGATACAACTGTAAAATTTCTCTTTGTGTCCAGAGATAAGTATCTGACTGAAAGCTATCAAAATTTCAAGAGTGCTCAGCCACAGATATAGTAATACTGTGCTTATTTGTGTGATGACAATTGCTTTTGGGAGCCTGATAAACCTCAGTAGATGCTATCAAGGGTAATAACCTTGACACGTTGACTTATTTCTAACATGGTGCATTCATATTTAGATGGGGTATATCCAGGATATCATCTGGACTATGTTCCTTCACATACCAAGATGTATGAGTACAGCTTACTCAAATCTGATTTATCTCCTCACAACTACACGGAAAATGATCTGGGAAAAGTTGGTGGTACACAAAACAGATACAATTACTGCAAGCATCTAAACCTCTCCTCTCTTTCTTCTTCCTGACTGTTTTAGACATAAGACTAGTTTTCCACCAAGGCACAGTGCTGCTATGAGTGGGCTGACCTGGTGTCCTGGTTTGAGTGAGAATAGAACTAATTCTGTTCAGTGATTTTACTTTTCAGCTCAGTTCTTCTAACTAACTGCACTGTCTGAAGTCAGCAGCCTGTTTTCACAGGCAGAGTCTGCTGCTAGTAGTGATAACATCCCATGTTTAGAGATACTGCTGAGGACTGGTGTGCAGACCAAGGCCACTGCTGGATCTTGTGTACCAACCACATTGGGGGAGTGCAGAAAAGTGAAAGGCTGAACTTCCAGGAAGGAGCAAACAGGGCAGGTGACCCCCAACTGATCAACAAGGTATTCCATCCTATATACATTATATTTGGTATAAAAGCTAAGGGATCTGGAGGGTCTAGCTTGCTCTTTCTGGGGGCTCCTGGGCTCTTCTCCCCTCTTGGACTGCTTTGCCAGCATTGCTTGGCTTGGCTCAGGCCCTTTTTCATTTCCTTCCTTGGAACATCCAAGGAGGACTCTGTCCGTTCTGCCTTTGATCCCAGTCGATGTGTTCCTGAATCTGGTACCAGAATCCAGCTCCTGAGCACATCTCCTGTCTGCTGCAGGAGACTCTCAGTCTGGGACTCTCCTGGTGCCTGCTCCACAGCATCAGTGGTGACAGCAATATAATTACCATCAGGGGTTTGGGTCCGATACTGGTTTTGTATATATTTGCA
>VWZY01011864.1:131923-153064 GCA_013399075.1 Chloroceryle aenea | reverse complement strand
ACACTGTAACAGGTTGCCAGAGAAGTTGTGGATATACATCATATTTAGTATAAATCTGAGGGATCTGGAGTATCTGTAGCTCTCTCTGGGGGCTCTTGGGCTCTTATCCCCTCTTGGAACGCTTTGCTTGGCTTGGCTCAGGTCCTCTTTCATTTCCTTCCTTGGAACATCCAAGGAGGACTCTGTCCGTTCTGCCTTTGATCCCAGTCGATGTGTTCCTGAATCTGGTACCAGAATCCAGCTCCTGAGCACAGCTCCCATCTTCTGTGAGGCCCAGTTTGGGACTTCCCTGGTGCCTGCTCCACAGCATCAGTGACGGTGATATAATTACCATCAGTGGGGGTTGGGTTCAATACTGGTTCTGTATATATTATATATTCCATTATTATTATTTTCACTTTTCATTAAAGCTGTTCTGGTTTCCTTTTGTAATCACTAAGCCTCTTTCCCTTATTTGCTTTCTCTTCCCCTTTGGGGAGGGAGGCTGGTTAAAAGAGAGCATTCGTTATTGGTCTAAGGGGCTGTCCTGATGCTAAATTGTGACACCTGGGTGCAGGGCAGGAATGGAACTCTTTGGCCCCAGGGTAAAGTCACAGGCATGGAGCTCCTGGCATAGAGGAAGAGAAGTTAAGAACTGTAGCCCACCCTATCAACAACGAGGCTTTGTGACAGTGGTTAAATGCTTAAGGAGGAAACATGTCCTTTGATGTCCTCTGCTGTCCTCTGTAAAATCTCTCCTTAAATGCTGTGTTATAAAACTGTTTTCATGGCAATCTTATGATGGAGTTACCTTGGTGAATAACCATGTCTCAGGTGTTCCCAGCTATATTTTTTTAAGTGATGGAAACTAAAATACTTCTGTGCATTCTGCATTCCTGCAGAAGATACTGGAAGTTCTGAGCTGCACTGTTTAAAGGCAGAAGCATTTTCACTCTGTAAGAAAAAAATGAGAACATAATCATACATGGAAATTTTACTCAATAGTTGCCTACATGACAAAGTAGGTGGCTCTGCTGAAACCCTTTGTTTAAATTAATCATATAACAATGATAATGAAAGTAATCTTTAGAAAGTCCATATATGACAGACTGTATCTATCCTTATACCCACAGTCTTCAGTCTCTCCCCCTCTTGTTGGAGGAAATATATTTCTAAATGTACCTGGAAAGTACTGTTTGCAAAAGACTGTCATCATGGGGCATGTCATCTTCCAGTTTCCTTGCCATTCATCCAGAAGATAATATCCTGATTTGAAAAATAAATCTTCATACTTCAACACAGTTTTTATTACACACAAAGAAGAGATATTTTTGCATACACACATAAGCAACCTCACAATCTGCTCTTCATCATGGTACTTTTCCCAGCTTGAGGCAGATCATGGGGAAAACAACACTGATGCTGGGCTGGAATTTTGACAGAAGATGGAGCCCTGCTTGCCACCTTCATATGGTACACAAGTGCTGTGCACTTGTGTATGAAACAGACCCATTTATAATATATCTCCCCTGCTGAGGAGGGCTTTATTCAGTCAAGGAAGAAGAAAGATCATATGGGGTGACTGGTGCCTGTGGAAGTTGCAGTAAGGCAAATGATCAGTATTGTCTTCCTGTCTTCCTTGTGTGTAGTTGCAGGTGGCTGCCATCAAGGAATTGATGTTTAGTGTAGCTGTAAGGGGGAATCTAGACCAATCCAACCTTGTGCAAAAAATAGTCCATTTCATTTTGAGATTTCCTAACAGCTTGATTTCTCAGTTCAAATGACCTTTTTTTTTTTTCTTTTTAAGGTTTACTTTGACTGTATTTAAAAATAAAAACTGGCATAATTTTCTCCCCAATTAATGAATCATGGCAGCTTGTAGATAATCTTCTGGACTACTGGTCTTCCTTTAGAAGCAACTGAGCATTTTACTCCATGAAATAAATGGGATTGCAGGAGGTTAAACACCACACAGGAGACTCCATGTTCAGTTCAAATTTCAGGTAGTAAACCTCCATCAGAAAAAACCTTGCCAGCTCAAGTGCTAGATTAATCCACTTATCTCCTAGTTACTTTATAGCCATTTCTTGCTTACTTCCCATTGATTCACTGCATGTCTGAGTATTTTTCTGTTTTCTTGTAGACATGTTCTTGGAGTCTGAATGCTCATAAGGAGGGAGGCCAGGAATTTCTAATAAATAATCAGGTCCCTTCCCACAGATTCTTCATGCCAAAGATGTCTGTTTTACATTTGCTTTATGAAATTTGGCTTACGAATAGCATATATATATTTCTTAATAACAGTGTGTGTGTGGGTGCTTCATAGCACTTTAGGCTGGATGCTTTCTTATAACCCAGCAAACATGAAAGCACAAAGATATTGCATTTCTATTTCATTGTTTATGTACTTCATCCCTGTTTTCCTCTTTCAAAATAATTTTATTGCCATTTAGCACCAGCTCCTCCGTAGCAGTACTAGACATTGAATATAAATGTGACATGCTCTGCCAGCTGTAAGAATAGTCCTCTACAAATCGCCCTCAAGTCAGCAGTGGTAAACTGAGGCCAGGTATTCAAAACTTCTGCCTGAGATGAGCTGAGGTAGCCATGAAGTTTTGTTGCATTTCTTTTGGTTTGGAATTTTTTTTTCTTGACATCTTCCCAACCTCAGGCCAAAGTAAATATGCTACTGAGAGCACTAAAGCCTGATTAGCTTTATTCTGTTTGTCACAGTCAAGGTAGACCACGTGTGTGGGCAGAAGAGGTCTGTTGCTGGCAATATCTGGTTTAGTCTTAGTGGAAAAAACATTAATTAAAATACCAATGTTTCTGGAGATTGATTTGCTCATGAAAATTAAGCTAACTATTAATATGTACACATTTTCATTCTCTTCAACTTATGCAAGTGTGCTAATAGCTTTAGGGGTCTTTAAAATGCCAGAGCCCCTGTGCTTCAATTGCACATTTTGAAATATTTTTACAGTCACTCTACGTTCTTTAGTAGCTGCTTCCTTAAATCCTGTCAGTTTCCTCAATATAACTCCTAAAATGTTTCTCACTTTGTCCACACTGACTATACAAAATTTTTCAAAATGCTGTACTAATTCTGGTGAAATATTAAAACAAGAAGGCCAATGGCATCCTGGCCTGCATCAAGAACAGTGTGGCCAGCAGGAGCAGGGAAGTGATCCTTCCCCTGTACTCTGCGTTGGTGAGGCCACACCTTGAGTATTGTGTTCAGCTCTGGGCCCCTCAGTTCAGGAAGGATATTGAGGTGCTGGAGCAGGTCCAGAGAAGAGCAACCAGGCTGGTGAAGGGACTTGAGCACAAGTCCTATGAGGAGAGGCTGAGGGAGCTGGGGTTGTTTAGTCTGGAGAAGAGAAGGCTTAGAGGTGACCTCATCACTCTCTTCAACTACCTGAAGGGAAGTTATAGCCAGGTGGGGGTTGGCCTCTTCTTCCAGGCAACCAACAACAGGACAAGGGGACATGGGCTTAAGCTCTGCCAGGGGAAGTTTAGGTTAGATGTTAGGAAGAAATTCTTTACAGAGAGGGTAATCAGGCATTGGAACGGCCTGCCCAGAGAGGTGGTGGATTCACCATCCCTGGAGGTTTTTAAAAAGAGATTGGACATGGCCCTTAGTGCCATGATATAGTAATTGGAGTTGGATCAGGGGTTGGACTTGATGATCTTGGAGGTCTTTTCCAACCCAATCTATTCTATGATATTATGATTTTCTTACCTTCTGTTGAAGAAGGAGCAGGCAGTTTCTGGCATGAGGTGTGTTCTCATGGATATGGATAAGCAGAGACAATGGATGTTATTACTAATAGATTGAGAAGATAAATACTTTAATTACCTACAACCCTACAACATTATTCTCACATCATCCTTCCAGCTGCTGCCCCATCCATACTTCTTTATCTACTATCTTCTGCTTTACTAGGTTGAGAAAAGATTACAATAGCTTTACCACAACATCGCAGACAGGTCCTTACTTCTGTTTTCCTTGCGTGCTACTATATGGCCTTTGTGAGGTGTCTGCTGAAGGCTGCAGGAGGAAGGGACTGGGGGTACAGAAGTACAATGCCCACTGCTGCAGTGTCTGTAACAATTAAAGGATTCAAAATTATAGCTCCTTAATTTTGCTTTAGTAGGATTGGGATAGTGTGCAAATACACTTGTATGCCCTGTAAACAAAAAGATCAAGTCTGTATTCTGTTATCAGAAAATTATTGGAACTATCACAAAATCAGGAACTCAGCCAAAAAGATTTTGGTGGGATGGTTCTCAAGAATGCAATACAAGTGTAAAGGACTGACTTCACACTAGTAGTCATTAAGTCTATATATTTATTTTAGGATTTGCCTGGTTTTTACTGCAGCAGCTTGCTCCTTCCAAGCTTAGCTATCAGACAGTCTGCTCTGTGTTAACCTGTATTTTAACATCCATTTTATAATAGATAGGCCAGAAACTTCCTTTCTGGAAAACAGAACTAAAATTGAGTATCGTGAAAGTACAAAGGGCAATGCCATTATCAAGGGATTCCTATGAACTTTTGCAACCCATTTTGGGATGTGCAGCACTTCCAAGTGACCCTCTCTTAATACAGCTTGTAGGAAATTATGACCTTCTTAAACTTCCTCGGCCCTTGTATTCAGAAAAGCTATTAACTTGTGCAGAAAGCAAGTGTTTATATATACAGTTGAGGATTTTAATGCAGGCCTATTATTTCAGAGGTGAACTATGCTACTTGATTTTGAACTGAAAGAAGCAGTATTATGCAATGTTTATTAGCCTTCAAATTTGTGTTGGAAAAAGGCCTTTATGAGATCTATCCCTGTTTTCCCTGCTCTAACTTACTTTAACATTTGAGTCTCTGGAATTACCTGTAAATATGTCCTTGGCAGCTATGTGAACAAAGTTTGCTCCTGTAGCCTAAATCGCATGAGTTGCTGAACACTGCTGGATGGAGGCAGAACATCTTCCACTGTCTTCAGCACAAACTGACAGTAATGTGTCAGAATAGTTCACTGGGTTGCAGGAATGGGCTTGTGATTAATTCACAGGATTTTTTTCCTCACCTTGGTCTAAATCATCAATAAGAAAACTATGCTAAAATTGTGTTAGAGGAAAGAAAAATTGATGGCAATACCATGGGCTAAATCCTGAGCATGTGTAAGTCATCACAGCACAGCTGATTCCAGTGATGTATCAATCTATCCCTGCTGATGTTTTGCTTTGAAAATTTTAGTGGCTATCAGTTCACACAAAATACTTCAGATATATTGCTAAATTATGGCTTAGATGCCACAGCAAGAAACAATATCATACCACTTATTATTCCATTTAAAAACAATATGTGTGAGAAATTAAATCCGTCACCTTGGGAAGGAGTTCAGGCCGTCAAAATGGTAATAGAAATGCAATTCAATTACCTATTTTCTATGTTACCCATGGTAATTTCCCCGAAATTATTAAAGGAAATTGAAGAGGAGATTATCTTGTAAAGTGTTTTCATAATATAATTATTGGTTTAATTACTTTAAGAAAAATCTGTACAATTCTGCAGAAAAACAGCTGAAAGTTATAAGAACTGCAGTTGTTTGTCAGGCTGAGAGTAACTGCCACTGATCATGGCCATCACTGCTGTGATGGAAACCACATGCTCTCTTCTATAGATTTTCCTCATGCTCAGCCTTGCTGTGGCAATGTTCTGTAAGAATGAAGGAAGGAGACTGATGCTGAGCTTTAGGTAGCTCTGTAGAAGAAGGATGCTGGCAGGGAAGTACCTTGAGCCCTTTTTTTTTTCTCTGAACAGCCCCATTAAGCTCTGCACCCTTTTCCTGACAGAACTGGCCCAGCTTCACCATATGTGTCATGGTTCCTAAAGTGACAAACACTCATTGAAGGTCCAGTGGTCCCTGGACTAGGTAGCAGCTGGCCTTCATTTTCCTGTGTGACTTTTTCAGCTCTGCAGAATGGAGCTCAGAGACTCTCCTCATTCCAATTTCACACACCATAAGGGCTGGAAAAATTCAGCCGGAGATACTGTGAGATACTATCTCATACTACATCTTTGGAGTGACCTATAGCCCACAGGTCAGCACTGCAAACAGAAGTCATAAACACCTGAACCTCAATGTTTTTACTGATCACTGAGATACTGTATAAGGGGAAAGAGTGTCTCAATAGAAAATGCAGAATGGAGAGTCAGCTTGGATTTAAGCTCTTTTGTAGATTTAGCCCTAAACTAATGCATAAGTATTTTCTAAGTAAAAAACAAGGACAAATGCACTTATTCTACAAAGAAATCAGAATTCCTCAAGGCAGAAATTTTTTAGAAGTGAATGATGGTGTCAGATATTTGTGTTTTAAAAAGTTCATATTCTTTTCCAGGTCAAGTTTATACAAGAGGAAAAAAAAAAAAAGACATTTAAAAGGGAAAATAAGATTAAAAAAGAGAACATTAAATGCTGGTGCTCTGAAAGACTGATGGTATTTCCCATTCTATCACACCTAAGTAAGTGAAAGCCAGCACTGAAAACTGATTATATTCTACACATTAGGAAAAATACCAAGAGCAATGACTGCTTCACCAAGTGAGGGATGAAACAGACTGGTGTGAATTTATGGTTATGTATTCACAATGTCCTTAATGCACCACATTTTCTGTTACCTTCCCAGATCCTTAATGAGAACAAATTGGAAGATGTGGCAGAGATTTTAAGGGTATGTTGTGAATTGTGTGTGCTGTCCACTCAGTGGAAAGGCAAAGCTGGGTGGCTTCCTGATGTCAGAAGTCTAATCTTTAGTGCATAACCTCAACTGGAGGGTACAGAACAATGTTAGATGGTGGCCAAGTAGCTCATGTGTCTGATCCTGGTTTGCCTTTGAACTATGGACTTCAGAGCATCTGACCTCTAAGTAAGCCCATGCAGTGTTTGACAAGACCCTGATGCCTGAGCTAAATTTCTTACAGCTCACTTGCTAATTTTTCTCTGAAGCCTGTAGAGTAGAGATAACCTGATTATTAATTGCCTTCTTATCACCATCAAGAGGTCTTGGTGATACTTGGAATAAATAGCTAGTGTTCAGGAAACCTAAGTCCTCATGAAAACTAGGTGTGAATGACAGTGAGAGCCTGTACCATTAAATGAAGCCAAATGCATTCCTTATCCATCCTGAAAGGACTAGTTCTGGTAGCAAGAGCAGTCTAGTCACAACACGGTGTCTTAACTAACTAGCCTTACAGACTGGCTATGCTAATAAGCCTGAGTATAGCTCTGATAAGGCTGATTTCAGGTTCACAGTTGGTATTTCTGTGCTCTGCCACACAGTGCTGTGTACATGGATTGTTTGCCTGGGGCTAGCTTGGGGCAATCCACATGAGACTGTGCTGCACTAGGCAAGTACTTCTTCACTCTCTCTCTTTGTGGAAGATGTTAAAGTTCTCTGTATCCCAGTCATGTAATGGATGAGATGTGGGATCTTGGAAAATTGTCTAATTTTATCTTCTTTTGGCTCTTTCTCAAAGTGCACTTTGTGTTTTCCTGTTACCTACCTGGTCGCAAGACAACTCAGAGCACAAGTGCCATTCAGGGCCAAGTTAGCATGGCCAGTCAGGATAAGGAAATTCGCATGCTGATAATATAGATGTAAAGAAGTAATTATATAGAGCTATATCATGCCCTCAGGGCATGGACTTGTATTCAGAAGAGTTTTCCTGGAATGAATTCAATGTACTCTGATATTAGCATGTACAGTGACATGGAAAGTGCTACAAAGGCTTCTGCTTCATGCCTCTGGCTGAACCCTCCTTCCTTAGACCACCTTGGCTTCCCAGCAGAGCAATTATGGTACAGTGCTTGTGTTCCCCCAAGCACCTGGACTGTGAGTCTGTCTGACCCATGTGCTGCACGGGAAAGCCTTTATTCCTTCATCTTTTGCTGTGACCATGTAAACAAGCCAGGGCAGAACAAGCCCTGTGTGATCAGTCAGACTGTGATGTCACACTGAGAAGGTCCAGATGAAAGAATGAAGTACATTAAAATCCTTTTCAAAATGAGAAGCAAACTCAGGATCTTACTGCTGTATGTCACATTAGGTAAATAAAGTTGCATGTCTGCAGCTCACTTGTTGTCTAAGCCCTCACAGCAATGAGAGTTCTAAGAAGTTAAACAAAAAGGAAAGAAAAAAAACCAAACCAAAACAAAACTGCCAAGAACTGCAACCAAGTAAATCTATGGCAAAACCTCACACCCAAGAAGATGTGGTCCTCACAATACAGTAAACATTCTTTTAGCTTGGGTATTAAAAACATCTTGTTTTGTTTTACATTTTGAAAAATAATAGCTATAAGGCCCTTTGACAACCTCAAGGAAGATTTTAGGCATGGCCAAGGAGGCTGCTCTTTGTAAAGCAAGAGTCAGAAATACTGAAGACTGATTCTATTTTCTTAATATAAAGTTAGTGAAACTTTAAGTCCTCAGCTCCAGGTGAATGAACAATGCTGGACCCAGAATGGAACAAAGAATAGCCTCAGCTATCATAAAGGAACAGAAAAGGAGAAACACATTAATTAGAAGTTAAAGTAAGTCTAAGTTCATATTATAGTTTATTTTTCAATGTTGAATTTCACATAAGAATATCTTTAATTTTGGAAATTTTCATCTGGTCTTGGAAGGTCCTTGGAGTTAGCCATGTTCAAATTAGATTTCCATTTCAGAAACATTCCAGCATGACACTTTTAGGTGATAGTATGCATTGAATGTGCTCTTCATAGTTGTGTCTGGTTTTTTTTGGTTTTGATCATGTTTTATGTAAGGTTTCATGGGTATAATTGTATTTTTAGGTACCTATGCCTCAGTTTTTGTAGCTAGCCTGGTTTTTGTGCTAGGCTTCTCTCTTAGTCACATCAAAACTATTACTGAAAGTTGTAGGTTTTCTTAGAAAGAAACCAAGAAATGCAGTTAATATTTTTGTTGTTAGAACTCCTATTTATGGTTACATAGCCTGGCAAAAGCAGGATAGCACAGCATCTGAAAGCATCCCTGAAGAAAGTGCTCTGATCTCCTTGAACACATTTTCTATACCTCTTGTTTAACTACTTCACACACTCATTTTTAGTCATCATAGTCACATTAGTTAATAAATTAAAATACTGGCAGCATAGAAGACTTTTATCAAACTTGTACAGACAGTTAATTACCATGGCAAAATTGTTTCACTTGATTTATTTCTATGTCGGAAACAGTTTCAGCAAATACATCAGCAATCCAGCTCAACAACAACAACAAAATTGTATTTCCTCTTTAGCCAAAATCAAGCTTATAATATGCTGAATAATACATTATCTATATCCATCCATTCATTCACCTAGAACTCAATTCTCTTAGACTGAGAAATGTTGTAGGTTTAAATTTCTCTGTTTGCGTTTCTCCAAAGGTAAAAAAGACCTTAACAAACCACCATGAGTCAAAAGGGTCTATTTTCTTCCAACATTGGGAAGGGAATTCTCATTCCCTTAAGTGGGAAAATCTGTATATATTGATTTACCACTTAAATCTATGTCCCTTAAGCTCTTCTTGCAGTTACTCCAGCACCTATTTCAGTATTAATCATACCACTTGCATTTTGCCTGCTAGGCCTCCTACTGCTTTGCTTTTACAACACTTCACATTTTTCATATTAGCATTAGGAATTTCTACTGCCCCATAATGCATTCAAGACTTTGGGTTTTATTTCACTAATGGGTCTTTTTTGAGAGGGGGATATTATCTGACATTTAGCTTTGTCTGTTGTAGGGTGGTATAGTACTCTATTTTCAACCATGTAAGTATATACAGTGAAGGGGCTTTTTTGTTTTTTAAATGAACATAGTTTACTAGGGTTTTTGGTCTCCCATTGCTTCAGAAATTACACTACATCACAGAAAAGTAAATGCAGCAATCTGTGTAGCAGTTATATAAATCAGCAAGTGAAAATAACAATGAGGTGTGGGAAGAAAAAAGAAAAACAACTCAGGTTGCTTTGTCAGTGAAAATCTTGAGGGAAAGATTAGGGGTTAGATAGGAGGAGTGAAAAAAAGGAGATAAAAGAGAGGGACTTGGGGTGAGAAAATATATATCAAACCTCCTTGCAAGGTTTCTTTTTTTTTTACCAACAGCCCCGGATAGTCCTCTGACTAGATTAGACGTATTTTCCATAGCATCAACAGAGAGTTCACGTGCTGGGAGCACATGCAACTTTAGTCCCTGTTGACTGCAACTTTCCTTGTGTTTTCAGGGGCTTTTTTCATGTGATTGAAACTAAGTGCAGGCACAATAGCTTTGAGGCTTAAAGTCTGAAATGAGTGGCACTCTTTTTATATGCAAGTAAGCTTGAAAAGTTAGAGTATAGCTACTATTTAGCTTAGGTACACAGACAAAGTCTTTACTGCTGAAGTGCCTGAGCCCCTCACACTATTGAAAGAAAGATGCCTCACAGGATCGTGCCAGGTGGGGAAATTATATTGACTCCATTATAGCAGAAAAAGCTTACAGTGCAGAAAAACACATGTAGACCCATGTCTCTTGCTTTCCATCTTTTCCTATCTTTTTCTTTATGAAAGTCTGGCTTTTCTTCATGCTTCATGTGTTTACACTGTGCTTTGGAAAGTAAAAATGTGTCAGGATGGTAGAGGTAGCTTCAAGATGGTCTTCTCCATCCAGACCATGTGAGCGACAAGACATTTGACTAAGGTGCCCATGTCTGCAGCATGGGCTTGGGAGTCTGTTGAGTCTGGTCTTTGGAAAAGGCCTGGATCACTCAGATTGGCAGCACAGGCAAAGCCAGAAAGGTCAATGGCCTTGCCCGAAATTGTGGGGAGAGGTGGAGGTGGAGATGGAACAGAGATGAGATCTTCCAGGATATCCAGACACAATTACTTTTGCATTATTCTTCCTTATTGCAACAACAGAAGCACCAGAAACTGAAAATCAGAGAGTGAGAGAAGACATTCAGAAAGTTTAGAGACTTAAAGTACATGTGTTTCCATAGACATATATTTCAAAAATTACAGACGTAAGTACATATAAATTCTTATCTTCTGATAAGAAATTTTCCTCATAGAAGAAAAGCACATAAATTTAAAACTCCATTTTTATTGTCTGAAACTAAAAGGAAACAAGCTAAAATGCAACCATGCTGCAACAACAAAGAATTTACATCCAAGGAATGCAGTAGTAAGTGAATATGGCTTTCACGTGATTGCAGTCATGATGAAGAGCAATGCACTGTGATACTATTGTAGCTGTTTTCCACCTTTATTTCTCTCCTGCACTTTGGTGTTTTTTTTATATTTTTGAGAACATTGTACAGCTAGCTAGTAATTTACAAAATGTATGCACATTTACCAGCATAATTTCAGAAAGCTTTACTATTCAGCTTTAAACAATACAAATCTGGTAATTTATAGAAATTTGTGAAAATGTAGTTCTTGACTTTGTGAGTCATGCTCCTGAGATCCTTATGAATTATACTGCCACTCTCCCATAGCTCTACTAAAACTCTTTACTGTCTGACTTCACTATGCTCTGTTCTGCAAATTGTAGCCAATATCAAATTTTATGGGTATACAATTTTATATTTAAAGGTAGTTTTCATCATTGTGTTTATTTTATTGTTACTCACATTAAATCTTGTTGTGCTTATTTTTTTCAAATGCTGTTGAAGCTCATCAAAACCATCTCATTCAGTTATTATTCTTATTTGATCAGACTCCTGCTGTTAGACGTCAGACAGAGAGGGAGGTGTCAGGCTTTTCTCCTCCATGGTTATTCATGCAGTCTTTTTTGATTCTGTGAAGGAAGAGAAAGTGCCTACCCACTGCAGATGGAATAATGAAATTCCAACATTTCAGAAGTTAAAAAAGCCCTAAACTCAAAGCTCAAAAACAACCCCCCAAAAAACAAAGGAAGCATATGCTGTATTTTAATCTCCTCATAAGACTAGTAAACTTACACCATAGAATTTTGAATAAATGGCCTCTCTGGACTGCTAATGGCAGTTCTAGAAGCAGTCTGAAAAAGCAGTTTCCAAAGCAAAGGAGAAGTACCAACCTCCTTTCAGTTTTTAAAAAAGGGAGGGGTGACATTAGAAAATATAAGTGGACTTTATGTTTATTTTTTGCAAAATAATGAATATGTAATAGATTACCATACCAAGACTACTGCCTCACTCTCGAAGTGCCTTACTAAAATCTAGGAATCTACTGACTTTAAGCTGTAGTTAAAGTAAAAGTGAGTAGAAGACTATTCCAAGAAGATTCAACTAATTACCCATTCATTCATTTAACTTTCTTTTGAATATTGAAACTATGAATCAATTTATGAAACTCAAAAGGCTAAAGCTTTCTTTCTAAAACCTGCAGTTTCTGAGCATACACCAATTTGTGTGTGCAAAGGTAGAGGAACTTGTGCACAAGTACAAGTATGCAAGCATGCAAAACAAGCACTGATATCTGTCATTTCTCATTTCTGCTAACAAGTGCTCTGAAGTCCAGTTTGCAAGGCCTTTGAAGATTCAGTCTGTCCAAATGGAAAATAAGTAATGTGTGACACTAATTTCTAGGAACGTGCAAAACTTCCCTCTGCTTCATCCCTTTCCAAGACATGATGAAAAGACTTTCACAGCTTTAAAATGAATGTCAAAGAAATTGGACCGTTGGATCTGTCAGATATTTCATTCCAATAGGAGGTGTAGTCTTATCTATGCATAAAGGAGTATACTCAGAGGAGAGTGGTTTTATGTTGGTTCTGTATGCATATACTAGACCTCTTAGAAACTAGTCTTGCTACCTTCTTTCATTCTCTCCAGACATTTCCTCTAGTTTTCATATCTTTGTTTGGAATAGCCATACATCCTAGATGTCTTTCATCAGGTCTCTGCTTTCCCAAGAACTATATATCAACAGGAACTTACCGTCTCTTCTCCTTCATACTTCCATCTTTGCCAAAGGCAAAGAAGCAAGACCACACTATGTGGTCCAGTACATTAAACTATACAATTGCCTTCAAAAAAGCCCCTCAATAATAAGCACCCTTTTGTTATTTAAAAACTGAAATTAATAATATGTCTTTGTGAAAGATGACTTCTATAGTACCTATGTGTGGAATTACTTAAAATATTCATTTGTTTCTCCTCTCTGCTTCCCCACACACCAAAGAGGCATCCTGATTAATGGTATTTGTAGATACTCAGTAGTGCAGAAGACATAAATAGTTCAGCCATGAGCTCAGTCTCTATGCTAAGCCTATGGAGAGTAAAGAGCAGCTGGTAAAAAGGAAGTGCAGTTTGAATCATAGCTCTCCATTTTGCTTGATACAATGTCACAGGATATGAGGCTAACAAATGTGTGACACTTTCTTTGTATATAAGCACACAAGGTTGTGCAAGCAAGATTTATGTGTTTCACATTTGTCATCCTTTCACTGCAGTGTAAGGGCTTGGAATTGTTACATATCTTTAAAGCAAGCTTTAAGCATCAAAGTGGGCACATGCAAACTATCAGACCCAAAATGCAGGGCTGTTCCCCTGTTGAGCACTTTTGCTGCCCTTTCCTTCCTCTCTCACCAGAAGACCTGTATGAGCCAGCAAATACTCCCTGCTACTGTCTCATCCCACTTGTGCTCTCAGCCCCTGAGCAGCACTCTCCAGGTGCCCAGCTAGGGGAGAAGCATCCCTGCAGGTGTACCCAGCTGTCCTGATGAGATTACCCAGCATGTTTGTGAAACTCCTTCCAGGTACCTGGTTTCTGATAGCTAATTCTCAACAATTACATTATGTTTCACTGCTAGTCTACTGCCTGATCTATTTATCTGTCCATTTTCTGAGTCATTCCTATTCGTATTAATACCTGACATATTAAGTAACTTGCCTACATCTTTCACTGATATGCTGCTGTCCACTACTTACATGCTGAATCAGTTCATTACTGCTTGCTTTCTTGTTCCTCTAGGTA
The DNA here is from genome assembly GCA_013399075.1 of Chloroceryle aenea. Lineage (NCBI taxonomy): Eukaryota > Metazoa > Chordata > Aves > Coraciiformes > Cerylidae > Chloroceryle > Chloroceryle aenea. The sequence goes on along the minus strand of VWZY01011864.1, from coordinate 139,083 downwards.
GCTGACTTAGAAGATGACTCAATTAATTTCTTTCCTTTTTTAAACAGACATTGTTGCCAGCATCACTTCCCCAGTTAATAATTTCATTTAATCTATTAGTACCTTTTTGTCAGCTGCTAAACTACACTCAGCTGCTTGAGTCCCACCCTGCAAACTCACTGCCCTCCATATTTGCTCTTCTGTCATCATCCCTATAATAGTTTTACTTCCTATTATTCTCCCCATTCTTCATGATCCTTCCTTTCCCATACTTTGTTTCATGTCACCTGTCATTTGTACTGTCTTTTTATTTTCTTCCTTTGACATCACACATCTGACCACCAAGTTGCCACCCAAAGCAGTCCTTCCTCTCCTTTTATCATCTCATTATTTGTCATCCCATACATAAAGATAATGCAATTACATAAATTATACGTGTAATTACACTTTAAATATGGTGGATTTTTTGATCTTGTAACTGTCACAAATCCATGGGTTGGAAAGTTAGCAATGCAACCAGCAGCTTATTTATTAATCCTGGATTGGAATATCATTTATATGAAGCAGAAGAGATGGAATATAATAAGAAGTCAATGAAAGTATGTGAATCCCTAGCAATAATATAAAGAATAGCAAAGAAAAAGCTAATTATGAGAGATGATGAATAGATGATTTTAAACTTATCAAAATACCCTTTTGCATGCAACCCACAAAACAAAGTCTTTCCTTCTGCAGTAATAATAATAATAAAAAATATAGAAAGCAATTATATCTTTCCTGTGTTGCCCCCTTCTCCTCCCCCCCCCCCCCCCCCCCCCCTTTTTTTTTTTATTTTCATGGTTTGCATTTTCTTTTGTGGCTGAATGTAACTGAGGGAGTGATCAAGTTTCTCCCTTTTTCCAACCTCTGTATAATACTGTAAAATGCCTTTAAGTTTTAAAAGTTACCCAGAGGAAAAATATAGATAAAGTTTGTAATCTTTCCACTTTGAAAGTCTTCCAAAAGTGGTAGAAAGGTTTCAAAGTCTGGAAAACCAAGGCTCTGGCAGATTCTGAAGAAAATAAAACTCGTTGTGAAACTGGATTCATTTAACAAAAAATCACCATCTAAAAAGGAAAAAACCAAAACCAAAACAAACCAACTAAATAAATCCATAAGAAATTGTCCTTTTGAAATCATTGCTTCTTTTATTTTTTTATGTGAGACACCCTTTCAAACTTAAAATCTTGAGTAACCTACTCCAGTTTTATTGACATTTTCATTTCTAGAGCTTTTAAAACAGACAAGTTTTTATCTCTTCTGGTGCCAAGACAAATTATCAACTCTCAGTAATCTTTCCACTATATATTCTTTTTAAACATCTAGAGATGCATATGCTTTACAGGTCATTCTTTTGCCTTACCTTATTCCAATGCAAATTTATGTTACCTGAAATAAGCCTTGTATTTTTTTTTTTCAAAAATAAATATACTTTTCTTACCTAACATTCTATGCATATTTGAAATTTGTAATTTTCTTTACTTTCTGTAATTGTATAGCTTAACAAAAATAACAGAAGATGGTCCTGAATAGTATTTATTTTTCAGTTTTGTTACTCAATGAACACTTAAATGTGACATTAATGTGGTGGGACTGTTAAGCCACTCACTACTTTTTGGAATTTTGTCTCTCCTTACTCTAGTCCAGATCCTTTTTCCTTGACAACTCAAATTTATTATCAAGATAATTTTGCTGGATGTCCCATCCAGAAACACTATGAGGAAAAATGTGGTCGATATTTATTTCCTAATTATTTTCAAGACTGATGAAAGTGGCTGATAGCTGAGAAGAGCTGGTTCCAGGGAATCAATATTTTCCATGGAATCAGTAGGCTTTTAACAGATCATGAATATTACTCATTCATTGATAACATATTGACAAAGACAGGCATTTCTAAATATCTTGTTCTGTCATTTGTTTCTCATGGCTTTTTTGTGTTATAGTCTTTAACATAATTGGTTGTTTGCTTTTTTGTTGTTTGGGGTGTTTGTTTGTTTGTTTGTTTGTTTTGTTTTGTTGTTGTTGTTTTAAGACCCACTGTTAAAGAAGAATATATGGAAACATTCAAGGAAAACATTTTCTTTTATTTCACATTCAGTTTCAGAATGCCTAATGAGCAAATATGTGAATGTTTGGCTTTGAAGAAAAGCTGATGCAGTGTGAACACGTTCAGCAAAGCATCCATTATTGTAGATAATAAAGTCTATTATTGCACAAGAGTAAAAGCAGAGAAATGTGTGATTTAAGTTTACATAAGGACATCTAGATAGTAATTAATGAGATAAAATTAATTCTTGTAATATATTTATATATATATTAATTGTAACTTGGTCCAAGAAGCCTGAGTCCACTTATACCAGTGGAGTCACAACTAACTCTGTGGATATCAAAAGAAACTTTCCTGTTTTGTACTTGTGAGTGGTGGAGGGGAAAGTCTGAACAAACTCTTGCTTGAAGCACAAAACTTGTGAATAACAAGCCAGTTCTACATAGCAAGCTGGACATTTTAATGATAAACAGTGGAAACTAAAATATATTCCAACAGTATATAGTCAATAATTTACAGGCAGCAATATAGGGTTTTGGAAAGGTGGAGTTAGAAAAGAACCTAATGGTTGTAGGGGGGTTTAGCTGAGCATGGATTCATGGTGGTTCAGAGAAGAAAAGGTGCCTGTAAGAGGGGACTGTGTAGAACTGGAAGTTACAAGTATTGCAATAAATAGACCATTACAGTCTATGGCATGCATATACTTTGGAAAATTAATTAGTAAACAGGAGTGTGTACAAATACAACACAGGAGAAAGTTTTATAGGTAGTTTTCCATACCTGGAAGATGCATCTTCCATATAAATGCTGAAGAAGTTCTGTGTTTAACTAATACAGAGAAGGTTGAGAGAAATGTAATCTCACTCCCTCATACCCTGAAATCAAGACAGGATGTCTTCTCAAAAAAACCTCTCCTTTTGTTCACCCAAAGTATATGAACTCAGTGGAAGAACTACTTGAAGAAGTTTTATGTCCTGTGTTATAAAGATCAGACAGAAGAAGTAAATATAGAAAAGAATAGATATAATTCCATTTTGTACCATTTACTAGCATCAGTTATTATGTGTATATTTAATATTATTGGCAAAACAGATATGCAAGCATTCCTGAAGTTTTGTTGGTCGTGTGTACTGGATTTTTTCTACCTTTTTGATGGTTCTCTAGAGATGAACCTTCTCTGACTGTTTCCTATAATTTCTGTATGAACACACAAAATCAGAATTACATCTGTGAATGTGCCAGTGAGGAATGTGGACTTTACCACATCCATGAATGAGACAGTTGCGGAGTCCCTCATTCTGGAGCCTTCTTTGTGATTCTTTTTCTATTAATACTAATTTCTATTCCAAGATACTGTCCGCTTGAAATCATAATAGCATCTAGTCACCCAGTTTCAAGTCACTGTACAGTAATGCTTTCCTGTAGACATAGTTATTTGTTTTCAGTTAGTTCAGTCAATGATAGGGAGGTAGACCTTCAATCTGGCCAACAATTGTTCCCTTTATTTCTTTCCTATTGTGAGTATAGAAAACCAGGGAAAATGTTACATACATGGACTACTTGTGCAACAGGTCTCTTCTGAGAGATAGGTCACCTGTTTAATATGGTCATTTCAGGCTTTCAGGGTATGTTTGTTGTTGCAGATAAAATAGGCCTGTTCCCTGTCATATAGGGCAAACTATCTGCCACAGCTCCCATCTACAGAACCTATATAATCTTCTCTCTTAAAACACTCAAAAATCATAATTGTTCAGCTGACTGGGAATGGTCCTGCCACATGCAACTGCCTGAATGGTTTCTGGGTTCTGCCTGGAGGACTGTCAGGACTCAGATTGCATGGAGCATGTGAGCAGTTATGCAGCATGGATAGTCATGTTTCAGTATTGCAGTCCATGCACTGGTCTATCATAATAAGATTGTAATCTTGGTGTCTTTTGAAGTTAGATATCATAGAAATAGGCAACTAGTGACATGACAAGAGGGTAGGGCCTGAAGCTGCAGTAGGGGAGGTTTAGCTTGGATATTAAGAAGCACTTCCTCATGGAGGGGTTGATCAGACATTGGAATGGACTGCCCAGGGAAGTGGTGGAATCGCTGTCCCTGGAGGTATTTAAGGAAAGATGGGATGTGGCACTTAGTGCCGTGGTATAGCCAATGTGGTGGTGATAGGCCATAGGCTGGACTTGTTGATCTCAGAGGTCTTTTCCAGAATCAATAATTCTGTGATCCTGTGAGTCTGTAATGGTGGGGGTTGGAAAGGACCTCTGGAGATCATAGAGTCTAACTCCCCTGTCAGAGCAGGAACACCTAGGGCAGGCCACACAGGAACATATCCAGGCAGTCTTGAAAGTCTCTAGAGAAGGAGACTCCACAACCTCTCTGGGCAGCCTGTTCCAGTGCTCTATCACTCTCACAGTGAACAAGATTTTCCTCATGTTGAGGTGAAACTTCCTGTATTTTAGCTTGCTATCATTACATCCTGTCCTATCACAGGGCACAACTTGAAAAGAGACTGGCTTATTCTACTTGATACCTACCCTTCAGATATTGTAAATAAGATCCCCTCTCAGTCTTCTCTTTTCCAGGCTAAACAGCTCCAGGGCTCTCAGTCTTTCCTCATAAGAGAGATGTTCCAGTCCCTTCATTGTCCTCTGTTGGACTCTCTCTAGTATTTCCCTGTCCCTCTTGAACTGAATACAATACTCCAGATGTGGTCTCACTAGGGCAGAGTAGAGGGGGAAGAGATTCTCCCTGTACCTGCTGGGCATGTTCTTCTTTGTGCACTCCAGCATACCATTGGCCTTCCTGGCCACAAGGGCACATTGCTGTTCCATGGATAACAGGACACCAAGGTCCCTTTCCATGGGGCTGCTTTCCAGTGGGTCTACCCCTAACCTGTACGAACACATGGTGTTGTTCCTCACCAAGTGTGGGNAGTATTTCCCTGTCCCTCTTGAACTGAATACAATACTCCAGATGTGGTCTCACTAGGGCAGAGTAGAGGGGGAAGAGATTCTCCCTGTACCTGCTGGGCATGTTCTTCTTTGTGCACTCCAGCATACCATTGGCCTTCCTGGCCACAAGGGCACATTGCTGTTCCATGGATAACAGGACACCAAGGTCCCTTTCCATGGGGCTGCTTTCCAGTGGGTCTACCCCTAACCTGTACGAACACATGGTGTTGTTCCTCACCAAGTGTGGGACTTACCCTTGTTGAACTTTATTAGGCTTGCCTTTGCCCGGCTCTCCAGTCTGTCCAGATCTCACTGGATAGCAGCACAGTCTTCCAGTGTATCAGCCGCTACTCCCAGTTTCATATTATCAGCAAACTTGCTGAAGGTACACTCTATCCCTTCATCCAGGTCATTGATGAAGATATTTAATAAGAGTGGACCTAGAACTGACCCCTGGGGAACACCACTACTTAACAGGTTGCCAACTGGACTCTGTATGACTAATAATAACCCTCTGAGATCTATTGTTCAGCCAGTTCACAAGCCATCTCACTGTCTGCTCTTCTAACCCACACTTCCATAGATTACCCATGAGGATGTTATGGGAGACAGTGTCAAAAGCCTTGCTGAAGTCAAGGTAGACAACATACACTGCTCTCCCTAAATCTACCCATTCAGTTACACCATCCTAGAAAGTTATCAGATTAGTCAGACATGACTTCCCTGTAGTAGACATTCTGGCTACAGTTGATATCCTTCTTTTCTTCCATGTGCTGAGATAGGATCTCCAGAATGAGATGCTCCATCACATTTCCAGGGATGGAGGTGAGGCTGACTGGTCTGTAATTATCAGGGTTTTCCTTCTTTCCCTTTATGAAGACTGGAGTGACACTGGCTTTCCTCCATTCAGTCAGACAGTCCTCAGACACCTCACCTGTTCTCCACGATCTTTCAAAAATGATGGAGGGTGATAGAGGAACATCAGCCAGCTCCCTCAGCACTTATGGGTGCAGCCCATAACATGCCTAGAAGCTTTTTCCTGGCTGTGGTCACTAACACAAAGAAGAGGAAGACCTGCTATGACCTGGCCTAATACTTCAAAGCAGGAAGAAATGTGTTCTTTTAGCACAAACATGTGTCTGACAAAATCAAAGACTGAGAGAAAGAAAATAGTACTACTTTCTGACCCTATCCTGTGGGCTTTACTCATCAAAAAAAATCTCATACTGCCTTCCATTATCAATTTCCAATTTGTCCCTGCAGTATACTACGGTCATATAAAATTTCTGCAGCTACATGGATCTACTGCTGATTATCAAAGCAATGCATCTGCCTCTCCTTTATAGGATGGTATCATAATGTGCACTTAGAATGGGCATAACATTATCACTGGTTGTACCCCTGAGTAAGGGAGATCTCCCATCCTGGTGTGCCTGCAGTGTGATAAAACATGCAGTGATGTGGGCCTGATGACATTTTGACACCATTTTCTTCAGGACATGTTTTAGTTCCCTTGAGTGTCTTGGAGTGTGATTTGCCAGGGATGTGAGTAATAGCTGCATGTAGTGCTGCACAGTGTCCAGCACATCTTCTAGGCTAGGGTAGTATAGACAGTCAGAGAGGTGCTGTCAGGGGTGACTGGCTGAGCTGTAATAATTGCTATCAATGATACTTTGAGATCTTCTGATAAGAAATACCGCAGAGGAGATAGAGATTATTACTAGTTTTAGCTCAGTGAAGAAATGTGCATTGTCAAACTGTGATAGAGTGATTGTAATTGTTCTATATTTTAAACATTGGCTGCAATCAACACACACATCCTCCAAATGCACATTTCCTTCTTTCTGCAGTTTTCTGGTGTGCTCGAAGGTAGTTGTGTAGCAAAATGGACATATTGTTCTCCAAGTACTGTAAATACTCAACATCAATTAGGAAAAAAAATGAAAAGAACTGAAGTTTTCTTTTGCCACTGTTTTTAAGAATACTTTTCCTAGGAAAATTACTTGAATCTCTGAATATAGGGTTCATATTTTCTGTTCTTGTCATTATTGGAAACAGTTCGTAACTCTATTGTATACAAGTGGGTATTTTACCTTCTGATTTTCTGTGTTTTAATTAGGAAAACTGTATTTCACCCCCCC
>VWZY01011864.1:120483-131914 GCA_013399075.1 Chloroceryle aenea | reverse complement strand
TGTTTCCCCCCCCCCCCCAGTTCTTTGCTGCTTTACAATCCCATCCTCAGTGCTGTAGTTATTGGAAGGATATAATTTCTTATGCATTGAAGGAAAATCTTTAGGACAAGATTTTCAAAAACATTTGGCATTTAATTAAACCTTCTTCTCTGATGTTTATAGCAGGGAAGATTTTTACCATTGATGAACACTGGTAAATATTCCTCTCTTTGAATTAATTTTGAACTATGATTGTTCAGTGCCACTGCAAAGGTCTTGCAGTTTTGGTTTGGTTTGGTTTTTTTCAGACCACTTAAACTGAAACAAAGGAGAACACTCAGTAATGAAATAATCAAATGACATATTCTCATTTGCTGTCTCTATATGGGTGCTCTGAGCAAAAATGTGCTTCTAACTTGCAATGTTGAACTCCAAGAGCATTTTCTGGAGCAAGATGATGTTAAATCCATCTGGTGTGTCATACAGGCAAATGTCAGTCACAGCTGTACTATCACACCCAGTACCCACTATGCTTGCCCATAGGCAAATAGAGATAATGCTCACTTGGGAATGCACACCCTTCCAAGGGTGCTCCATGTATACTTGTACCAGAAGATGCCGTGTCTCTCTGCACTTATTTTAGAAGGACATTCAAGATAATATCTGTCAACACACCCTCCTGCCATGTACCAAGAAGCTACCATACCCAGTGCGTATTTCACAAAGACATTTTCAAGGCAACATATCCAGCATCATTTTTACCAAGCTTCCACATACTACAATAGCAACCTGGTACTTCTGAAAAGCTACCCCTGCACCCACAAGATAAGGCACTCCATACACACCTAAGACTGTCACTGAAGCCTTCTTAGTGAGAGAACTGCAAGCGGAGAGGCATCCAGATGGAGCAGATACAGCATCCACCTACAGAAGGTAACAACTTTTTGCAAAGCAACATGCATCTTCACATATCCACCTCTATTTTGATTGTCACATGAGAGTTCTTGGTCAGATGTCACTGGGCTGGTGTACTCTCTTGTAGGAACAGATGGAATCAGATGAGTAATGACCACAAGGTAAATAGACATCTCTCGTTTTAACTCTGGCAGAATATTCACCACAACTATTCTGTTGTATATGCAGTGAGATGGACAATGCCTTGACTAAAACTTCCAAGAAAGTTGTCCAGCTGAACCAGTTTGCTAAGGTAGAAACATATTAAGGAAGAGAAACTGTAGTTTCACAACAGTTTTACTAACCTCACCCTTCTTTTGCCCCAGAATAATTTTTGTCCATTTATTCTGAAGGTGCATGTTAGAAAGTTTTGAAGGATTGGTTTTACAAACTCTGCATTAAATCTCCCTGTCTCTGGGTTGCCTGAACATTCCTGACAGTTGTTTCATCCTTCTGCAAAGGGAGCCCTGTCTCATCCACATTGCCTTGCACTTTCTTTGTCCTGTACAGGAAGAAGACTAAAATTGTCTTTGTCAGGAGAGGAATACAGAAGACTGTAATTTCAAGCAAAAACCACACGAAAGCAGGACATTGACTTTGCTACATTTTTTATTCTCTACAGATCTTTATTTGTGAGTGTCTCATTCTCAGCCTACATTTGGTCTTCAAATACAGAATCAGGACACAGAGGGAAGACAGTTGAAAAATGTTGAGATCAATCCTACAGTGTCTATCATTTATATGAATGAAAACATTAATTGTACGGTGTTGTAGAATGGCTAAAAGACAAGGATCATGTGCCTTTAAGAGAAATGTCCTCTGAAGCAACCTGTTAAGCCCAGCTGCAATCCTTTTGAGAAACTTACAGGGATAGCATGACCTTGAGCTGATAAGTTGTACAATAATAGAATATTGTGGAATGAGAAAGTAGCCTTCTACTTCTACTGCGCTGACAGCTAATAAACAAAGTTCGCTTATCAATCACATTGATTGACCGCATCTTCCCTCACCGCTCCACAGTATGGCATGGTTTTCTCTGGATTTTTTTTGTGAAACAGTTTAATGAATAACTGAAAGATAAATCCTGATTTCCTACTTGACCCAAACCAGAATATGTAGAGCATTGTGAAGCTCTGCTTTCACAGGGCCAGATACAGATGACACAGAAGAAAGCTAGTTTGAGGTTTCATTTTAAGAAACACATCTGCAATGGGTTTTATTGGTGTTCCTGGCCCAGTGAGCAGATGGTTTTGATCTGATTTTTGTACAGGGGTTAACTGACTGTTGCAGAGTATGCTACAGTGGCACAGAAAATAAATTCCTCTATTGAAAGGACATTTTTATAGAACTGTGGCTGTGAGGCTGTGAGAGTACTATCCTTGTTGTGAGTGTGGCAAAGGATCCTCCTTCATGTGGCCTTTTTCTGGGGAGAAGGCCGGAGGAGTTTTGGCATGAACTGCATTTATAAGAGAAACAAATTTCTTTCACCTGGTGATAGACCTTGTCAACAGGGGTTAGGCCCTTCATTTCTAACTCACATCCTCCCAAGCCCCATAGAACAGAAGAGCAGACCAAGGACTTGAGGTGAGTACATATAATCATTTCCTACCCATACAACCACAGGCCTGCCAAGCAATACAATCTGTTAGCCAAGGAGCTGGCTGGCTACCAGTTTTCAGTGAGCATGGCTGGAGCTCATTGTAGAGCTGGGCAGGTCGTAGGGCACAGAAATATCAGAAATATCTGCAGTGGGACATCAAGAAACATAACTTCAGGTAGTGCCAGTATTTGTGGAAGTATCACTGCCAGGCTTAATACTAGGCTTTGGGCTTTCAGCATATGTGTACATCACAGCTGAATCTTCTGCCTGGTTACCTGTAGCTGGTCAGCATATATTCAGGCTATGAGATGAAATTGTGGATGCTCAGGACCAGGTGGTGAATCAAGTATGACCATTGCTGTGGGTTGGGTAGGTGCAGTTCATGGGACTCTGGTGGAGTGTGAGTTTATAGCCTCGCTGAGTCATGACTTGGGCAGTCTATGGGATCATGGCATCCCCCACCACTAGAAAAAACATGGACATGAGCAGGTCCTTGTAGACCTGTTTTAAGGGCTGGTGGTGTAGGTGCAGACAAGGCACTGAAGTGTCCCAGGGCAGACCTTCAATACTTCTCAAATACCTTTGTAGCTATGACAGTTGGCTTTTTGACTCTGCTTAAGCTGTGAAAAGAATGTAACACACAGCTGTGAAAAGAATTTCACACACAGCTGTGAAATGGATGTAACATTTACACCAAACCTAAATTTCACAATGGTAATATCTAGAATGTTGAACCTTAAGTAGACCATGAAATGGCAAATAAATGAGTGTCTGATAATCTTGTGACTAATTTATGATCCCATAAAATTTAGGAATTGTCCTCAACAATGTGGATGTGAGAGTCAGGGAGCAATACTGCATTGCTTTCTAATAACTTGAACAGAAATTTAATAAAGTAAGGGAAAACAGTAAAGCAAAGACAATGACCACAGGTTGCAGATTGGAAGACTCAGTCTGGACAGAAATGAAAGGTTTCTTGCAAATATGAATTTTAGCTTTGGGCCAGGTCACCAGGGAAGTCAGACTCTCCATCCATGGGTGTTTTCATATGCAGACAGACAAAGCCTATGCCTCTTGGTGTCTTGATAGGCTAGAAATCCTGTTCAAAGGTTTTACTAGATGAGCTCCTGAGGTCTTTTACAACTAGTTATAGAATTTCTCCTTATTTTGAGAAGGACATGCAAAACGGTATCATGAATCCACTTCACGTGAAATATTATGAGGCATTAATTTACTGTTAATTTGTGGTTTATCTTCACGGTTAATGGAAAACATAATATTGAACAGTGCCCAAACTTTTGATTCTGATGACTTTCACTGTAAAATGTGTACCTGGAATCTGCAGCATGTACTTTATTACAGATGTAGTCTAAGTATTGCTCTTATTGCTCCGTGTTTCCAGATTCCCCAAGTTATTCAGCTGCATATGGCACATCCTTTCCTGCTCTACACCTGTAATTTATTGAAGAATCTGAGGCAGCATTTAGAAAAGAGTTGGAAAGCATCATGTCACCTTTCCCTTTGAACAGTTTTGAATTGCTTTCCCGTAATCATTACTACAGATTAATGCCATCAAAGAGCAGTTCAACAGCAGATAAAATGAACAGTTTCTGATAAATTTATCATTATAGCAAATCACACCAAGTAGGAATTCTTTCCTCAGCTTGCAGAATGTACAAATGATTTTATTCTCTATAAATTTTAAAGGTTTTCCTGGAAGGAAAGGGCAACCTGAAAGTCATTATGAAAGTTCTGAAGGCGATCTATTCTGGCCATGCTGGGGGAAACCTAAAAAGTAGGTATTTGCCTAAAATTTGGGCAGTTGTCTATATATCATGTTGAAAAGGAACTTTTTGTGTAAGTTTAATCTTCTTTAGAGAAAACATTAGTGCCTAAATGATAATACATTTGAGAGCAAATATCTTTAGGCAATCCTGTATCTTTTTTTTGTTTGTTTTGTTTTGCTTTATCCAAAGTCATCATCACTTGCATTAAGTAGGATTTAACGGGCTTCCTCACTGCACCGTGAAAAAAAAACCAGACACACAGTAAGGGTCAACAGATTTCTTTGCAGAGCAAAATCTGCTGCATATGCTTCTCTGTCTTTTATCTTTGACTCATTTGTCTATTCATTAAACATTAATGACTATTGAATGACTCAGAAGAAGGGCAGGGGGCAATTCTGGAAGAAGTTCAAGTACTCTATTGATGAGAGCAGTGCTAACACCTGAACAGCATAGAAAATATGCTAAGATGCATATACAGCCATTTTTCTCTTTCTACAAAGAAAAAGGAAAAAACAGTATTAATGATAAATAAAGGAGGAGTGATCATTTAGGTCAAGGCAAAAATACAATATAATAAATGGGGTTGCAATACTAAATGTTATGGATAAAGTATGTAGCACTGTAAAGACAAAAAGAAGGTGCTATGGGACTGAAATCAGAACCAGAAAAGAACATCTGAAACAATTCTTGTGCCTTCTGATTTCAGTTGCTGCTATATCATCTCAGTCTCTGCTGGTGTCTGCGGACAAGTTGACCTAAAACTGGAGGGCCTCTGGCATCCCATGCTGTAGCTTTCCCACCAGAAACACACAGCAGCTCCTCTCGCCTATTGTGTCACTGTCTTAAATCCTCTTTCTTCACAGCTTTTTTTTTTCTGTTATGATGGACAGGCACATATCATACAGAAAAGTTCATTAATCTCTGACTGCCAAATGATAAAATGTTTTACAACACATATATAAAGTCTTATGCTATGATGCTGTATCATATCATTAAAGAGGCAGTAATTAAGCAGCATTTAACAGCCTATTATAACATTGTAGTTCTACTTTCCATCGCAAACTTCATTTTTCATTTAACTCTGAATAATTCTCTTTAGGTCTGACACTGGTTCAGTTTTATCCCTGTCTATGACATAATTGCATTGGAGAATTCTGTCAAAAATCTCTTAGCCATTTTTGATCTATCCTCAAACATGGTTAAGCAAAACATGTTTCATTGGTTTTAGAGAAATAAACAATTTTGTGATTAGATCACTCAAATTCACAGTTGACGAGTATATTGTCTTCAGTGAGTGTATGTCATTTTTACATGTTAGTAGTTGAGTTGCCTGGAGTTAAGGGAAGAAAATATTTCATGTGCACTCTCATTACTACACTTACTATATATTTGGGAGCGGAACTGGGAAGCATTGGAACTGAAGAAAGAACCTTGGTGTTATAAAACTCCAAGTTCTAAATACTGGCTTTAGCACCAACTCGCTATAGAACCAGGAACAAATTATTTTACCTTTTGGCCTTCATTTCCCCCATGTAAAAAGAGGATAATAGTATTTATCACCCTTCCCTGCCTCTTTCACAGGAATCCTGGGGATATTAATGAAAAAAAATATATAACAAGACACTGTACTATGAACTAAGGCTTTGTAAGAATGATATAAGAATAACTCTAAAAAGAAGTACACAGGTTTCCATAACAAAGTATGCCTTTCCAAATATCACATTTTCTTATTAACTCAATTTCTATTGATAGACACTCTGAAAGCATGAGATTAAATAGGTGAAAGCAGACAGTTTTCAGCTCCAAGAGTGATCTCAGCTTATCTCTCTTCCTCCAATAAGAGTTTCAGATGATCACACCAAAGTCTGAAACTATGCTCTCCATCTTTCTTGTGTACCTCTATCACCCAGCAATGTAAAGGCATAGAAATCTGACAGAATAAAAAGGGGCTTGCAGTTGCTGTGTTTCATTCAGTTAATTTTCAGTTTATTTTTGTTTAGTTAATCTCTTGCATTTTTATAACTCAAATGTGCTTATCTCACAAAAGATAGCCCAAACTCGGGTGGCCTTAGGAGTTGAGGGAGATTCAAAATTGTATGTTACTGGTCAGAGTTGCACAAGTTACTAGTTAAAGAATGATAAATTCATACTTTGCAAGTATCTTTGCTTAAAGCTTTGTCATATATTTCTAATATGAGAAATGAAACAATGTGTGATGCCTCTTTATTCCTAGCTAACCCTACCTATGCATATATATTTGCCTCAGTCTCAGCCACCTCTCACTGGTGTATGTATTAGTTTGTTCATATTTCTTTGATTTATTTTTTTTTTTCTGTAAATATTGTCTCTTAAGCTTGTTTAAATATGTGAGTAAATACTAGCAAAAAATGAGCTCTGTGCCCACATGACTCTTTTTCTGTGGCCTTACAACAAGCAACTGAATCCACACCATTAATGTCCCTACCTGTCATGGCACTATGGAGGCTGGTGGTTCCCTGGGACCACAGTGATAGAGCTTGGGTCCATCCTGCCATACAGCCAGAGGTGGGTCAACCAGTGAGCACCAGAGGCAACCCCAGCCTCGGGTACTGGACCCCTCCCTGGGGACTGGTATGGGTCAGGACATGGGCCTTTGGGCAGGCCAGACTCAGCAAGGGCTGTGACAAGGTAGGGCCGTGAGAAGCTCAAGACTGGCCATGCTGTGACATCGTTGGGGTGGAGATTGATGGCCATAGAGGGCTGTGGTGAGGTGCTGGGCTCTGAGCAGGTGGAGAGAGACTGTGAGGGCCAGCGAGGCCCTGGCACCATTGACAAAATGCAGTAATATTCTATAAAGGACTCACATGAACTAACTGGATTATAACTGTGTTTATGGTCCTACAGCTCCATAAAAATGGCTTCAACGTTAGAAATTTTGCCAGGAGTCCTGGTAAATGCACAATTTCTGGCAAATGCACAAGCTGTGTGTGCCCAGGGAAGGGAAAACAGTGTTTGGAGTCATTCCCAAGATCCTGTCACCCTCTTCTTCCCATCCCAGTCCCTGTGCACAATCAACTCAGCAGCAGACTCCATTCTGAGGCTGTGGAATGGGTGGCAGAGGCCTCTCCCTGCTCTCCTGAAAGAAAATCTCTTTGCATCCAGCTTCTCTTGTGCAAGTGATGCAGCACTGTTTTCCCAGCAAGAACAAATATTTTGCCAAGAAGCCACAAAGTCCTTCTCCAAGTGTTTACAGCTTCTTTCTGCAGGAGCGCTAATAGTCACAGGAACACTTACTGTGAACAAACAGGCTGAGCATACTGACATGAATAACGTTGTGAGGTGCACTCATGGTTAGTCTAGAAAACATTGATTTTATTATTAACACAAAATAGTCATCGTACTGTTAAGTATGCTTGCATGGAAATTACTTGGACCCAAAAAGGGAATTGCTTCCAGTTATTATGATTCAGTCCTTCAAGCTGGAAGCAGAAATAATGCCATTCCACTTAGGTATATAATTGTCAATCTTTAATTATGAATAACAAATGTCCACTGTGACTGCTTTAAGAACAAAGCCTGAAATTTGTTTTCACAGTGTATTTGGGAAAAAAACAAACAAAAAACAAAACCCAAATGGATTGTGACAGATTAGTGAGTAAAAAAACCCAAACAACTTAATTCATGTGAATAGTGTTTCTGAAGTAAAAAAAATGAACTGCAATTCACCCTGGTCTGTGATGGAACTCCCATGTGTTTGTACCACTGAAGAGACTATGAATCTTCATTGACCATGAAGTTAAGCACAGGTAAAAACTTTAGAAAGCTTGTAAAGAACTAATATACTTGGGGACCACATGAGAATAATAATAAAATAAGACACAAACCAGTAGTTATTATGGTTATGAGGTGTGGTGAGCTGGAGGGAAGGAAGAAAAAAAAAAGAAACTATTCAAGGATGATTGAGTTATGAGCAATTCCTTCTCCTGCAGTTTGACATCTTGTTCTGGTTTACTGCCTTTTCCCTCTTGGTTTCTTTGTTCTTTTGTTTGTTTTGGTTTTTCGTTTGGTTTTTGTTGGCTTTGGTTGGTTGGTTTGTTTTGTGTGTGTATGTAGTTTTGGTTTGGTTGGTTGTTTTGGTTTGGTTTGTTTGTTTCATCCTTGTGCGTGATATGAAGTTTTCCCTGCCACAGCAGAGGTACTGAGGAGATGGATGACTTCTTTGCTTGTGGCTGAAGATTCTTAGTGGGGGATCGTATCAGAACAAAGTGATACTACGGCCATAATGACTATTGAGCAATAAGAAGTATGCCCATCATGGAGTCATCATCAACACTGGGACACAGGGTCATGCCAGAGGGGCTTACGATGGCCTGCCTCATCTTTAACACTAGCCGGTAGCAGATATCCAAGAGCAGATTAACATGGTCTCTGTGATGAAAGGACAGCCTGTCTATGGGGAAACTAACTCACAAGCCATAATGACTAATGTTGTGAACTTGGGAGTTTATAATTCTCCTCTTTAGCTTAACTTTTCTAAGTGTCGATGTACTTCTACCTCTGAATCTTTCTCAGTTTTGCAAAGATTTGGGTATCAAAGCATGGGAAGGTTTCCTTCCTGAGTCTGAACCCTGCCTCAACTCACTGCTTTTAAATGTTATCAAGCAACCTCCTGTTCTTATAACAAAGCTTTTTCTTTTCACTAGTATTTCACAACCTAATAATGTTCTGTATTATCTAAGTTTTCTTTGCAGTCTTAATTGATGTTAATGTCTCCACAAATGATGTAAGGTTGCACTACTGGGGAGAAATAATGAATGAAACAGGAGTATAAATGTCTTC
Source organism: Chloroceryle aenea (assembly GCA_013399075.1). Taxonomy (NCBI): domain Eukaryota; kingdom Metazoa; phylum Chordata; class Aves; order Coraciiformes; family Cerylidae; genus Chloroceryle; species Chloroceryle aenea. Next base: position 122,776 of record VWZY01011864.1, on the reverse strand, counting down.
TCCTTTGAAATTACCCTAATTTGTCAGACAAAGTATATAATAAAGATGCAACATGGCTTTGACATTGGATAGCTGGATAACACCTCAGAGGATGTTTGTGTGGATATGTGTGAAGTCTTACAAATTTATTGCATATCATGATCTTATGGAAAACAGAGGAGACACATGCAACTGACCTTGTCTTTTATTGATAGATTGCAAACATTTTATTTTTATTATCTTGTTAGGACACTGTGTCTCAGTTAATGGTTTTATAGTTAAACAGAGCAAGTGTGGTATATTAATATCACACTTGTCCACACCAAATTAATGGCCTGGCAACTCTGAAAGCTTTATGATAGATCTGGGCTGTACAGTGCAATTTAAAGCTCCCATCAATTTGATCTTTGGTGTGGGTGCCTTGGCTTTCACAGTGACTGAGGAGTCTGAAGTACCCAGAACACACAAACCCCTGAATGAGCAGGATTTATTGTGTTTAAGTAACATATGGTTATGCTGAAATGTGTGATTCTGAAAAAAAAGAGACAAAAGAGGAAAAAAGTGGTATTAAAGGCATTTTTCCTAGTGAGACATGCAAATCCACATAGTCCTGCAATCACGGAAACGAGCTGTTCCAGCACCTCCATGAACATGCACAGTTCAAGCCCACATTAGTCTTCGATGAGGTTCTTCATGTTCTGCTGCTAGTCAATTATATCATTATGAGTTCTGTTTTGTTTAAATATGTGCTCCTAAATGAGAATGGAAACTATTAGAAGAGATCATTTGAAGGCAAGGGTGGAGGCTTATAAAAATTAAATGTTAGGAAAGCAGGACTGTCTTCACACATTTTTTTAATATGCTTTTGCCTTACATCATCTTTTTTCTGTAGCACTGTTAGTGTTCAAACAATTGTAATTCACTAAAGGAAAGAAACAGCAGTGGCTACCACCATGCATCACCATGCTGTCTATTGACCACTGGACTCCAGGTCCTTTGTAAGAACAAGGCAGGTTAACTGAGGATGATATCATCCTAGTAGCCAAAGTCACATTGTTAATAGGTAAAATAATTCAGTGTTGTGCATGTTACAGTAGTATTGTCCTAAGTTTTGAGCCAGCTCCACCAGTTAAGATTTCTTCACATTCACTTCAAGGCAGTTAAAATTGGGTGATATGTGCCTACAGAAAAAAAATGTAATTGTATCTTGTTTTAGCTTAGTAAGTCTGAGGGAAAGTACAGTGAAAATACTACCCTGCTAAATTAAAGGGATGGAGCCATCTGTGTTTCCTGAATGTGACATGACAAAAATAATATAAATCTGTTATGAATATAAATTCCTTTGCTGTGCATCCTCATTTTTAAAATTTTTCTCCTGCTTGAAAATTTCTGGTTACTTCATGCTTTTGTGGATGGTAAGATAGGTGTAGATGCACATAGAAGCAGATACTAAAATTAAGAAATAGATTCTCTACCTAGACCCCCAGATAGACATGTTCAGGATTTCTCCTTCCCTTTTAATTTTTCTCATACTTGTTGTATGTTTCTGGTTTCTGAGAAGGAGAAATGACACAAAGATATGATAGAGATATCTCATCTCTGCATGGGGCAGGTGTGTTTTCATATGATGCCATACTTGTTTTTCTTTCCAGAAGCATGTGCTCTAGAGAGACAGAGGAAATGAATCACTGAGGATCAAACTTCTCTATAGCTGTAAACCTTTTCTGATTAAAAAATGAAGTGGTAAAAACTGAACTCTTTCTATTTTCAGAAAAAAAAAAAAATTGCTTTAGTGTTCTTTTAATGAAATACTACATATATTAGCCACTTCAAAAGGAATATGTCTTTTTGGTGTCTTTCCTGAGAGACAGCTATCACTATCTGTATTACTGCATACTTTTCAGTAATATGACTCTTATTTGTTCATAAAGAGTTTTGTGACCCTTCTTACTTTTTTTTTTTGGTGTTGTTACTTCTTAAAAAATTCTGTAATTTCTGTTGTAAAAATTTAGGCTGCAAGATACTTATCCACAAGCAGGCATACACATACACAGAGCTTATCTATCAGTAGTGCAAATACACTGAATGAATGATTTTCTAATAGAAAACACAAGCCCCTCTTCTTGCATGAAGGTAGTAAAGTGCAGCTACAATGTATATAATCACTGAAGATAATTTCAGATTTCACTCAACTGGAACTTTGAGCGGGGGGTGGGGGGGTGGGGCTTTTGCAGCAATTTGCATAGAATACAGTTTGATTCCTTGAGAGAGCTTTTATTTCATTATGAATTTAAATTCATCGAACTTCTGATAA
>VWZY01011864.1:107913-120476 GCA_013399075.1 Chloroceryle aenea | reverse complement strand
CATTAGGAATTTAAATTCATAGAACTTCTGATAAAATTAATCATTGTGAGTACTATTTTGACATAAAGTATATATATACACTATGTATATATAAAAAAAACCCTAAAAAATGCTAAGTTGCAAATTATAACACACTTTGGCATTTAATTAGAAAATCTCTTCAGTGAGGTTGTGAATCCTGTAGTGTGTATTAACTCATCATCTGTTTATGCAGAGTTAAGCAGTTTACATTTCAGCTGGCCAAACAATTTTAAAATAAATGAAATAAAAGTGATCACATAAATCCTGCTTTTGAGACTCAAATGCTTTACTTATGTTTTGGTACTGACTAATTGCTATCTTTAGCATTCTTTTGTATTAACATTCTTCTTTATGTATTAACATTTCTAATGTGATTTCAAAAAGGGTAATTCCAAGATCTTTCCTATCTTGGAGTACAAATTAATAAAATATTAAATATTACAAGGATTTTTTTCTGCAAAACTAAAAGTAGACATCTTGACTGTATCTCTTAGAGTTAGAAGAACATGCCGCCCTTTGAAAATATTAGATGAAAAAATAAGTAGTAAAAAAGAAATTTTAGTATGCCCTTGGTTATACTTTCTGTGACTTTTATAACATTTATTCCTTTATTTATATGTATATATAATATACACATATGCACACAGAAGATCTACAGCAACAAACAACAGATTTAAAAATTTTGATGTTCTGAATGTTTTTATTAGTCTTGCCTGATATGTAATTCACATATAACTTCTAAATTGGTTGTGAATCCTATAGTGTTCATTTTGTATCACTTCTGCTTTGTAGGATGAAGATATTACTAGATGGTTTGGGTATTCAGACTGTTTGGATATACAAGTTATTACCCACTTCTTACTTTCTTCTTTATCTGCTACTACTTTATTTGCTACTTTCTTACTTGCTGCTAAACACTGCTCACCTGGTTTTCTTTTCCTTTTCATTATGGAAATGATATTTATACGCCACAGCAGCAACTTTTAAATGATGCATAAAATCAATTGTATTTTTGCACTTATCTAACAATTGCACTAATAATTATCTGTATTTCCAACACGCAAAGACATGAATGACTTCTCTAAAAAGCTATACAGGATCTCTGGGTATTCATACAGAACAAAAGCAGAGTTATGACTTCTATTTATCTGAATTATATCTTAAAAGACACTTTTCAAAATATTTGAATTCATGACTTGGCTTGTAATAAAGAAAGAATTAAACCACAGAGCCTGACTAATTGAATCACTGTAAAATATCACACAGTATCTCTGTGGAGATTGTCTGAGAAAAACAGAAAGGTATCAAAAGTCTTTTCAAAATTGGTTAAATCTAAGGCCATGATAGAGTCTCTCTCCTCTATTTAAATGCACAAGTGAACTCAGATCTTAGAGTATTCTGGTGAGCTTTAAAAAATAGGTCATTCTGAGCAAGATTCATAAAACCAGAATGATTGAGTCTCCTTTATACTTAAGCTGGTCTATGACAATGTACATTCTCGAGTAGCTAGCAGTTTATTATACAGTGAGTATTCAAATCCTACTGAGGGAACCTCACTCAAGGACTGAGATTTCTGTTTCTGTGTTATCAAGCTATTAACATATATGGAAACAACATATTCTTATGTAAATAATTTTCTTATAAGATAGGAAAAAAAAAAATATGTTTGGCAGCCAAGCACTGCGTTGCTATTTCAGAAATAAATGTCCATATTAGCTTCAATACAGTATTACATGCCCTAAAACAGTAGTTAAGTTTCTATGTGTGTTCTTAAAAAGATATATATGTGTGAATGAAGTCATCCTCCACATTTGGATACTTTTATTGAAAAAGATTGTTCTTGTGTAAACATCTTTGTCCACAGAAGATTCTATCACTTGCCACAGGCTATTCAAATCTAAACGTTTGAAGGAAAACTGTCACAGGAATGAATCCAGAAGTGAAGGACTGTCATTTACATGGGTACTGAAAAGAATGGAAGTAATTCTCCTTCTCACACAGAATACAGGGAAACTGCACAGTTCTGCAGTGGTGGTATGACAAAGAGCTATATGTCCACCACAGGGAAGTACCACTATAGGCTTGATCTGCTCTTATACCATTTTCCAGACCATTACTGCTGATCGCTGTGGGAGATGAGCTGGTGTGTCAAGGGCACCTTTGGTCTCACCCAGCTCAATTTATGTTCTCAGTTTTAGTGCTCCTCAAATCCATAATCCAGGCAGAAACATTTGGAGGCTCAAACTGTTGTAGCTGCAGAGCTCTTAAGCAGAAAGCAGCAGAGTTATGCACACAGAACTAAAGTATAAGCCATAAACATCAGAATATTGTTAGTCCATATCTGAGGGGCCACTGGGACTGTAGGCCTGACAACACTGCCTGATTGGCCCTGTGTCTTATATTCGTTGTTATTCAGAGCTATTGTCAGTACAATATAAATTCTTCTTGCAACAGTGCCTATCATGATCTTATTCTTAAGGCTCTGTAGCTGGATCTGAGGCTATGCCAGTAACATGGTCTGGAGGAGCGATCAAGACTGCTCTAAAGATTATGCAGACATCTTCTGATGGGCTTTTTCACCTCTTTTTAGTGACAGTCAACCACAATATTACCAGGCTTTAGAGAAATTTAATGAAACAAAGGATTTTCTAGGTGTAGTTCCAACATTCTTGTTATAACTCAAAGAAGAGTATCTGGAAAAGTTTAGGATTGGAGAAAATAGTGGTATGCTCCTAAAGGAGGAGCTCATCCTCAGCAGTACTAGGGAACAAACAAGACCCTATTGTCTGTTTTACTTTGCCAAATAGTTACAGCATAATCCATACAATTTAATACTTTGCTTAATATAAATCTAGTACAAACCAAGTAAATATATGCTTCCTTGGCTTTGGATTAACTATGTTGCCTTGCTGTATACATGTTTATATCTAACAACACACATATAAACTTGTGATTAACAAATGTATGTTGACCGTGCTAGATCCAGACTGCACTATGTTAAGTGAAACTTAAGTCTCATAGCCAACAGCTACCAAATACTGCAGTACTAATCTCTAAGAGCCTGTGCCTTGTTAGAGAATTTAATTAAAAGAAAATGCCGTGAGGTACTTGGTTTTTATTCCACAATGGTAGTCATGAGCTAAAAAAAAAAAAAATAAATTTTTTTTTCTTCTTTTTTAACTTCGTTATTTATAACATTGATTTTCTCTCATGATAGCAATCACTGGACTATTTGATGGCATTTAAAAAATGTTAACATTTCTTTGCTTTTAATAGTTTATCTGGAAACCATAGCTATACAGAGAAAAATGATCAACATATTCAGCTATTTATTTCAATTTCTATGGATTTGATTTTATTTCTTTTATTTAATTTAATTTTATTTATTTTATTTTTTATATTGGTGGGTGTATTGATATGTTATGGTTTCAGATAGTTAGTTCTTCCATTTGCCTACATAGCTGAAGTTCTGTGTACATTATTTTGTTTACTTTGTTGTTAACACTGTTTTAATCTGTTCTACTTCATTAGATCCAATTAACATAATATATGTGAACATCTGATTTCATTCCAATATGAAATTTGGAACCAGATTCTGATGTGAATTTCTGTCAAGTACCAAATGGATTATAAGGAAGAAGAAATCTACATAAGTCTCTTATTATATCCCTAATGAATCTTGCCTTGGGGTTCAGGAAAATTCTTTAGAAATCAGACCAATTTTCTGCCTTTCTAATTTTATATCTTGATGACAAATTCTGTTCCAGAGTGTCTAAATCTCATTGTCCATTTTTCTTCACTTCAAGGCATTCCATGTGCCATATGTGTTGAATGATCCTGTGAATGAACTGAAAGATGAAATACAGAAAACACCAATCACATTTTCAGCTGACAAAAAGCAGGGAGGGATTGCACATCATGGGGCAATGAGGATAAAATACAGTTTAATCATCATACATTGGAGAAATTACCTTAAATCAATTAAAGTGGATTCAGTAAAGACACTGGTGAAGTGGCTCATATAGGAAATAACAGTCAGAACAAAAATAATGAGATTAAATGCAACATGAAAAGCTGGAGGCTTAAAAATAAAGATAAAAATATGGGTTAGATCCTATGTAATCCTAAATAATATGTAACAGTTTATTTGGATTTCATCAAGTTATTGTAAGAAAAAATCAAGTGACGGAGGTTTACAAGGAAAGTTTTGGACCCCCTAACATTGTCTAATACTATTTAAAATCTGAAAGCATTTCTAGTTTTTAATCGGAATTTACTCTGGTGAGATTTCTGAGTATTTGCTCAATGAAAACCTTGGTCAAAACTGAAAATATGTGTGAGAGTCCTTTCCATTCTACTCCCTTTTTGAATCCTTTCAATAAACCCTTTTTCTTTGGAAGCCACATAATTAAATAGGAGCTAACTAACCCAAAATGTCTGCCTTTCATCCCAAAAGACATTTTATGACTGGGGAACACAAAGCCTAATTCTGTACAGTGTCAGCATATTACAAGTAGCATTCTTCTTTCATCATTCACAGCCGCACAGGACTCCCTGTCAGTCCTGTGTTATAGTCCTTTCTGACTGGAATTATATCTATGAATTAATTGCATTGGAGGTCCCAATTAAGCTTTCTTGTACCACAAATACTAACTGGAGTGGTATAAATAGAGAATGCTTTATACACATTTAAAATGGTCATTAGAGCAATGAAATGTGTTGTAGGAACAGATTTGCCTCAGGGGAGAGACAGAGGGAAGCGTAATAAGGAATTTAGCCTTTCCATTACCACTGCCCTGAGCACCATGGGTCACACAGTGGAGGAAGAGCTGTGAAAATGCTGAACTTCCCTCTCTTCTTTTTTCCTCTCACCATTTCAGGTTATGATCGATTCCATCCCTCTGTTTCATCTAGGGTTTTTACCACTATGAAAGCTACAGAGGGCAGGAACTGAGGTAAATCCAGTCATCAATTGTCTGAAAACAAACCTTTCTCTCAGATAATTGGTTTGGAAAACTGAAACATAAATTCTCATAATAAAATACAAAATATTAAGTTCTAAAAAATTCATTAAGGTGAGTTATTTAATTATTTATTAGATTGCCTCAAATTTAAAGGCAGGTTTTTATGACAGAAGGCTTTTTGCCAAATCTTGCTGGAGAAGGCTGGAAAGCATAATATAGTGCTATTATATGGCACTAATTAATTTTTCAAAAGTTAGTGAATAACATGTTTGCATTCACTTCTTATGTGAGAGCTCAACACCTACTGCTGTAAGGCCAAGATCACTAATTGTGACATTTGGACTCAGTGCAACAAAAACATCCTTGGATATTCTGTAATAACTTTTTAAGAAGGCCCAAAGGCATAAGCATCAATTTCCCTGTGTGATTAAGGTATGGATAAGCCTTTCAGAAAAGGTTTTCACAGAAACATAGAATCAAGGTTGGAAAAGACCTTTAATATTATCTAGTCCAACCATTAACCCTACTCTACCAAGTCCACCACTAAGCCATAGCCCCAAGCAGCACATCTATACAGCTTTTAAACACCTCCAGGGATGGTAACTCAACCACCTACAGTACAATATAATTAAATATCTGACTCTGAGCTAGCCTTGTTTGCAAACAGAAGGTCCTACTGGCAGAAAACATATCACTTGCTGTGTTTGGTAGGATTCCTCTCTAAGCTAATCTTCAGTTGGCTTTTACATCCTTTGAAACTGGCCCATCACCTTGTTAGTGAGTACTATTGCTCCCTTAACAGCTGAGAGTAGGTATAGTCATGCTTCTGAACCAGCCTATGGATCTATTTTAATTATAATTGCAGGATCCTTTCTGTGCAGGACATCCAAGCATCAGGTTAAGGAGAGAATATGTTGTTATGAATCTATCAAGAGAGATAGATTAACCTGGAAAGAATCAGTCAGATTCTAGAGGTGAGGAAACAAATGGACAAGCCTTCTTTAAAAGGGAAATATATTCAGTGAAAATGAACTGGGTTTCCTTTCTTCTCCAAGACAAAACCATCAAAAGTTTTCCTGCAACCTGCTAAAGTTCAGTGGAATGGCTAAGACAGGTGCAGAAATAGAATGTACTAATTAGTGTAATTCATCATGCAATAGCAGTCATCAGTTTTCTCTAAGTGTAGAAATTGCGTTTCTTTCTCCAGTAAGGTACTACTCGGGGTAAATTATGCTGGTCCTTCATTCTCTACTCAAGCAGAAGATCATGAGAGGAAAAAGGAATGTAGAAAATACTTCAAAAAGTGATGAGATATAAGGTATTGCTAGTACTAAAATTAATTTATTTACTCCTTCCCCCCCCAGCCCCCCCCTGGATTTGCATGTTTCTTTTTTTTTTTTTTTTCAGATGTTCCTTATTATGCTTGTTTTACTTTTCTCATTCTCTTTTCAAGTCTTTCTTGTGACACCTTGCTACATATTTTTTCCTTGGAAGTGCATGTTTCCCCCATGTCTTAAAAAGTGTGTAATACTAAAATGAACCAAATTATATTCAGCCTTGAGGCTGAAAGGATAGATGGGAGGAAAGTTAGTCATTTCCTTGGAAATGAGGTAGAAGATGAAGACAAGCAAAAAAATAAGTAAAATAAAAAGTAAATTATATTTAGGCAAAATTATATGAATTTTAGTTGGCTTGTGAGAGGATTTATGAACAGACCAATCAGAGTTTGAAAAGCAGCTTTTAAAGCCAACTTCAGAAGTTACTGCATTTTTTCCCTTTGGAAATATCTCCTAGAAAAAAAAAATACCTTTCATCTTCTCCTTTATATTTCCTCAAGGAAAGTTTTATTTGTTTAGGGAGAAAAACTACAGCTTTAGGACTAAATTTGAATTCTCAGCAGACTACTAAACCAACCTCTGAATGAAATCTGCCCTGAGAAGGATAAACCTGTGAGTCAGAATCCTTCTCTTCTTTCCCTTCCCAAGGTCAATAGTAATTCAGAGTCCAAAGTCAGAACTAGCCACTCCAGGGTGCCAGAGGTGGAGGGCTCTGAACCCTCATTCCCCATGGAGTGGTGTAAGTCCAGAGGTACACCTGTGGGGAGCTCAGACTGGGCAATGATGCCTGCTGTATCATCAGCCTACAAGCATCTTTGTTGTTTGTCACGTGTCACGTTCTTCCTCTGTCCTTCTCCCTGGTTTCAGTCCTACTTTCCAAGTCACAAGCTGGACTTCACTGAGAGGGACAGAGAGAACAGAAGAAGAAAAGTATTAAAGAGAAAGCAAAAGTGAGCAAAGTGATGAAGTACAGGTTTAGCAAATGAGTCTAATAAAAAGTTCAGCTTCCACTGAGCTCCAAAGCAAAAGAATCTTTAAGTGTGATGCAGTTAGAAGACATAAAAGCAGTTTAGTGGAAAAAATCAATCCCCAGCAACTACTTACCCACCTGTAAAAGCAGTAACAGTATCAGCAGCATCTGAAAGATTGCCTTTAATATTTGAGGAATACGGCATCTCTTTTTAAGAAGCACACAAACAACTGGAATACATTCTAGGCAAACATTGACAGCCATCAGACTGTCCTAAACATATACCGTTACCTAAAAAAATATTTTGGTCACTTCTATCCAGGTAACTATTAGAAATACCTCTGTGGAAGTGAATTTCATGACAGTTATTAACAAAATAACTGGACTCTTCAGCATGTGATGGCTTTATGGATGTAAGATCTGAATTTAAGGGTATGTTCATAGATCTATGCAATTACTGAAAGTGGTAAACAGTTTTTAGAAGTCATTGTCTTTATTCTTTACCGAAAGCATGCAAGTAATGCAAAGTAAAACACTGAAATAAAGAGGAACAACAGATGGATCTAATAGGTAGGATGTTGCAGTCTTGAATATATTTCCCTCTACAACTACCTGAAAGGAGGATGGAGCCAGGCAGGGGTTGGTCTCTTTTCCCAGGCAACTCTCAGTAAGACAAGAGGGCATGGTCTTAAATTGTGCCGGGGGAAGTTCAGACTGGATATTAGAAAGAAATTTTTCACAGAAAGGGTGATCAGACATTGGAACGAGCTGCCTGGGGAGGTGGTGGACTCTGCGTCCCTGGAGACATTTAAAAAGAGACTTGATATGGCACTCAGTGCCATGGTCTCGTGACTGTGGGGCTAACTGATCAAGGGTTGGACTCGATGATCTCTGAGGTCCCTTCCAACCCCCCCTATTCTATGATTCTATGATATAATTAAAAAGAAACAGCTTCTGTAGAATTAAAATAAACCCTTTTTCTGTTAAAGTTCCTTTGATGTAACACTTTTAAAGCCAGGTCACAGACCAAAGCTGAATGTTTCTGGGAAAGTTTTTAGAAAATTAAGCAGTCTGCTTGAGCTACAAAGCTAGTTTTGCTTTGTTGAGAGTATTGTAGCCTTGTTTGTTTTCCCAGAACTCAAACACAGCTTGTTTTAATACTTCAAAGTTGTGCAGTTAATCTTCAGTAAGGATGAGTACATGTGACACATTTGGAAAGATCCACACTAGAAATGAGAATGTGAGGCATGTATAAATTTGTTAACCTTTTAAGCTGTATAAGCCGACAGGAATGGATATTATAAAATGTGCCAAGTGTTCTTGAAGGTTATAATACTTGCCAGGTACAGCTGTATTCTTCATGCCTATCAGTCCATCTGCTGATGTCTACATCAGTTTTTACCTGCAAGTTAAAAGGGGATCTTTCAATTTGTCATGCTATTTAGAAATCTTCTCCAGGAAAGCCTGAGATGTTTTTGGTTTTTTTTTTTTTTTAATTGTACTGAATTTTGCTCTTTTTGCCAGTAAAACTGTGTAAATTCATGCTGGGATAAATGAGTCACAGAAAAGTATGGTTCAACTGTCTGCTTCAGAAAGAAAATAAAACTAGTCTTAGTCTGAGAAAGATGTGATTCGGGGCATCTAGTAGACGAGACAGAAATTTTCTGTCCAGGCCTTTTTGTCTGAAAATGTTGATTTACTGATATCAAACTAGCTGATGTCAAAAGAATATTTTGCTTAATTTTTGCCTATTATGAAAATAAAAGGAAATTGATAAATTTGATATTTTCCACATTAAAATTTCCAGTTTGAATTGACATGTCATTTTTTAAGAAGTTTAAGCTAACAATGAAAATGAAAACCCAGTCCATGAATTTTTTTCCTTCTAACTGGTTTTCTGAGGCTTCAGCTTAACTTGACGATGGATGGAGATAGATTTCTAAATATGTCTTGTGATCTCTCTTTTTTTTGGTTTTTTTTTTGGTGGGAAACCATTTTTTCATTCAGCTGTAATTACCATATTTTGTTCTTAATTAGATGTGACATGACAAAGAATTTATCAAATATTGGGTTCTTGGACTGTAAAAAATAGTAGATGAAACCATACAGAACTATGTAGCTATCTGTAACTGTATCTCTATGTATTTTGGTTTGGAACTCAGAGCCTCACAATAGTATTTTTACACTTAGCGTCTCATTTAAAAAGTAAACCAGAAATTCCAGGTTATGTTAGAAGGATAATATCTCTAGGGTAAAAACCCAAAGATAAGGTTACACTTGGAAAAAAAAAATCCTTGCTATACTAGCCCATTTCTATTATTCAGGATGTTTCAGTGCTTTTTCTGAAGTCACAAAAGATAGAAAGTTATTAATCACTCTTCTATGACTGCCAACCTAACTACTAGCTACGGTTCCCCATGGACTCTCCTCTTTTTGAGAACCCTGAGTCTCACTTTGAGTACTTTTGATGCAGTTTGCTCAGTTCTGTCCCACTCTCCAAGGCCTTTCAGCCCCTCAGCCTCCATAACTCCACATCTATCACAACATGGCCAAATTCCTTCCAAAGCTCATACCTCTTAGAGACCCTAGACCCTACCTGCTTCATTCCCCATGTCTGCCACCTGCCGGATAGTGACAAAAGACACAGAGTGTACCTGGCCCCTGCTCAGGCTTTCCACATCTTGTGAAAATTGCCCGAGTCGTACTTAGGGTAAGACAATGATTGAAAGGAGGTGAAAGTGCCTCAGCAGTGAGATTGTGATTCTCTTAATTTGGCAAAAAGTGAATCTCACTCCTCTTTGCATGCAATGAAGCATGTCAGTCATTTGGCATGGAAGGAGATCCCCTGTTTTCTCTGAGACCAAGAGAGCCTGAGCCACTTACGGACTACTTCAATGTTTCCTTAGGCATCCTGTGTGTCTTTGCCATGCTCACACAGCTCGCTGGCTGTGGCTACACTGATGGGAGGTATGCCAACGCTCACCGTCCCCATAGCTGTTTCCCATTATTTCACTGCTTCTGGGCAAAAAAAGTGCACAGAGCTTTTGTGTGTCCCCTAGCAGATCCTGTCATCCTGTCTCACCCCATAGTGTGGGAGGGGCCCATGCCTGAGGTGTCTGCACAAGCTCTGGCTTGTGTGCCTGCCTCACAGTGTTCTTCGGTCCAGCGCAGTTACACAAGCTTGTCTGCATGCAGCTATCAGAAAAATCTGAATCTGAAAGTCTTTGCCTTCAAGGCTTAGGAGCTGCAGGCATCCCATCACTTTTGATCAGCAAGCCAGAGTTGTTTATTCATTCCTTTCTAACAGAGAATTATGTCTATGGAGGACTTTTCAAGTGGATGCTAGCTACTTTTGCTTACTGATCAAGCTGACTTTCAGCATGCAGATATGGCCAGTGGCATTCCCAGCCTAGCTCAGAAGGTGGGTCATGGTCACAATGAAGACATTTGACACCTCACTGGGACTATCCATATCACCTTCAGCACCTTGTTCCCATCTCTCTGCTCAGCTTGGAGCATGGCCAGAGGCCACTGTGTTGGCCCTCACATTGACCTAGTGGCTGTCTACCTGCCAGCAGAACAGACTAACAGTGCCCTGCAGCCTGTGCTTTCAGGCCAGCTGGAGCACAGCTCAAGTCAGTGCTATAGTCTGGACTTGAGAAGTTGTTTTCAGTGCGCTGGCTGAGCTCCTTATGTATATGGGCTCCACACACATGAAGAAAGACCTGGTTGAAGGGATAGAGTGTGCCTTCAGTAAGTCTGCTGATGACACAAAAATGTGAGGAGTGGCTGACACACCAGAAGGCTGTGCAGCCATTAAGCAAGATCTGGACAGGCTGGAGAGTAGGGCTGAGAGAAACTTTATGAAATTCAACAAGGGCAAGTATAGGGTATTGCAGTTAGGGAGGAATAACCCCATGTATCACATGGGTACAGGTTAGGGCCTGACCTGCTGGAAAGCAGATCTGTGGAAAAAGACCTGTGAGTCCTGGTGGACAACAGGATGACCATGAGCCAGCAGTGTGCCTTTGTGGCCAGGAAGGTATCCCAGGGTGCATTAAGAAGAGTGGGGTCAGCAGGTCAAGGGAGTTCCCCTCAGCCTCTACTCTGCCCTAGTGAGGCCTCACATGGAGTACTGTGCCCAATTCTGGGGTCCCCAGTTCAAGAAGGACAGGGAACTGCTGTAAAGGATACAGCAAAAGGCTAGAAAGATGATTAGGAGACTCTCTTATGTGGAAAGGCTGAGGAATTTGGGTCTTTTTATTCTGGAGAAGAGAAGACTGAGGGGGAATCTTATCAATGATTATAATTACATAAAGGGTGGGTGTCAGGAGGATGAGACCAGTCATTTTTCAGTGGTGCCTACTGAAAGGACAAGAGGTAATGGACACAGACAAGAACATAAGAGGTTCCTCCTCATGTTTATATGTAACATCCTTACTTTGAGGGTGATGGAGCACTGGAAGAGGCTGCCCAGAGAGGTGGTGGAGTATCCATCTCTGGAGACGGATGCAGTCCTGTGTGACCTTCTGTAGGTAAACATGCCTTGTCAGGGGGGTTGGACTAGATGACCTTCAAAGGTCCCTTCCAGTCACTACCATTCTATGATTCTGTGAAAAGCCTTTGAAAAGCTGAATGCAGTACTCACATCTGTGTGAAGTTCATCAGTGAATAAACTCCAGTGAAAGAACAAAGTACACAGAACATGGAAGAAGGGGATGACCACTTTGGAGGAATACAAGAATGTCATCAGAGGATATAGGGATGCTATAAGTAAAGCTAAGGCCTCCTTAGAGCTAAATCTGGTAAGGGAGGTCAAGGACAACAAGAAAGGTTTTTTCAAGTACATTGAGGACAAAGAGAAGACTAGGGGACATGTGGGCCCACTGCTGAATGAAGTGGGTACCCTGATGACCGAGGATACAGATAAGGCAGAGTTACTGAATGCTATCTTTGCCTCGGTCTTTACTGCTAAGACCAGCCCTCAGGAGTCTCAGACCTTGATGACCACAAAGAATTTAGGAGAAAGGAAGGTTTTGCCTCCATTGAAGAGGACTGGGTTAGAGATCAATTAAGCAAACTGAACATTCACAAGCCTATGGGCTATGATGGGACGCACCTGCGAGTGCTGAGGGAGCTGGCTGAAGTCATTGCTAGGCCACTCTCCATCATCTTTGAAAAATGTTTACAAATATCTAAAGGGTGGGTGTCAGGAAGATGAGGCCAGGCTCTTCTCAGTTGTGTCCAGTGACAGGACTAGGGGCAATGGCC
>VWZY01011864.1:93951-107246 GCA_013399075.1 Chloroceryle aenea | reverse complement strand
AAGAGGTAATGGACACAGACAAGAACATAAGAGGTTCCTCCTCATGTTTATATGTAACATCCTTACTTTGAGGGTGATGGAGCACTGGAAGAGGCTGCCCAGAGAGGTGGTGGAGTATCCATCTCTGGAGACGGATGCAGTCCTGTGTGACCTTCTGTAGGTAAACATGCCTTGTCAGGGGGGTTGGACTAGATGACCTTCAAAGGTCCCTTCCAGTCACTACCATTCTATGATTCTGTGAAAAGCCTTTGAAAAGCTGAATGCAGTACTCACATCTGTGTGAAGTTCATCAGTGAATAAACTCCAGTGAAAGAACAAAGTACACAGAACATGGAAGAAGGGGATGACCACTTTGGAGGAATACAAGAATGTCATCAGAGGATATAGGGATGCTATAAGTAAAGCTAAGGCCTCCTTAGAGCTAAATCTGGTAAGGGAGGTCAAGGACAACAAGAAAGGTTTTTTCAAGTACATTGAGGACAAAGAGAAGACTAGGGGACATGTGGGCCCACTGCTGAATGAAGTGGGTACCCTGATGACCGAGGATACAGATAAGGCAGAGTTACTGAATGCTATCTTTGCCTCGGTCTTTACTGCTAAGACCAGCCCTCAGGAGTCTCAGACCTTGATGACCACAAAGAATTTAGGAGAAAGGAAGGTTTTGCCTCCATTGAAGAGGACTGGGTTAGAGATCAATTAAGCAAACTGAACATTCACAAGCCTATGGGCTATGATGGGACGCACCTGCGAGTGCTGAGGGAGCTGGCTGAAGTCATTGCTAGGCCACTCTCCATCATCTTTGAAAAATGTTTACAAATATCTAAAGGGTGGGTGTCAGGAAGATGAGGCCAGGCTCTTCTCAGTTGTGTCCAGTGACAGGACTAGGGGCAATGGCCATAAACTGGAAAACAGGAGGTTCAACCTCAACATGATAAAATACTTCTTCAGCTGTGAGGATAACAGAACACTGGAACAGGCTGCCCAGAGAGGTGGTGGAATCTCCATCTCTGGAAACTTCCAAAAGCTACCTGGACTTACTCCTGTATGATCTACTTTAGGCTCTGGCAGACGGGTTGGACTAGATGATCTCCAGAGGTCCCTTCCAAACCCTACAATTCTGTGACTCTGTGATTCAGGATTGATACCACAATGTCTAGCATAATCACAGTGGCATTCAGAAGCCTCAAGTCCCCGTTTTAGCTTTATAATCACAGTCTGGGCCTTGCTGAGTCCCTCATGCTTAGATTTTGGGCATGAGCCATCTTTACACTCAAACTTCCTCAAAGTTTGACCTGTTTCTCTTCCCATTCTTCACACTAATGTAACTCTGTGGAGACATATAATTTCTGCAGGCATCACTATGTTCTTTTAAAAACTGACAAATCTGCAAACAGCATATGCTGAATAATGCATTCTTTTATTCTACACTACTAGAAGGTTTAAACTCTAAAATGGTTTATATCTTTGATACATTGTGTTACTTTAGAAAGAGAAGGAAATTGGCAGTTATTCATGATTTAGTCTAATCCCCTTATTTATGTTGTTTTCCATGTAACAATTGTATAGTACAGTTGTAAAAAAAAGGTAAAATGTTCACTCCTTTTAAATCACTGTGCTGTTCCAAGTCACAAAATTTCTACAAACTGTAATAAATTTCAGTTCCTCATAGTAGCTGTCATGGTATGGAGTGTAGTGTGAAAAAATGCAAAATAAGCAAATATTCAGGCAGCTAATAATGCAGGAAGTTTGGGTTTAAAAGTTACAGTAGAAGCAGCGCTCATTTACACTGATCCAGGCTAACAGGATCCTTTGTTCTTTAAAATTCTTTTTTCCCCCCTCACTAACCATCAACAACCTCCCAATATCCTAAAAGCCTGAAATGTTTTTCCCTCTTTAATATTACATAAAGAGTTTATTCTAAAGGTCAGAAATTATTCTTTTATAGATAAGAATTCACCCACTACCTGTCTTCATAATCCGTCTGATTTCACAGTGCTGTCATATTTTTATCAGAAAATACCTTCACCTGAGATTTGTAGTTATTCTTCAGCTATGTTTTTTGAATGAAGTGTCAGGAGAATAACAGGTATATCCTTCTGTGAAGAGCTCCTTACCACCCCATAAGAAGACTTGTATCTCCTTTTATTAGAGAGACCAAGTTTTACAACAGCAACAAGTGAGATGTTGAGTTACTTGATGATCAGTTTACTTAATTTCTGAACTACTTACTGCTATTGAAGGAGAGGCAGAAAATTCTAAGGCAAATTTCTGAAATGATGGAAACCTAAAAGAGCATGAGAAATGAACCCCATACACTCTTTAGGATCAATGAGAGTTTGGTTCAATTCACATCTAAAATGCCTATTCTTTTTAAATGGCACACCTGAGCATGACAGGTCACCACAAAGGAGGTTGCCTTCAAAACCTAGACCCAGTCAGAGCTGTGCCTGAGATAAGTTGCTTCAGGCTCCTCTGGAAGAAGTTTGTGAGTTTAATTCAAAGGGAATTCCTGGGTGCTTTCATCCCATCATGAAGTCTTTGGGAATACCAATTGCTGTTTCTTTCAAAATTATTTTGATGGACAGAAAATTATTCTAGGATATAAACACAGCCTATCTGTTGACTGAAGCATATATCTTAATTCTAGCTCCTTGTTCAGATGGCATGTGGTAGCTACAGAATTTTAATGAGGAAGAGGCATTTTAAGTTTCTTTTTACCCCATGACACTTATAAAACAGCAAAAGTATCTGGGACCCAGAGGTGCCCAGTCAGAAGCATCATCTGCAAAGTCATAAAAAAGGTGCAGAGGCAGGTTGTTGCTGAGAGTAACTACATTAGCTAATTTGTCACTGAAAATAATCTTTGAGGAGTATGTGTCATAAGCGCTTTATTCATGCCACTTAGTAAATATACAAGAACCTAGCCTGGTATCTCATGCAGCCTGAAGATAAGTCAGAAATCACATCAGAGGTTGGATACTTTCAGGACCTTTTCTCTTTTTACTTAAATTTTTGTTCTTTGTGAGCTGCAGTCCTTGATTGTGTTAAAGCAGAGGGCAGATACATTACACAGTGTGCTCTGCAGTTTTGGTGTCCGGCTTCCCTGAGGCAGCAGCTCTTTCTCACATAGCTTCCTGGGCTTCCCCCTCCCTGACCCCCTTGCTGCTGGACATGCGATGTCAGAGAATTCCTGAAATCACTGTTCAGATATAGTCTTTGAAACTATGCACAATACTCAGATCATCAAAATGCTTTGAATTTAGAAGGAATACCAAAAGCAGGATACATTGAAAGCTCAAGTTAGTTAATATCTCTAAAAAATCTATACAGACTACTGAAGTTCTTTGTGTCTGTGCTACCACTTTCTACCCATTTATCCAGAAAAAGCTTCTGAATTTATCATAAACTAAATAAAACTACTAGGAAGAAAGCTTATGTTATTATGTTGATTGCTCAGTATCCAGTCCATATAGAATCAGAACAAAATGCTTTTTAAATTTTCTCTTCATAGAGATTCCAGAGGTAGGTAGAACTAAGAGAAGCATAGGACTCTAATTAGCAGAGTAATTAGCAGTACAGGACTTAGGAAAGTCATATAAACTACATAACATACAGGAACATTAATTAGTGATGAACTAATTGAGACATTCTTGAAGGATAGAAATGAGAATTGTTGAGATGTCTAGCAGAGATCAAGTTCTCCATTTTAAAAATATGGAAATGGTCAAAAGACATAACGTTGGAGAAAACATGACCACTCTACCTTTTCAGGTGACTCGATTTCAACAACCTTTGTCCACAAAAAACAAGGGCAGGTGATTCTCTCTCGCTACTCCATTCTGGTGAGACCCCACCTGGAGTGCTATGTCCAGCTCTGGAGTCCTCAGCACAGGAAACACACAGACCTGTTGGGTCACATACAGTGAAGGACCACAGAAATGATCAGTGGGCTGGAACACCTCTCCTATGAGAGACTTGGGGTTGTTCAGCCCAGAGAAGAGAAGGCTCATGGGAGACCTTATTGTATCCTTTCAGTACATAAGTACTTAAGAGGGCCTACAAGAAAGATGGGATAGTGTTTTTAGCAGGGCCTGTTGCAAACAGGACAAGGAGTAATGGTTTTAAACTAAAAGAAGGGAGATTCAGGCTAGATATAAGGAAGACATTTTTTTTTGTAATGAGGGTGGTGAAACACTGGAACTGGTTTCCCAGAGAGGTGGTCAATGCCCCATCCCTGGAAATAATCAAGGTAAATTTGGATATGGCTCTGAGCACTCTGATCTAGTTGAAGATGTCCCTGTTCACTGCAGAAGGGATGGACTAGAACACATTTAAAGGTCCCTTCCAACCCAAAACTTTCTATTATACTAAGATGTTAGCACCATCTACTAGGAAAAGAGGCAGGGTAACTCTGACTAATGTAAAATTGAACAGCGTAGGAAATATATGAATAAAACTGATAGAAACTTTTTGATCCCAGTTCCTCAGGCTAAGCATCAACCTTTTTCTCCTTACTCTGTCACATTATTGCTTCGTATTTAATGAAAATGCATTGTATTAACATACATAATGCAATGTGTAATTCTTCATGGAAAAACAAGTAGGAAGCAATCTGAAATAGTTTGCATGCAATTTGGCAATGCTTTATTTTCATTTCTTAACACTGTTTTGCATTTGTTCCTCTTGGGCAAAACGTTGTTTTGACTGTATAACTGTTAAGTGTTTATCAGTAATAAACAGCACAGGTGATTGAATGGGTTTATCTTACAACAAGGGATAAAATTTTGCATTTATGGAAAAGGTCCCCTTTCTTTCCCTGACTTCAGTTAACCTGAATTTCCATTCTCCTGCAGTACAAGAATGCAGCTAGTGTTATTCTACATGTAGTACTGAGGGCAGATTCAAATGTGCTCTTCTATACAACCTGCTCCAGCTGCTGACCACACTACCAAAACAGCCTCCCACTCAGCCACATTGCCCTGTGGTTCCTTGACTCTCAGGCTGGTTAAAAGGGTTCTTCAATACTTGCTCATCAAAGTGCCCACTGAGTCTAAGAGGTACTTTCTGTTTATCTGAAGAGCTTGAGGTCATGCTACAGAGCTGCACCATCCTGAAAGACTATTAGCAGGGTACTCTAATTGCTGAGACAAAACATGCCATTAGACTTTTTAGAGTAGGACAACATATTGTCAAGGAAGATTGACTAAAACTGTTCATTTTTTAATGGGAAGGTGAGGACAGAAATTTTGTAGCTTAGTGATTACAGTTATGTAAACAATTAGAATCACAAAGGTGATCCTTTCAAAGTACTGTGCATTTTAATTGTGTACCTTTTCTTGTATGTATATTCTTCACATTGCCAGAAAAGATATCATTGAAAGTCAACACTTTTCAGCTTCTTTTCCTCAAATGAGGAAAGACAACATTCAGGATCCCTTAATTGTGCCTTACTCAATTTAAAACTTGACATTGAATCAGATGGTGCGGTGAAAAAGCCAAGAAACGTGGAAAAATATGAACAGGCAGTTTGCAAAGTTTCTAGTGACTTTCTGATATGTGTAGTCATGTGAAAATCTTACAGAATTGTGGGCTGTCTCCCTCAGGAATATTTGGTCAGTAGCACCTATCAGAGGAACTAAAAAAGTGTGAAAGTTTTTGAATGCTTGGAAAAATTATGAATGTTTTGTTCAGATGCCATGGTATTAACTAGACTTCCTGGCAATACCTGTAGTGTTGGTGGGACCGTTAAAGGTCTTTTCCAAGTTAAATGATTCTATGATTCTATTTGTGAACTTGCAAAAACTTAAGTGAGCTGCATAATTCGGACAAGAATACCTCTCTGAGTTAGAAAAATCTGATTTTTCACATAGCATCCATAGCTCTGACTCTGGACACACCAAGCAGTCATTGAAGAGCAGTCCTATTACATGAGTATAGCACTCAATGCCTCCCTGTGCAGTTCTATATATCACCAAAGGGAACTTGGAAGAAGTAGTAATGACTTTTCCCATGCATTCCTTTCCCTGAGGGAGGATGGAAACACTGCTAGGCAGGCTGATTCTTGTGTGCCAGTCACACGGAGTGCAGAAATGGCACTCTGCTGGGCACTTGCAGAGACTGTGAGCTGTGTTCTTGAGCTCAAACACTGCTATATTTACCTTGCCCACAGTAGCATTACAGCATTCTAAAAGGTAGTGCAGAATTATTGTTCCATTTCAGAGGTTTAAGCTCTGGCTCTTTTAGTAAGCTTTTCCTGAAAGAAATTTAGCAGATAATTAATTCCAAAACCTTGTAGTCAAGTGTAGAAGAGCTAAATGTGTGTATGTACATATATGTGCAATCAAAGTTATTCACGATTTATTAAAGGTAATAATTTCTAGCTTTTAAAATAATAAACTTCATTAAAACCTGGGTGTGGTTTCTCTAAGAACCAGATGACCAACCACATTAATGGTCTCTGGGGACAGCTTCAGAGCACAGTGTAGCTGGAGATATATTTGTGCAGAATATTCTATCCACATCTGCAAATCAAAAACACATTTGCAAAATATGAAGTAAGAGTAATTCACTATTTGAAAAATGGGCTAAATATCTAAGGTTATTTATTTGTAACTTGAAATCAGATCTGCTGTAGATGATACTCATTTAACAAGGATGAAATTATTGATTTAAATACCAAGGGAAAAAAATCAAGTCAGATAAATTGCTTTATTGTTTTGAAAGAGACAAAGGTGAAGCTGAATATCATTAAAGGGATTTTCTTTCTGAAGATGCATTGTAACCTGCATTAGCTGCTCTCAATGTTTTATTTGTGGACAACCATTTTACAGGTGGGACAGCAGACCATAGGCTACAAAGCAAAAGATACCTGCACCAGGGAGTAGTCTACCCCTTGCACGGTGAGCTGTGGAACTCTCAGGTCCCAGGCTGATGCCCACAGAATGGACGTATGGCTGGAAGTGGCTCTGCAGCCAGTCTCCTTCTCTGTCTGCAGCTTCTGTAAAGAACACCTATGATTAAAATCTTTTACAAGCCACTCAGAAAGGCACTGCGGGTCACCAGCAAACTCACCACAGGGCTATCTGGTATATAGCATGTCTATTATTTCAGTCATGTTTTTAGAAGCAAACTGTGATTCAGATGGACCTTTCATTTTTTTGGGTGTTTACTGTCAAAATCAAGACATCATGAGCAAAAGGCAGCACATGAAAATGGTGGTCTTAAAATCAGACAGCAAGAATTGCTTCAAGCCAGTTGTGGTAATTCTCAACTCCAGTACTCTGTTTTTCTTCCAGGCACAGATACTTACTGACCCTAAAGGCAGTGCCAGAAATCACAAATCTGTATTCCGGTGTAAATCTCAAATGTTTCCCATTGTGAGCTACCTTTTCATTCCACTGAGAATTATATGACTAAATCCTAAGCAGTTGCATTTCTATCAAAATGTTTTTCATATCTTTTAAATGTTGCCAGGTTGGCAAAATCCGTGATTGGTGGGATAAACATATACATTTAAAAGAATAAACATGTTTTAGAAGAAACAGCATGGTAAGTCAGGCTTTTCTGCAGTGTGTTTTATAGCACAATCACTCCCTTCATGTTTCTGCAGGATTTCCAGGGATTTAAAATCAAATTTAATTTTAGTTTGGCACCAATGAACTTGGGTACCAGACATCATACAAGCACTGATTATGAAAACAAATGAAGCTCTATGGTTAAATGGAGGCTAAGTAATAAATTTAAGAGACAGAAATTTGTACAGGCTGCTATACATACATGTTTTTTTGGGTAGGTGCCTAAGATATATTAATAGGTAATTATTAAAATCAGGGAGTTTGGAAATTTCTCTGATCTTCTAAATGAAAACAACAACAAAATCCATCAGAAAATTAAAAAAAAAAAAAAAAAGGTAATTCATACATTGAGGAAAGGAAAGGGATAAGTAGTACATTGTTTGTGAATTTCCAGTGCAAATAGGTCAGCTTTTCTTTCTCTCACAGCCCTTCTTTCTCCCTTTCACTTCTGAGTGACTTGAAAGGCCTGTTTACGACCACTGCATTGATTTCCTTTCCTCTGACTCATGGCAATCTGGCTCCAGTCCTCCCCATTCAAACTAATTCACCAAGGTCTCAAATGACCTCTTTCTGCCTAACACGGGGATCATTGTGTCCTATTTGACCTTCCTGTCTAATCTGATACCCTTGATCACTCTTTTCTTGCTTGACTTTTGTAGCAGTACCCCCTTGTGGATCTCCATCTACCTTCTTTATTGCTCTTTCAGGATCCTTTAGAGCATCCTCTTCTTCCTTCTCCATGGGACTCTTTCAAAGCCACTACAGACTCCTGTTTTCTCACCATACACGTTTTTATTCTTTTTTTCTGCTGTCCCACACCGATTATTTTCACCTCCTTGTCCTGACTGTTTCTGTTCTGTTCCATGAGTTGCATTGACAGTTTGTTGTATTCAGAATGATTCCTTGTCACCTGAAGCTAAAAAGATCACAGGTAATTCTTTAATTTGAACCTGCCACTCTTCCTTCTCTGCACATCACTGTTAACAGCTTCACCTTTCCCCTTCAGCTCTCAAACTCAGGGTCAGATTTGACATTCCCTTTCACGTTCCTGTGTGCTTAGATAATCATGGCAGGCTTGCTGCAAAGCCTATGGAAATTAAGGGAATCATTCTGGTACGGTCACAAAAATTTAGTCAAAGCTCTAAATAGCACTTTTTTCTCCCCATTCTTTTAAAAACCCTAGCCTGCATTTCCTCTCCAAGATCTGTACCTTGGCCACCTCTTCAGTAATTTTTTCTTCTCTAGATAATGCTCTTCAAGTATCTAATACCTCTCAAGAGCATCTCTCTGATATTCCCTTATCAGTCCTCTCCTTCAGGGTTGCTCAGGGTTATGCCCTGCCAGCTGACAGAGCGGTTGTTCAATCACTGTAGTGCCACAGACTTAATAGTTCAAATCAGTTAAGGTAAATTTCTGGTTCTTGTCATTCTTTGAAACCTGAGATTACATTTTTCTCTGCCCTTTGCCCTGTTTAAAGTGGTGGGCTGGACAGTCTGTCAGTGACTTTCACAGCTTGGCCTGGCATCACAGAATGCCAACTGTTGTACTCCCTTTTACATACAAATTCCCCAAACTTCCCCGTTTCTCATCAGACAAATAATTATCAGGGAGGAAGCAAGTCTCCAAACCAGTCTTCGTCTGAGGACTTCCCTAGCAGTCTTTTGGGCCAGAAAACATTTCACAGCAAATAATCATGCAAAATACAGATGGCTCTGAGCTCTGAAGTTCAGATTTTGATCTAGCTGCAAAACTCAACAATCCTTGAATTCAGAGGCAGTTTTATTGATCTGAACCTCCCTGAATTGAGTGGTCATGTATTTAAGATAGTGACTCTTGTCC
This sequence comes from Chloroceryle aenea, assembly GCA_013399075.1. NCBI lineage: Eukaryota > Metazoa > Chordata > Aves > Coraciiformes > Cerylidae > Chloroceryle > Chloroceryle aenea. Next base: position 97,833 of record VWZY01011864.1, on the reverse strand, counting down.
CAAAGTGGTATAAGTATTTGTCATCCTTTATATATACAAGTCAATGTTTTCTATTAAAATAAATACTGTGTGTGAAAATTTTGGCACACTCGAGAGCTAAAAAGTATATCTTTCAAAAATGCACTTGTTGGGACTTTTGTGTCCAGTTTTTGATCAAATTAAAGATTCTACATTAATTTTACTTTAAAGTACCTGAAAAAGACTTCCAAGACACATGATCCCCACATGCATTTGGCTTGCAGTTACAGCACTGGAAGGCAAAGTAAAGAGTCTACCTTCTAACAACGGGGTGCAAATAAATCACTGGATATTTTAAAAAAATTACCCTTAAGGTTCAATATAACTAGAATCTTTCTGTAACAGAATTCACTCCATGGTGACTTCTCCTCTTGTAGACATATATCCACTTTTTTTCTTGTGGTTACCCACACCTTAGCAATTTTTGTTTCCAAAAGGTGCCCGCTGAACTCCCATGGAGAAATTCATCAGCTGAACTATGATCTCATTTCCCTTGGCATGCCACAGAACCAGACACATCATGTTTTCATTGCTGCAACCTAATTCCCCGAAGTGCAGCAACTGGGAGATGATGCCAGGAAAAATGTGACAACCATGGCATAATTTATGAAAGTCAGCAGAGAGATGAGTATTAAAATATGCCACCTAGGTTAACTGATACTATACAGCCCCATTTTAAGGGAAAGTCCTTTTTATAAGAATCTCATTAGCTTTTTGTTGTTTTGTTTCTAATTTGCTTTAAAGTTTGCTAAAGTTTGACGTTTTCCAGAAACATGTATGAATATGCAAGGGGCAAAGAAAAAGAAATCAATGGATGAAATGGCTTATGGATCCTGTGATGCAATTTCACAGATTTTCCAAGATGGAGACATATTTGTGTTAAACGCCTCAGTGAGATACACTGAGAGACCAAATAAATTCTAAGCATTGATTTGTTCAAAACAAAAATGACTGTTTTTTGTTTAACAAAAATCAGTAATTAACAAGCAAAGAGAAAGAATACAATTAATAAAAATAAAACCAACAATAATTTCATATATAAAAAAAAGGAAAGAAAAAAAGACATATTCTAAATTTTCCTAAGTAGTGATATTGCATAGATTTAAGGTTGGACATATGCATTAATATTTGTAGAACTAAAGCTCCAGTCTCTTAGAAAAAAATTAATATTAAAAAAGAAAAGAGATTAATCTGCAAATACATGCAGATATCTAGATGGCACTAGGAAAAAGCAAGAAGTAGGTTTTAATCTTAATTCGTCATTATTCTAAATTTTATTTCTTGCTTTCCTCTTTTCTAGCATATAAAATAGAAAATTGATACACCCTCCAAGGAAAGTAGGAATGGTATAGTATTCACATTGTTGCTCTCAGACAGAGAGCAACTCAGTGCAGTGTGGGAGTGTTCTCAAGGCTGCAGTGCATAACAGAAGCTACTGGGGTCACTGGGACATTGCTTCCCTCCTTGTCAGCCTGCAAGCTGAGACTTGTGATGGGCACCTTCCTGTCCCCCAGCTTAGTAGCTACAACCAATTCACAGAGGGAATGAGTAGGTAAGAGTAAGAAAGAGCATCAGCTGAAAAGAGCAGGGGCAATTAGCTGGCATCCCATCTGCTGCCTTTTGCACACTGGACAAAAGCAGAATGGCTTCCCAGGTAAGATCAGATAAAATAGCAGCAGGTTGCAATTGCTTCAAAAGGCACTGACACAGATGAAAAGAAAAAAGAAAAAAAACCCAAACAACTGGAGTTACTATTCTTTATGGTATAGTCTATTGAACACATTTCTTTTTAAATCAATAACCCAATCTATACCTCATATATTCTTCTAGACTTCTCTAGGTTTTGCTTACAAAATCACTAACAAAAACTGTTTATGACAGAATCATAACTTTCAGGACTGAGTGCTTTAAGCTAATATAGTCATGAAGAAAATCACTGCTTTGAAAAGGTCTGCCTGGCTAAGGTTGTTAACATCTGTTTGATCCACAGCATGGCCTCATTTCTGCTGTCTGCACTGGCTGTCTTTGAATACTTTTGTACACGGAAAATTTCCACAGCTGAAACAGGCAGGACATTCAAAGGTACTTCCAGGGCACCCCAAGGATGGGCTGATTCTGAATGATCATGACCTTAGCCCTGTGACCATGAGAGCCTGTGGAGTTTCCAACTAACAAATGACATGGGTATGAATTGAGTACCTCTTATTTTGCCTGTCATTGCTCTGTGAAGCTGTAATGCAACACAACAACATTTCCTGGTTAAGAATCTTCAAGGACGAAGATTCAGAACTCATGATCTCAAAATATCTCTCCCCCTGCTTATAGTTTCTTTGTCAGTCTGTCATCATACTGTGCGTTTTATGAGCCCTTCTGAGTTGCCAGCATCTTCTAGGAAGGATGAGGAGACAAGGAGGCCAGGTTCTGCACAGGAAGTATTAAATAGGAATATATATAAAGCTGACTAGGTTGGAAGATCATTTGGTTAATAGCAAGTGGAAGGAGTGGAGACTAGTGAAGGAGAGAGAGGAGGAAAGGAAAAACTTCTGGAGGGATGACTCTGCCTATCTTTCTCCTGAATCTTCACTTTTCACACAGAAATGGAGGTAAAGGATTATGTATATGTGAGAAGTTAAAATGAGAGTTGTTGTAAAGAAAGAAAGAAAGAAGTGAGAAAATTGTTTTACTGTTTTTCTCTACTGAATTTGCAACTTTTGAGCTTCTCAAAGAAGTCACAAGAGAATAATAGTTACTGTAGAACAGTCTTTCATAATAATATTCATCAGGAGCAAAATCATCATGATAAAATTATCATTATTATTCACAAAGCTGTCATGAACACTGCTTACTGTAACAATTCACCAAAGCAATACAGGTTTGTCATAGATTGAACTGTGCATTTTAAAATGGCAAAGCATCATTTCCTGCCCTGCCCTTTCTACCATGCTGTGCATACACACATAGCAGGGAACTCTCAAATTATAGTACTTAGAAAAACAGTTGAGAGAGTGAGAGAGACCAATGGCATTACAATTTTTGCCAACTGCACTTTTTCTGACACTGAAAAACATCACTAGATGTGTTTATGTCCACTGAGCATGCAATCATTGCTCTGGAATCACTTTTCGATATTCAGCCTTATTAGAAGGAGACAAGAATTTCCTGACAAACCATTTTTCATTGCAAAAATGTGGATTCATTGAAACTCTTTGCAAGAATGGGCCATGTTGGATGAATCTTTCATTTGGAAAGACATGACCATGGCAAGTTTGCTCCAGGGGATTTGTTAATCCATTGTGGAAATGTCAGAGCCCTGCTGAAATCCAGGTGCCCCAGCAGACTAACACAAGCTCTCCCTGCCCCAACTGGTAGGCTGCTCTGTGAAGACTATTCCTGTTCAATTCCTGCATAGCTTTTTTTCGGAAAGATAGGGCGGGGAAACGAGGTGGTGGAGTTGCTCTTTATGTGAGAGAGCAACTAGAATGTGTTGAGTTTTGTGCAGGGGCTGATGAGGGACAAGTTGAAAGTTTGTGGGTAAGAATTAAGGGGCAGGCTGGTGTGGGTGATACAGTTGTGGGGGTCTACTACAGACCTCCTGATCAAGGCGAGGAGGTTGATGAGGCCTTCTACAGGCAGCTGAAAGCAGCCTCACAACTTCAGTCCCTAGTCCTCATGGGAGATTTTAACTACCCCGATATCTGCTGGTTGACCTTTCACAGCCAGCCTTTCACAGTCTAGGAGGTTCCTCCAGTGCATTGATGATAACTTCTTAATGCAAATGGTGGACAAACCGACTAGAAGAGGAGCGCTGTTGGATCTTGTACTAACCAACAAGGAGGGCCTTGTTGAAGCAGTGGTGGTCAATGG
>VWZY01011864.1:80787-93314 GCA_013399075.1 Chloroceryle aenea | reverse complement strand
GGAACATCTCCCTTATGAGGAAAGGCTGAGGGTGCTGGGTCTCTTTAGTTTGGAGAAAAGGAGACTGAGGGGTGACCTCATCAATGTTTTCAAATATGTAAGAGGTGAGTGTCAGGGAGATGAAGTTAGGCTTTTCTCAGTAGTGACCAGTGATAGGACAAGGGGGAATGGGTGTAAATTGGAGCATAGGAGGTTCAAGTTGAATATTCGAAAAATTTTTTTACTGTAAGGGTGACAGAGCCCTGGAACAGGCTGCCCAGGGGGATCGTGGAGTCTCCTTCACTGGAGACATTCAAAACCCGCCTGGACATGTTCCTATGTGATGTACTCTAGGTGGCCCTGCTCTGGCAGGGGGGGTTGGACTAGATGATCTTTCGAGGTCCCTTCCAACCCCTAGGATTCTGTGATTCTGTGATTCTGTGATAGCTGAAGAAAGAGATGAGTGTAATAACATACCCATTCTAAGTCATCTTCTGTTGTAAAAGGGAGTACACTAACTTAGTTGTCGAGAAGTCTCCGTCTCAGCAAAATGAGGACTGGCTTTGTGTTGTAAATTATTCTGTGGATCAGATACCTGCCATGTTTGAAGTGACTGATTTTCTTCATTTTCTTCATCGAAAGCTGGATTGGTTCAGAGTAAATAAATAGGGAACTCATACAAGAGAATTAAGGAAATATCAAGGAAAGGAGTACTGAAAACATTTTATGTTGAGTTAGGTTCAATATTAGTAGTACCTGGAGTCAGAAATATGACCCACAATTCTTACATAAAAATCCTGAAGGTATTGTCCAGAGTTTATCTTCTACATGTCATTTTTGGAGACTCTGAAGACAACCATCTACGTAACTTAAACCAACCAGCAGAGACAAAAGGACAAACAAACTAAACCAAGGGGAAGAAATTCAAGTGATGCTAGGAAAGGCTGTTAAGTTACTAGCTACACAAAGATATTTCCACCTACCATGTGCAATTGTACAGAAATATTCAGAGGAAAAAATTCAGCTTTGTTGGAGAGCCCTTCAAGACCAATACACATCACCACCCTCCTATGACTTTTGCATCAGTGTACCAAGCCAGGCAGAAACTGGAGTCAGGCAAAACTGGTTTTAGAGGAGAAACCAATGGCAGGAGCAGCTCCTTTCTGCAGCAAAAGCTGTTCATTCCCAGGCGGGGTGCATGCACCCTACGTTCCTTCAAAGCCACAGCGCTGAAGAATTAGGCTCCCTTTTCCTGTGGAGAACAGCTGTTCTGAGTATTTCTCTCCTTGATTCAGAGTCTTAGTCCTTCTTATTTTATATACAAATCCTCTACTTTCTTTTCTGTACAGAAAAATCATGTCAGGATTCACCCTATGAGCATTTTTTAATGCATAATGTACTTTTTTTCTGTGTTTTCCAGTTTGCAAGTTATGCTTGTCACTCATAGTAGCAGTTTCTGTACACCACTTACCTATAGCTAAATATGTTTGCTATTTCTCTTTTCCCCCCCAGCTTTAGCATCATTGTAAGATGATTTCAGTGAACATAATTATTTCCATGCCCTCAAGATACGGGTCTCACTATACTAGTTAATTTACAGATACAGTGTGAAAAGAAGAGTTTTCAAAACAAGATGGGAAATGATGTGAGTTAAAAAAGAATTGTTATATCCACGTTATATATGAGCACAGCCACAGAGGGTATAGGTACAAAGCTTTTGGTAGCTTCATATCTGTTTAGATTGAAACACAAATTATCCAGAACCAGCTGTGTACATATTGACTGTAAGAATCAAGTTGAAATATAAGATACCACACTACTTCTATGTTTTCCTTTGTGGAAAGCCAGGTGATTCACTCCAAACTAGTCAGAATATGAGTCATCTGAAGATATATGACTGACTGGGGATCCTGGAGCCATATGTGGAGTGATAACCATAACAACATGGATGTAAATGGAGACCAGTTAACTTCCAGACATATTCTTCAACTGCAAAACTCAAGAATGTTTTGAGTCTGTATTCAAAATACACTTGCATGGACTTGGTAATGAAGAGATCAACCTCACTCAGCTTTAATATACATATAAAATGCACTGGTTTACTCTCATATTGTTAAGTAATTTAAAAACTATGCAGAATATGCTAAAATATTGAAAACTTTTCCTCTGAACCTTCATAAAGCATACTTTCTGAATCATATCAATGATATTTCACAGTGAGTATTTGTTTTACTACACAGACAAAGAAGGATATATACTAGTAACTGAAAGTTACTGCAGTACTAAAAAAAAGAGCCAAGAAAAACAACACATGAATAGTAGTAGCTGAGAGACTGGTGAGGATATGATCGATACTGATGCTTATGAGTTTTTTCAACTAACAGCAGCTGTGGCTGACAATGCAACTGTCTTGTAAACAGTGCAGCTACCTATAGTATATTTCCAAGGGTCTTTCCCAAGGAACAAGATGTCCTTGAGACATATGAAAAGAGAAATTAAATGCATGGGTGAACACAAGAAGAAAGCTGGCAGCATGAGCTATATATATGCCATACTGTGGCTGTCAACAAAACAATACTTAGGACTTTAGCTGTGAGACAAAAGCTGTGGAAAAAAAAAAATTACTGCGTGGTGCCTATCTTGGAGGAGGATGCTAAGGCACCCCTTAATGGGCAGTGGGGAGTCAGGATCTGGGGAGGGAGTGGTGAATGGTGCAGCCTGTCTGCCCTCCACCTGGTGCACAGCAGGCAGTAAGGAAGGACAGGGGACCTGCCTGCCTTTGACAGTGTTTACAGGCAGCTGAAGAAAAGGAGAAAAAAGGATCCTCCTGCCATATCATGCATGAAATGGGGGTGGGGGGGGTGGGGGTGGTATCTTGTTCTGAGATTTTAAATATTTTGTGACTAAAGCTATGCAGTGCTTCTCAACAGCTCTCCTTTCATTTTGCAGCTCCTCCACAGGCTGATATTTAATGGTTTTCATATATGTAATCAAGCACAAGCACCTAAATACCCAGACCGCTTTTGTGCCTTCCATTCTTCATTTATAAAACAAAGTTGGTGATAATAATTTTTTTTGTCATCTCCTACCTATTTTGTCCATACAGATTATAACACTTTGAAAAGATCCTGCCTCTTATCAGGTGTTTAGAAAGAAAATAATATGATGTATTTCCAGTCTTGCCTAGGAACTACAGTCAGTGCTGTGACAGAATTAATAACAAAGCTAAGCGGAAGGAAAATAAGACATTTACAAGAGAGCAGTTTAATCAGAAATAGGAAAGGGGCCTGACTGTAAAAAATTCCCACCTAAAATATTAAAAAAAGATGGAAAGTGAGTGGACACTCTTTCCTATATAAACTAGTTTGTCTGATAAAAGGGTGGAGAAAAATGTCAGCTAATACATGTAAAAATGAAGCAAAATCAGGAGATACAACAAATGGTTGGCTCACTGAGGGTTTTGAAGAGAACACTTTACACTCAGAATTAATGCACAAGAAGTAACTTATGCAAAGATGCATATTCAGCAGGTTTTCTTTTTTTTATTTTATTCACTGTTTGGTCAGTTGAAGGCCTGGAGGCAATAAATTCCACTTAATTCAGAATTCAGCAGTGATAAATAGTTTGGAAATCACTGAACCACTAGTTGTGCTTGAAGTGTTTGCATGTAAATGTTTCAAGTTTACAGCACAGTCTGTTTGTTCCGTGTTGGAAATCAACTGACAACACCACAAGAACTTTTTCTATGGAAGAAGGTGAAAGCAGTTTCCTTGAGAATTATGCTTCCATCAGTACTGTTATTAATCCTTATTGCATTTTCCTTCTTATCACATTTTTCAATTTATAAAATCAAGTAGAAGAATATAATGTAAGAGAACTTGTTAATATATTTAATACACATCCATCTTTTTTTTTTTTTTTTTTTGTGGGTCTGATTGCTAAGAGAGGTTTGTAAATGAAATTATTTTTGAAATTAGGAAATACCTTAAATTTAACATATATATTTTCAGATTCAGATGGGAAAGTTGGAAGTTATTATTTAAAATATATGTCATAGGAAATAAATGGTATCAGAAATGTAATAAACCATGAAAAAAAAACCATAATCAATTTGTATATTTATCAGGTAACTGGCAAGACATTATGATATTGACATTTAGAGTTTATATATTAGTTGCTATGCCACAGCAACAGTTACAACAAGGGATAAAATGGTAAATAGTAGACTGTTGGCTATTAGTCTGTATTTCTTCTGATTTCTTATTTTGTTATAGTGAGATTTTAAAAATATCTCATTTGTTAGGAATCTGTCTCCTTTTAAAGAATCACTGTTGCACTAGTCGAGAACCAATAGGTGGTAGCAGGGCAGGCCACCTTGTAAATTTAGAATATGAAAATATGCTTTTAAGGCATTAGTTGGAGCTGTTCCTAAATGTGGATTGCTTAGCTATTATCTTCCTCTTTCGAGTGTTATCAGTGTGGGGGACGGAAGAAAGAACTAACCATTTGGCAAGGCAATCATCCAGCAGGAGAAGAGATGCCATGAAAATTTTAAGCAAAGAATATTCCATTATGTTAGAAATAAGTTAAGGTTACCAAGCCAAGTACTCAGAAATAAGGAAATGAAAGTGAATGAAATTTTAATTTCCTAATTGTGTTTATGAATTATAATCAGTCGTTAATGTGATTGGAAGAGCTAGTCAGATGTTTTTAAGCTCACTAATATGGTCTGCATAGTGTGGATCTTATTAATGCTTATAAATATCTAAAGAGTGAGTGTAAAGAGGATGGGGACAGACTATTTGCAGTGGTGCTCAGTGACAGGACAAGGGGCAATGGGCATGAACCAGAACATAGGAAGTTCTATCTGAACATAAGGAAAAACTACTTTACTATGAGGGTGACAGAGCACTGGAACAGGCTGCCCAGAGAGGTTGTGGAGTCTACTTCTCTGGAGACTTTCAAATCCTTCCTGGATGTGTTCCTGGGAGTCCTGCTTTAGGTGAGCCTAATTTAGCATTGGACTAGATAATCCCCAGAGGTCCCTTCCAATCCCTACCATTCTGTGATTTAGATGTTATGTCAAAAGCTCTTGAAAAGATGGTCAGGAAAGCAGTATTAAATGTGATGTTTACTCAGCAATGCTGGGGAATTCTGAGCTTCTGATATTTTTTTCGTTCAGTTTTTATAGTGAAACAAAAATGTAAAATCAAACAGATATATCATTTAAGGACTTCTGCAACAGTTAAAGAAGTGGGAGCATTTCAGATATTTCAACAAGAGTTGCATCAGGATGAACAAAGCTGAATGAACCACACTGATCAAGTAAAAAAAAAAAAAGGAGGGGGTATCATCATATGCATCATTATGCTCAGGAAAGCTATTGCTGAGCCAATCATTGCTGGCATCCCTTGCTTTTTAACTGCTTAATTTGGCATCCTTAACAGCAGTCCTTTAACATATTTTTAAATGAACTCTACCCATGCTTCTGGGTGTGAGAGTAGACTGTAGTTCTATGTGGTAGAAAAATATTTTATCCAGAGAGCCAGTGGCAGAGAAGAGAATATTAAAAGTGTAATTCACTTCCTGAAAAAAATTCTAATATTCTTTTTGCCACATCTAATCTCAGAATTAGCTTCTCAGCTCTGAGGTTTGTGGAAGTCTAATTAGTAGAAAACACTTAACACTTGTCACGGCCTCTGCTGAATACCATCTTTATACTGTTGGGAGGCAGTGCTTGGGCCATAGTGCACAAAAGCATAGAAACAATTTAAAAGAGGCCATTTGAAAATCTCTCATGTCTTGAAGAAATTATGTCAAGTTAAAAATCAATCAAATCAAGACATTACTTGGTCCCATCCAAGTTCCTGGTTTGTAGCCAGAGTATTCCTGTTTCCATGAGCTCTGAGTGCTTGAAAGGGAACAATCTGGAGTTGTTTTAAAACTAGAAGACCATAAAGGCATTCATATTTGGACTTTACACTCTCTGCACTGGTTACAGTTGGCCACCATAACATGAATAGAGCTCAATGTTACTGTAGATAGTTCTTTACAATGTGTGGAAGTGTACAAAACCTACACAACTGTTCAAAATTACATCTAGACAAATGGCAGTATTCAAAAAGCTATGGCAGAAAAACAGAGAAAAAGGTAATATAGGAGTGCTTCTCATAACTAGCAGGGGTATAGATCAAAATAGTGCGTGGGAGAAATGAAACATAGAGATGCAACAAAAACAATTGAAAATTGCTTACACTTTCACCCGGCATGGTGGTTTTCGCACCAAGCACCAAAAGACAAAAGAGAGAGATGCAGGGTTCAGGAAGCCACCAGGACAACACAGATCTTTGCTATCTGATTTTGATGGCTCCTCAGGGAAGGACCAGAGACAACTAAAATCATCATGATGTTGTTGCTGGTTTCTTATTAGCTAAGCTCTGATCTGTTTGGAAGGTGAGATTCACATGACTGTCCCTGTTCCCATGTGCCATCAGCTGCTTACTACATCATTCCTTGTCCTTCCTGTTTGTCCATTAATATATCTATGTTTTTTAAATAACTAAGAAAAGTAATATTCCACTTAACTGCACCAGCCTTCAGCTTTTGCTGCCTCATGGCCATAAACACTTAACTGCTCAAAAAACCCCGCAATGGTACACATTTACTGCATACAAGTGTCAGCTGTAGGAAGATATGTTGTGAAAATTGCTCTTACTCAGGGATGTAACAGGTTGAAAGCTGAAGAACAGCTTCATTCAATATTTCACCTGCCTGTTTTGTATTTTGTTTATATATTCTGCAAAGAATTTTCTTTAGACATAACTAGCCGCAAACCCTCTAGCACATCTATGCTAACATCTGGTTTTTTTTTTCTCATAAAAATGACTATAAGATATTTAATATAGTTTTAAAGCAATGACAGACAGTTTTCTCTTGCTAAGGGGAAAAGAGGAAGAGATATTTTTACATTGAAATTGTCCTTGCCACTTCATGCTGAAGTAGCAGTGATTAAAATATTGAAAGGAATTTACAATGGTAACTATAACATTGTACTGAACAGGCTGCCATCTCTTCATAACAAAAGCCTCCCACATTCAATTGTTTAGAGTTTGGGTGGGTGAAATTATCTTTTTTTTGTCTATCATTTTATTTACACAGTAAATAAAAAAAGAAATTTAAAAAGAAAGCAAAACCCATTTCCTTCAGAGGTGAGCGCAGAAGAGTAACCCTATAGAATCCTGAGTGCTGGAGTGACCTTTTCAGAAAGTTCTCTTTGTTCTCTTAACATCCCCAAGAAGAAGTGCACCAGGAAACTCTAAAATCAACAAACTTTATGTCTGATAACTGAGAGCATTGGGAGCTGAGGAGTGCAGGTGGCAGGGACAAGTCACTGCTTGTAATAATATTACAGAAAAATAGACCTGTAAGTTAAAGTATAAAAAGCAATCCCAGATCTGCAACTTGCAGTTAGGCTGGTCCAAGAGGATTAAACATCAGGATCTGTTCTGGTTTTTTGTTTTTTTTTTTTAAAGGATAAGGTTAATAAAATCAGTGCTTTCCTAAAGCTACTGAAGGACACATTCAATGTGGAAAGGACTGCCTGGTCCCTGAAAATTTAAGCATATTTTCTTGTAGAAATAGCTTGCCTCACCTGAGAAGAACAATTTGGAAAATACCTGCTGTGAGATGCAATTAAAGCACGAATCTGTGCAAAACTGTGAGGCTGCTGAGACCTCACCAGGAGCCAGAGGTGCTCAATTTCTTTGGATGCTTGTAGTGGTGTAGGGTTCAAAAACATTCTATGTGACTCATGTTCTGCAGGTGATTATATGCACTAGGGCTGTAAATCATTTACCAGAAAAGTGGGTGGCAACCTGATTAACACACACTGAGTAGGGAGGGAGACATAAATTACTTAAAACCTCTTTTTTGTCTGAGTCATGTATGCTTAAAGCTACAGCTGCAGCAAGGTTGAATGTGATCAAACAGAAGTTCCATTGTAAGGGCTTTGTGAAAACTGTATTAAACTGTTTAAATGATTTCTGAGAGAGAATAATAACGATTTTCTATTTGGCTACCTGCAGATGTTAAAATAAGTTATTTAATATAGAATTTAATTAACCAGTTTTTACCCAACATACACAGTTGCAGTTGTGCAAATTAAAAAATAATCTGGGACTGTCACATTACTTGCATTACCACTTAATTAAGGTAGGTCTGAAGTCTCATAAATAGTAAACATGGGTTTTTAGTGAGCAGCAAAGAGGTCAGTTCCAGAACTGAGTGGTTTTCCTCCAAAACAACATGCTTCCAGCTCATTAAACCCCACAGTAATACTGAGACTGAGGGAGAATGTCCAGCTCCTAGCTGTGTGTGCTGTAAATTTGGAGTTATCTTTTATGGATGAACCTGAAGAAGTGATTTGTTGACTCTGGAGGGTTGTTTTTGTTTTTTTTTTTTTGACACGGTGGATTTTTTTTGTTTTGTTCTCTTTTGACATGGTTCAAACACTTTTGAGTGCTGATGAGTAACCTGCCCAGGAATAAGCTAAAGTGGAAGTGAAAAGAAGATTTCAAACTATCAGAGGAGTGTAAATAACCTGGATGCATTGAGAGACAAACTCTCTTGCTTTTAACGTTAAACTTTACAATGTGGAAAGGAATTTTACGTTTCAGTTTCTCCATAAAATCTGTAAACAGCTCAGTTACCAAGGGGTTTCCTACATGGCAATGTTTCTAAATGTTGAAAGAATATTAAATTTGAGGGAATTCCCTAGTTCCCAATGGAGTCCGTGAAAAAGTCCTATTATAAGTGGGGTTTGGATCTAGTGGGGATGAGCCATGGTATTTTAAATTAAGTTCATTTTTGCAGTAACTTATGGGTTTACAGCTCTAAGATATATTCCCCTTCAAATTCTGTAATTTCTGTAAGACTAAAGATAAGAGACAACTGTGTTTTAGAGAGGTAAAAATTAAACTAAGCTTTTTCTCAGATAAATGATTGTTCAACATCAGCAGTGTCAATTAAAGCTGATCTGAAAGAACAAAACCAACAGGACCTATATAGGGATACTATAAAGCTGCATTGAGTGCTCCATGGTAAAGAACTACATAATTGTTGGAATTTTCTAAATGAGCTGTCTCATTTTAATCATTCATGGGAAAAACTTTTTATGAAAAAAAAAAAAAAAGCAAGAATTAAACACCTAGCCAGACTTGAGGCACTTCTCCCTCCTTGCTCTGGAGCAGCTCTCTCTTTCACACCCCTGTTTTCAGACCAGCTAATTAAATGCAGGTGCAAGCTCAGATGTTTCTCCATCTTTAAACTATTGTAACGCACTCTAGCTGACAGGAGCACAGTGAGCCCTTGGCATTGTAGTTAACCCATGGGCAATTTACATAAGCAACACTTAAGCTCCCAAACACACTTAACACCTTTTTCTGGTAAACATACAGTCCAGGGACCATTGTTAGTCTTATATTTTGGGAAAAGCTTTCAATTAGGATGAATCATTCACAACAACAGAAGGCCAGATCCTTGACTACCCTAAATCAATGTAGCCCCACTGAAGTTATTCTGACTGCAGTGCAGATACACCAGCCGTAGGGAGAGCTTTACTCTTCTGTCCTGTGAGACCTCAAGCAGGCCCACTATCTAGCAGAGGTACTCTTAATGTCTCAGATAAAATAAGACCTCCACAACCTGCATGGCTAAGGTTTTGGTCTCTCACCCGCCCTGAAATTCCCTCTGTGTGGTTTTTCAGAAATGACAGACTTCAAATGATTTACATATCTAATCTCTTGACCACTTGAAATCACAGATACAGTAACTCTTTATTTCAGTTTTTCCCGTCTTCTTCTCTTATCTCTGCCTAAAACCTGCTTAAGAGAATATATACTATGACTTTTTTATTCTTTTGTTTTCAGGGTCTTTTATTTATTTATCTTGTCTTTATGTTACAAATATATTCCTACTGGGGTCGTAACTCTTGAAACAAAATCTGATTGTAAGAAAGTGTTTCTAAAATAAATTATCTCATATTTTCTCTCTAGTTTGAAAAGCAGCATAAAAAGAAAACAAAATGCTTCCTATCAAAAGGCTTGTTCACACTGATGGTTTTTCTTCTACTGCACAGGTGATTCAAGAAATTTTCCAGCAAATTAGGTGTGGGTTGGCTCAGGAATTACAAACGTTTTGCAACTTGTCATTAGGAGACCTTACTACAATGCCTAAAATAACTCCAGCTGGCATGCCACAAACGCTCTCCTGACTATATTGTCAGATAGCATCGGAGTACTCTGAGCATGAATCAGTCAATACAGGAAATGTTTCCCTTTTCTTCTTTCACAACAGCTGTGTTATCTAGCATAGTATTAATGAAAGAAATGCAACAAATCACAGAATCACGATCCAACAGTTTTCCACTTACCTTGTGCATTCAGTAATTCTTCATCCTGATCTACATAAATCTGTCTTTTAAATAAAGCTTTCCTTCTAATCAGTCCAATGCAGTTCTGGACATAACGAGGTGTTCTGATTTGAGTGAGAACAGAATTGATTCTGTTCAGTGATTTTATTTTTCAGCTCAGTTCTTCTAACTGCACTGTCTGAAGTCAGCAGCCTGTTTGCACAGGCAGTGTCTGCTGCTGGCAGTGATAACACCCCATGGTTAGAGTTACTATCCAGGATTGGTGTGCAGACCAAAGCCTGATGGATCTTGTGCACCAAACTGGGGGAGTGCAGGAAAGTCAAAGGCTGCACCTGAAGGGAGGATCAGACAGGGCAGGTGACCCCCAACTGACCAATGAGGCATTCCAGCCCATACACATCATATTCAGTATAAGGCAGAGGGGTCTGGAGGGTCTGTGGCTCTTCTCCCCTCTTGGACTTCTTTGCCAACTTTGTTTGGTTTGTCTCAAATCCTTTCTTTCGGTTCCTTCCTCAGAGCATCCGAGGAGGAATCTGTCCGTTCTGCCTTCAATCCCAGTCAGTGTGTTCATGAATCCGGTACCAGAATCCAGCTCCTGAACACAGCTCCTGTCTGCTGTGGGGCCAATTCTGGGACTCCCCCGGTTCCTGCTCCACAGCATCATTGGTGCCAGTGATGTAATTACCACCAGAGGGGTTGGTTTCAATACTGGTTTTATATATATTTGCATATATTCCATTTTTATTATTATTTTCATTTTCATTAAAGCTGTTCTAGTTTCCTCTTCTAATCGCTAAGTCGCTCTCCCTTAGTCTCTTTCTCATCCCCTTTGGGGAGGGAGGGGGATTAACAGTCTGTTACAGGTCTAAGGGGCTGCCCTGACCCTAAACCGTGACACTAGGCATAATGAAACTTCTGTGTTGTATGGTGAAAGCCTGAGACAGACACCAACAAATCAGCCTGCTGTGAGTGGGGAGGTTGAAGAGGTTGACCTACACTGTTCTTTATGACTCTATGTGTCTCAGCCTTGTATTTCAGACAATGTACCTGACTTTTTTTTAAAATTCAGCATTTCATTTTTAACAGGAACCTGTTTAGCATTTTAACAGGTGACCAGTATATCTCTGTCTGTAGGAAAGCCCTTATTATAACGGGCTGCCCTGGACAAATAGTCATTGGACTGACCAAAAATAATTGTAAGTATATGTGTAAGATTAAAATGAGGTGGTTGTTTTTTGTGGTTTGTTTTTTAGTTTTGTTTTGTTGTTGTTGGTTGGGTTTTGTTTTTGTTTTTGTTTTTTCCCTGTGTAAAACAGGAAGGCTTTTACCTTACATTTTCAGTTCAGTCTTAAAAACAAAACAGAATAAAATAAAACAAAACATTCGATTGCCTCTTGGATAGCAGTAAGAAACAGAAACAAAGTGACCTGTGGTCCTCAAAGACACTTTGTGGATACTTCCCCTGTCCCAAAGCCAGGGCATTGACCTTTTCTCTGATGCAGCTTGGAAAAATCTCTCTGATAGTGTTAGAAAGCGTTCTCTAGCAACAGATTTACATTTAGAATGAAACGGTAAGATATTTTTTATGGGTTATGAGCTAGAGCTCTCCTTGGGGAGTGTCAATCTCTAGACTATACAACCATTCTCATTTCCAAAGGTGGTGCCTGTCTGACAGAATTATGTATCTTCAGATTACTTATCTCAGTTCTTAAGTTTATAAGATGTATAAGACATATATGGGTGTATAAATGATATTGCTGTTAAAAAGAAATAAGGAAGGTATATCCAGAAGTCCAGAAGTGTAGCTATTAGGAAAAGTTCCTGCCTGTAGTGATTATAAATTCTGTGGTAGTAAAAAATCCTCCTGGATAATTTATAGCCCACAGTGGTGAAGAATATCTGAGTTTAAATAGCAAGAGGAAAAGAACCTCTATTTCACACAGCAAGTGTTTGATCCAAAGAATATTGAAGTCAGCGGGCATCTTTCCATTGGCTTCAGCAGACTTTGTCAATGATGTAAGAGTGGTTAAAGGGATTTTTACTCAAATGTTCCAGTATTTACTCTATGGGTTTGAAAGCAGATGGAAAATTTCAGCCTTGAAAGAGAATTTAAAAAGTA
>VWZY01011864.1:67707-80756 GCA_013399075.1 Chloroceryle aenea | reverse complement strand
AAAAAAGGAACAATGAGCAGAGGAAAAAAAAAAAGCATGAAAAAATTATCTGCAGCTGAAGCTATCACAACTGAACAGAAGTTACAAGAGGAGAAATAGATATTTCAGAAAGACTCACTACAAGAAAATACGGCTGTGTTAGAGTGGCCAAAAGACAAACACTGAAAATGACTCAAGCCTTGATTGTGCAAATATCTGTATGGCAGGTAAGGATGAGTTAAGGGCAGCTAGCTCTAAAGGTGACAGAAGTTGACATTATTTCTGCCATTTTTATGCGCAGATTTTAGCACGTACTTCTACCCTTGGTAGCTGGAGGCCGCATGTTCTTCTATTGCTCTTAAAGACTTTATATCAGAGCCCTGACTGACTTTAACACATTTTGTGCTAGACTAAATTAATTAACCTTTTGACAGTTCTTATGTGAAGAAGGCAGACATTTTCCTTTACTAAAGAAGCTATGTCCACAAACGTTCCTTATTAGTGTGTACGATATTTCACTTTTCAGTAAAGAAACCAATCAGCAGTGAAACAGAAAATGCTACATCTCACTTTTTGCCGACAATTTAAATGCTCCTTGATATACCTTTTAACAATATTAGGAAGAGTTAATTAAGATTACAAAAATATTTTCTAACCATTTACATGATACTTATGGTTGAAGCATGTTTTTATTGATGTCATTACTGTACATATGAAAGCTGTTGATTCAGCAAAATGTGCTTTGTTCTGAAACCACTTATAAAGTAATTCTCTGAGTGCAAAGGGAGAAAAAAACCCAAACCCCCCCTTCCTTCCTTCCTTCCTTCCTTCCTTTTCTTCTTTTTTTTTTTTTGTGTACTACAGCTTCTACAATACCTTTTAGCAAATTTCCAAAACCTAAATACACCATACAAGAAAAAAATATGTGAAAGATCATACAATTTTTTAATATCTCATTGGATTTCAGAAAGTAGTATAGATATCTCATGTCTTCACCTGCAGAAAAAAAAAAAAAAGTTTATATGTACATTAATGGTGCTGCTCACAGGATTGGCCTGAGGGGGAAAAAAATCAGCAGTAATCCAGAACAGCAAACAAGACCCCTCCTTTGAGGGAGCAATGGGAAATGACACCATACTTTCATTTTCCTACCTCTGGGGAAAGCTTTTCAAAATAGTTCTGGGCATGATGTCAAAAAACTACATTCAAAGTAAAAGTACAGAAACCACTACATTCAAAGAACATTAAGCATCTGTCTTAAACTCACCAAGGTAAGGAAATTTAGAATTAAGACTGTAACTCCATACTTAACTCACACCTTTGTAGCCAGCCCATATGGACTGACAGATCACCCACTGTTAAGAAACCACTGCAACTCCAGCTTTAATGTTGAATGCCTTTGCTTTTTAAGTACTGAACCGGATCTGGAATGTTAACCTATTTGTTAGCTTTCTTTTTGTTTTGTTGTTGTTTTTTTTTTCTTGTTTTCATTAATGTGAATAAAACCAAATAAAACATATGAAGACTGTATGTTTTGAGGTAGTTTTAGTTTTTGTAGTCTATTTTTCTTTTCCAATGATCAAATTTAAGAAAAACTAATTATGGTGAAAAAGCATGCTTTTTTACTATGATCTTATGCCAAGTTGCAGTCTAGAGCAAAATTTTACAGTCATATGAACCCCTAAAAAGAGAGGTTTATAATGGAAGCATTGACAAACCCTTCAGTACAGCAGGGCAAGTAGGTCTCTCTGTAACATCACTCAGTAAGAAACTTGTAATTACAGCTTTCAATACAAGGCGGGAGTATAGGGGGAATGAAGGATTTTCCTCCATGTGATATTTCTGGCATAATTTGTGCTGAAAATTTTCCAGGGTCTTCTGAGCCATAACCACAGCTTACTTCTGCAGTAATGAAATATGAAAGATACAACAGTTTTTCAGTAGACTTCTAGAAAAAAAAAAAAAGTCTTGTTTCCATACAAAACTATAATTTATTGCTTTATCTCCAATTATAGCTGAGAAAATTATTTTGAAAATTCTCTGATTTGTGAAAATGATCCTGCTCTTGTGAGAGGAAAATGTTACAATTCAGCAAAATTACACTTCATTCCAAGGAAATTGATTTTGTGGGCTTTTA
Organism: Chloroceryle aenea; assembly: GCA_013399075.1. Classification (NCBI taxonomy): domain Eukaryota; kingdom Metazoa; phylum Chordata; class Aves; order Coraciiformes; family Cerylidae; genus Chloroceryle; species Chloroceryle aenea. The sequence goes on along the minus strand of VWZY01011864.1, from coordinate 78,640 downwards.
CTGTGAGACTTCAAAATCTCCAATGTCAAGTCCTTTGAAACTATTCTACTTTATCAAAATTTAAACAGGTATAAAAACTTTTCAGTAATTCATTCAGTCAAGCTTCCTAGCTGCAGCTTCATCTTTAAAACTTTATGGCTATGATCTTCCATCTGTAATTCTTTCCACGTTGCATTAAAGATCATTAAAGATTTCCACGTTGCATTAAAGATTGTCTGCTAGGATATGCCACTCTTTCTCCAACATCAAGATGGTTGTCTTGTAGCATCCTCCAGGGAAGAATAACCATGGAATTGTCCTTCCAAACAACTCTTCCAGTTGGGACCACATGCAAGAATAATGTAACTGAGATCTCCTGTAGGATATCTATCTCTAGGATAGGGAGGACAGAGAGGGAAGGACAAGGAGAGAGTTCGTAGAGTGTTGTCATATACAACGTGACATGGAAAGACAGGTTAAAATTAGCAGCAATTTGGAAATGGATAGAAACATAAATTAAGGCATTCTGGTGAGGTCAAAGACTAAAGAAAAAAGGCGTGGGTTTTTGGCAACTTTTTCTGAAGATGAAGGTTCTTTTTTCATTACACACTAATGGCTACCGTACTTGGGCCCTGCTCAGGTCACGTTCCCATTAACCTGGCTTTGAGCTGTTCTTTTTCCACATTCTGTTTGATTTACAGCACTTTATGTAAACTGAGATTAGCTCCCCTGAAACCAAGAGAGCCTTATGCCAGCATAAATCTGATGTAGCTGAGAAGGCAGCTCAACTTTGAGGACACAAGGATTTGGCTTAAAATGACAGTATTAAAAAAAACCTCAAAAATAAATTCCTTCTATCAAACCATGTATGGGAAAGACAAATAATACCACTTCAGATCCTGCTCTCCAGGCTCTCTGTACTTGCTCATTGATAATCCCCACAGGTTTTTCTCACTACTGAAAGACTGACTTCCCTTCCTGTTCCTTTATGTTGGATGAAAGGCTGGCAGTGGTGTAAAATGAAGGCTAAATTCTTTTAATCCAATCAGACAAAATCCCCTGGGTAAAGGTGCTGATGTGGAAGACGTCTTCTCCACGAGCCTCAGCCCATGAGAGGTATAGCAGCAGCTGCACAGGGTGAGCTTCTGGAAAGTGTTATAGTTGTCTTCAGAGCTGGTAAGAATTTGCTGGACAAAGTTATACACTCAGGAATGCAGGACTGAGGCCGTCCATTGATGGTTTAACATCCTCTTCACCTCCCAGCCTCATCAGGAAGAGTACTGTGGTCTGCACCTTGCACAATATCTTCATCGTCCTCAAGCCAGATGGGACTGATTAAACTGACCCAGCTGCACTGACTGCTTTTGACTGCATTGACACTGAGACCACAGATTTCCCAGGGCTGCCCTGTACTGTTCTTCCAGTATTTTTTGTGCTCTAAAATTGGTACTGAGCTACAGTGTGTATTTTACTGTCTATATATTCTTCTTTTTCAACAATAATATAAGAGCATATAAAAACACACACATGAATCACATACTTGCATGTGTATGTGGAAACACACCAGCTATATTATGCTCAAAAAATAATAAATGAACATGCTATCTTCGCTTGCGTGGGATTAATGGCCCATCCATCTTTTTCAGCTGCTATTCTAGCTAAATATATTTATTTCCATCTCTAATGGAATTATTATTACCATCAGAATTATTTCCAATGAAATATTTATTTCCATCTCTAACAGAGTATACATCATTTCTTCTTTAAAGGAAAAGGGTTTTGTAGGACATTTTGTCCCATAGTCACAAATTGGGTAAGCAACTATGTAACTGTGGCCCAGCATATACTAAGAATTTTGATTTTGGTTCAGTTAAAGCTCTCAGTGAACAGTAATAGTGTGTGATAATATCAAAAGCATGAAAAAAATGAAATAATATGGTTCTACCTCTATTATCCGCCTCAGAATCCACCCATATGCTCACAGGCATACTTACATTTGGGGCCTGATGCTTGTTAACCTCCAGTATAGCTAATACCATTTCAGCACAGAAGTGTCAGACAGTCCTATGACAAATCCATGTTGGGTCCTGTGGGTTTAAAATGTCAGGTATTAGAAATGGAAAAGAGTAAACTCCTGAAAAATATTTTAACTCAACTCGAATATACACCCTGTACAGTAGTTAGCATTCATGAAACAACAAAAAAGTTTATATATTTACCGCAGTGGAACACCAAATACAATTTATATGCAGTTTCTCCTTGAAAAGTTACGTTAGTGATGCAAGAATAATTTTCTGAATGTGCAGGATTCAATTTTATAACCCTAATAGCATTTAGATTTAAATTTATAAAGCTATAATTTCTCCTCTGTGTTTAAAGGAGAAGAGAGGGAAGAAAGAAAAAGAAAATTCATAGTAGCACTAAGTAAGCACACAGTATGACCTGCTATCCACAGGACACAGTAGTGGCTATTTCACTTCCTGCCTACTCTCAGGCTCTTGCTTTGCCTGAAAACACAGGGCGACTGCAGGCTACAGATTGTCCTTGGTCCTCTAGCACACAAGGCTAACGTTACTTGGTGCCTTTCCTGAGCCGAAGTCCCCACTGGTCCTGTTACTCCTCAGCTCCTCTTGGGAGGCTCTTGCTTAGGGATTCCTTATGACAGGTAGTGTATAAGTCTGTAAGGCACACATGCTCTTACAGGTCTGCAGAAATGAATATAGATCTGCAAATGACAGACCTAGTAAAACATAAGAGCCCTAGTGGCTGTTTTGGTGGCCTTGAGAGAAAAAAAAATGCAGAAAATGTCTGCCTTAGTTGCTTGGACTTCTGAGGTAAGAGTATAAGGCACAGATAGATACATATTTTAGATAAACACTTCCCCAAATGCCAAGAACTGTTTTACTGTGAGCAGGGACAACTGTCTTTGATGAGATATTTATTTCTTCTGTGCAAGGCCGTTTTGCACGTTCTGCTCGGCTTGTGATAAAATCTCTATTTACTAAACTTGCTCAGACTGTTCCTGCCTTGGACATAGTCCCTGGGACAGTACCAAATCCTGCTGAACAACTGACTGCTTGGTAGTGATTCTTCTGCCTTGTTTTGCATATTAGCCTAATCATTCAGAATATTATTGCAAAATTCCCAGCTCTCTGTACAAATCACTGTAGTAGTCAGGCCCCTGCTTCACAGTTTTCTTTCTGCATTTGTGGTGCTTAGGGATATGGTTTAGTGGTGGGCTTTATAGTGTTAGGTTAATGGTTGGACTCAGTGGTTTCCAAACAAAATTATTCTATGATTTAATGATTATTTGTGGTGGTGGCGGTGGATGTTGTCGGGGGTGGGGGGAGTGGGTGGGTGTTGGGAAGGGAGAGAAAGGGAGAGAAGCAGCTCAAAAGACTAAAGAGTATTGTATCCCCTTCTCCTCAAAAATTATGTGCAGTTCTGGTTTTCTGCTTAAAAAAAACATAAAATCAGAAGAGGGAAAGGAGACACAGATATGGACAAGGATATTGAAAAAAAGAATGGAGAAAATTCTATGGGGCATTGAAGGAGTTTTCATCCTAAAAAAGTGATATAGCACATACACTGCCAGTCCACATTCTAGAAGTCTAAGAATGCATAAACAGCTCAGAGAATATAATTAGAAAAAGGTTGTTTACACTGTCTCAATACCAAAACAGGGGAGATATCAAATAAAACCACAAGTTGTTAGATTGAAAGCATACTAATGGTGATACTTATGCATATAAAGTAATGGAAATCACTGCAGACGTGTAGCCCAATAGTTTTTTTGTGATTGGTGAAACCCTTGGAAATAAATCCACCAAGGGCTGTTAAAGTAAACATCCCATCTCTGCCTCAGAAATCCCTGAACTGCAGGTCATCTAGTTAAGGAGAAAAATCTAGGTGAAACACTGTTTATCACAGACACTAGGGTGAAGGAGGAAGAAGCCAAGGCTAACTTCCCTACAAATTTATGAAAGATTTCTAATCCCTCTGGATGTTTCTGTGATTGACAGAAAGCCTGCTCTGGCTGGTTTTACCTCAGGAGTAACATTAACTGATTTAAAATTTCATAGGGAGAAGATAAAGTAATAGTCAACTAAAACATCTCATAAAAATAACAACATAAGAAATACAATTAAGAATCAATAGAACTTTCAAGAATTTACTTTTGCATTTCTGACAGAGTAAGAAAGGAAGATTATTTGGAATTGCTGGTGAAATTTTTATATAAAAATGTTATAAACCATGATAAATTTAGATCATTGTTGAAATTAATAGACTGGAAGATCCCATGGATACCAGTGCAAAATCCACAACAATTCCAGCTCCTTAACTGCAAAGTTTTGAAAGCCTCAGCAAAACATTTTATTCCCTGAAATAGCAGTACAGAAAACAAATCAATAAGCAACTAACAATGCAGAGAGGATGAAGTGTAAGAAATTTCACATCTGTAAACAGAGGAACAGCAGAGAAGAAAAACTACCTTATATGACTCCTCTTTCTGTAGGAGTGAGTCACCACAGTGGCTGGCTGCCACATTGATTGTTAGATCAGGAAACATCGCAAGGAAATGTGAAGAACCACAAGCAGCAGAGACATTTTTGAAAAAGCTGGAAAGTGAATTGCATTACAAGTTGGACTCCAACAAAGATGAACTCATTGAACTTGGAGAATTACCTTAAGACTGCTACCTGGTAATGAAAAAAGCTAATTGGAAAAAGATTTAAAGGAGTAAGAAAGCTCTGGAGGAAAACAGAGGAAATAAAAAGACAAAAACTAGCATAATATGCAACAGAAAACAAGGAAAGAATTCCAGCTAAAAGACAGTTTGTAGTCAGTGTAATTCATGGTATTATTATAATTATAGTGATATATTGCACCTTGTGTATTGCACCTGTTCCTCTAAGGTGACTATAAAAGGTTTCTAGACGGCTGCCTCAAATGCAGGTATTTTTCGTTTGTGTCTAGAGTTAGGGGAGGTAAATGTAATACTGACTCTTCAACCCCCTTAAAAATTTATAACTACTGGACTCTAGTTAAATTCTGCAACCCTAGGGTTTCTTAACTTTGCTTTTTAATCTTTACTCTTTCTTTACTTTATCCTGGAAAAAAAATCCAGAAACATGGTCTGAATAGCACAGTAGTAGATGTTAGTATTAATCTGGAGGTGTCACACATTACTTTATCACATAGAAGATTCAAGATCAAATCTTTAGTGTAAATCAAAGGACAGATTTGATTCTTGTTATTCCATAACCAGAGTCTGTGCCCTCACTTGTGGCATGTCTATGGACTTGCTCATTTCTTTTTGAATTTTGAATAGAAACATCATTCTGGAGATGAAAAAACACTGTCCAGATAATTTTCTGTTAAAGTTATGTCAAAACCGTCACAACCTCACCAAAAAACAAAACAAAACACCTTTGAGCAAATGATGATGTACCACAACAGAAACTTAATTGCAAAATTCATTCTTAGACCTATGATACCATTTATAAGAAAAACACTGGAAAGATATGTAAAAGGAAACATAACCAAGAAGAGATTAAATTGCTTAAATTAATAAATTCCTGTGGATAGTCCAAAGCAATTAAGTCTGCTGAGATTAAGTGTGGAGTACCTTGTGTCCCCTGGAATGGATTCCTTGGCACTACAACTTTGGGATGGCAGCTTCAGCAGCACCTCCCTCCGATGCTAGAAAGGGAGATAAACACTTTGAATCCTAAATCTCACTAGAAGTTGTGTGATTGGACTTGCTATGTACCATGAAAGAAATGAGGTTTGGATCACAGGGAGGAGAAATTTCTTCATTGCAAATACAGAAGTTGGCTAGATCCTTTGATCTCAGCACTTCACTTACACTTTGGAGGGACTCTGATAAAGTCCTTTGCAATCCACGCTGTCTCTGAAGAAATCCTGCATTTACCTGTGAGAACAGCTGTTGTGTAATTAGTTATATGAAGTCCTTGTTAGCTACATTGTTTTTAATGTGCTTTTCTGGGAGTATGCATCATTTTTCATGGCTTCATGACCTCTCACTTCCACTCTTCACGTCGTGCTTCATGTCTTCTATTCATTTACCTCCTTTTGGAGAAGTAATGTATTTCATTAAAATACGAAGGGAAGGAATGAAGATTCAACTAATCAAGAATTATATGTCATGCTGGTTTTATGGGAACATGATAGACTTTAAATAGGATACTTCCAGTCTCAGACTTAGAGGTGGCGAGAGCTAACTTTTTTAGGTCTCCAAATAAAAAAAATAGTAATAACTCCTCCCATTGTCTTCCAATGCAGATACCTAGTACTTGAAAGAGAGGTAACCATAAAAGTTTCAGGGCTTACTTATTTCTTCTTCTTGGAGTTGTTGTTGCAGCAAAACAGTAATGGTATGAAGAAAGAGTAAATCCTGGCATGGAGGCCAGACAAGATAACAGCTGAGACCAAAGCAAGAATGTGAGCCATGGCAATGGCACTTCAGTCTGGTGGAAAGGACTTTTATTTTAATTGTATGCCTAAAACTCTGTGACTTTGCATCATGAATAAAAATTTCAGATGAGTGTTACATTCACATGAAACTGTCAATAGAGATTAACTAACAAAGTTTGAGGGACTAGAGGAAAGGCAATGTCTCTCCAATCTTAAAAAAGGGCAAGAAAGAGAACACAGACCAGTCAGCCTCACCTTCATCCCTGAAAAGGTGATGAAATAGCTCATTCTGGAGGTCATCTTGAAGCATGTACCAGAAAACAAGGTTGTCAGGTTGTCACCAAGGAGAAAACATGCTTGACCAATCTGAAGGCCTCTATGATGGTGTAACTGTCTGAGTGGAAGATGAGAGAGCAGTGAGTGTTGTCTACATCAATTTGACAAAGTCTTTTGACACTGTATCTTGTAACATCCTCATAAGAAATTTTAAGAAGTGTGAGTTAGATGGGTGGCCAGTGAGGTGGATTGAGAACTGGCTGAAAACAGACCTCAGAGATCAGAAGTCTATCTAGTTGGAGGCCTGTAGTTAGTGGTGTTCCCCAGGGGTCAGTACTGGGTCCAATCTTGTTCAACATACTCACCCAGATAAGGGATGGAGTGTACTCTCAGCAAGTTTGCTGATGGCTCAAGAGCAACCCTGAAGAAAAGGACTTGGGGGTACCGGTGGATGAGAAAGTCAACATGAGCCATCAGTGTGCTCTTGCACCCCAGAAAGCCAATCCTATCCTGAGCTGCATCAAGAGAAGTGTGGCCAGCAGGTTGAGGGAGGTGATTCTCCCCCTCTACTCCACTCTCATTGAGACCTCACCTGGAGTACTGCATGGAGTTCTGGAGCCCCTATTACAAGAAAGATATGGATGTGCCGGAACGTGTCCAGAGAAGGACCACAAATATGATCAGTGGTCTGGAACACCTTTCCTATGAGGACAGACTGAGAGAGTTGGGGTTGTTGAGTCTGGGGAAGAGAAGGCTCCAAGAAGACCTTATTGTGTCCTTCCAGTATCTTAAGAGGGCCTACAAGAAAGCTGGGGAGGGACTTTTGAAGGCATCAGTCATGACTAGAGGGAATGAATTAAAACTAGAGATAGGTCGATCCAGGTTAGACATTAGGAAGAATTTCTTCACCATGAGGGTGGTGAGACACTGAAACAGGTTGTCCAGAGAGGTGGTGGAAGCCCCATCCTTGGAGATTTTTAAGACCTGGCTGGATGGGGCTTTGAGCAACCCGATCTAGTGGGAGGTGTCTGCAGGGGGGTTGGAACTAGATGATCTTTATGGTCCCTTCCCACCCTGACAATTCTATAATTCCATGATACAGAACTGGGAGGAATGGCTGATACACCAGAAGGGTGTGCTGCCATTCAGTGAGACCTGGGCGGGACGGAGTGTTGTTTGGCATTCCTGTGCAACCTGCTCTAGGTGAAACTGCTTTATAAAAGGGTAGTACCAGATGATGAGGTGATGTTTTCTACAACTGTGAATTTTATTTGTAAAGGGCATCTGAATACACATAAAGTCCTCTACTGTGGTCCCCTGCTACTGTTAGGTCATGCTGCCTAAACCAGACTATACTATTCAGTGCTCTAGATAAAAGGGACTCTATATTCAATTAGCTGTGTGGAAGAAAGCAACACTTTATGAGAGACTTCGTGAAAAGAATATCTGTTATAAAGAGGTGGACTGTATACTCATGTGAGATCCCACTGCTGAGGCATTGCATTTGGTCAGCCCCATGTACACCTTTTGTGGTTGCCACCAACGACATGGGACGGAGTCTGTGACTGAAATCCAGGCTCTGATTGGAATACTGAAAGTTCAGAAGATCACAGCCAAGAAATATTGCCTGAGCTGCAATTACAACCCTGTCTGGAAGGGGAGTTGCCTGCAGGAGTTAGTGTAGGCAAGGAGATATTAATACCTTGGTGTTATGCTATCAGATGCTTGCCATTGTGGGATGTGCTTCTTTGCTTATTGCATTTATCTCCCTGAGATTTGTTTTATAGAATAGAAGATGCATGAAGGGAAATGTTGGGTAGAAAAGTGGGTCAACTTAATGCTTAATGTATGTGAGAAATTAATGTGCTCTCTATTGCCTCAAATCGAGAGGAATCAAAAATTTTATCTGACATATATCCAGGAGGTGTACAGGCCTCCTGGTTCTTTTCTTGCTACATCCATACCCCATGCTTCCTGCTCCCATACTTTACATTTTCTCTTCCTTCTACTTTATTAAAATTCCCACCTTCAATTAACCTCTAATTAAGCATTAAGTTTAAAGGGAGCGCACTTTTCCCTGTTGCAGTAGTTACAGGGGGGAAAGAAAGTGTTCTGACCCTTTAACTAACATAAAGTATAATATAGTGAAATAGCCAAGTCACACAACACAAATGTTTCCATCAGGGAAAGATATTTTGGTTGCTAAAGAATTCTAGCTGTTTTGCAGCACCCATTATGTTGATCCATGAGTGTTTTATTTTTTTTTAGAAAAACAAGTCAAAGAATACACTTTAATCTGATGCACAAATTACATGGCAATACAGTTCACTTTCAATAGTGCCTCTGATTCTCCTTCACCCTGTTCCCAGCTCTGAAAACGTCATTCTGGCAGATGAGATCACTATATAGTATCAGCAGCTGGATCAGTATCTCTTTGAAAGATGAAGTTTTCATTGTTGGAGGACACACCTGTTTCATCCTCCAAAGCAGGGGCAACCCACTGGAGTGTCCCTCTAGTGATCAGCCTCATTCAGTGGCACTGTCTTTAGAAAATAATGCTATATGCACCCTGAGGAAGCAATGAAGAATTGAAAGAAGGGAATGAAGTAGAGAGAGAGAAAAAAAGAGAGGAAAGACAACAATGTACTAGAGTCATCACAGATACAGCTGAGGAAGGAGGCTTCCTGGAAAGCATGGTGGATACCATGATGGGGCACAGTAAAACAACCTATAGAAACCTCTCCAATTTAATTTGTGTTTAAGGTTTTAATTTGGCACATAATATTCACTTTCGATAATACATTTTACTGATCATAATTGTGTGTTTCATCCTTTTCTACTGTTCCCAACATCCTCATTTTTATTTATGAAAATTCATTGAATATACCTTTGCATTCATGGGTTCCAGTCTTGAGCAATTCATTAAAATTCCCACCTTCACTTCACTTATTCGTTAAGCAATTCATTGAAATGCCTACATTTACTGAACCTTAAGATGCTTTATTTTAATCTCTAAATGTGCACAGTGTTAAAATCCCCATACACAGTACACTGAAATCCCCACATGAAGCATGATTAAAGTTTTATAACATTGTACCTATCCTTTAATACACATGTTAAACGTAATTAAATCTTATATGGAAAGTTGAGCATATTGTTCCCATGTGGCCTTTAAACTTCAGAAAAGTGGAATACTTTTCTCATTTTATTCCTAACGTTAAATGTAGCACCTCGAAGTGAACTCTTCATTGAGTCACCAGTCCAGCCATCTTCATACTCCCTTCCTTAACTTCACAAAAGCAAAGAGCTGTTGGAAAAGCTTGGGTTCCCTTAACATCCTCTTGCTTTCCACCTCATAAGTCCTTTATTCCTATGCTCTGAAGATAGTGCATCACCAAAAATCTGTTTGCATGGATCATTACAAAACTGCTCACCAGGGTTTACTACATGCTGCCTCAAAAATGCCAGTAGAGTGGATGGGATGAAACATGAAATATGCGCAGTTTGGCCTTCAGCCCTCCAAATTGCTTTGTCTTCAGGTCAGCTTTCCAGAACATGTAATATACAAAATCCCAGATACAAATGCAAGATATGTAAAGCACAACAGCAGAGCAAGGGCACTTTGAAGGCTTCACCAGAAAAGGGAAACCTGATTTCATAATGTCCCCTTGCTGGGTGGATGTGAATGACTCCAAGTGAAAGAACATTAGCTTCAGGACAGCATAGCATGCACTGTGCATAGAACTGTCCTTGTGAGTCACTCAGTGGAGGTTTGGAAAATCTGGACCATGTTCTGAAGGAAATCAGGGATAAAAAGAGAGTTTACCAGCTGTGGAAGAAAGGGCTGGCTACTTACGAAGAATTCAAGAAGACAGCAAGATCATGCAGAAAGATAATCAGGGATACAAAAGAGCAAATTGAAGTTAAATTGGCCACTTCTGTTAAGGATAACAAAAAGTCCTTCTATAAATACATTAATAACAAAAGGAGGGGCAAAGAAAACATACATTCTTTGATGGACTTGGAGGGAAACATAGTTAATAGAGATGAGGAGAAGGCTGAGGTACTTAACACCTACTTTGCCTCAGTTTTTACCAGTAAGACAGGTGGCCCTCAAGGCAACTGGCCTCTGGAGCTGGTAGACAGAGAGAGGAAACCAAATAGCCCTCTTGTATTCCAGGAGGAAGTAGTTAGAACCTTACTGAGTCATCTAGATCCCCACAAGTCTATGGGACCAGAC
>VWZY01011864.1:55724-67353 GCA_013399075.1 Chloroceryle aenea | reverse complement strand
TGGAGCGGGTCCAGAGAAGAGCAACCAGGCTGGTGAAGGGACTTGAGCACAAGTCCTATGAGGAGAGGCTGAGGGAGCTGGGGTTGTTTAGTCTGGAGAAGAGAAGGCTTAGAGGTGACCTCATCACTCTCTTCAACTACCTGAAGGGAAGTTATAGCCAGGTGGGGGTTGGCCTCTTCTCCCAGGCATCCAACAACAGGACAAGGGGACATGGGCTTAAGCTCTGCCAGGGGAAGTTTAGGTTAGATGTTAGGAAGAAATTCTTTACAGAGAGGGTAATCAGGCATTGGAACAGCCTGCCCAGAGAGGTGGTGGATTCACCATCCCTGGAGGTTTTTAAAAAGAGTTTGGACATGGCCCTTAGTGCCATGATATAGTAATTGGAGTTGGATCAGGGGTTGGACTCGATGATCCTGGAGGTCTTTTCCAACCCAATCTATTCTATGATTCTATGATTCTATGATTCTATTCTATGTTTCAATTATAAACATGTGCTAAGAATGGAGATGTCTCCTCCAGGTGAGTGCCTGAATAATTTACAGCTGCTCTCTCAGTGAGACTCCCATGTAAAGTCTTTTTATATAAATATTCGGTTTTGCAAACATAGGGATTGAAAGCCATCTGGCCAACTCTAAATTTCCTTGTTTGGCAGTGACAGTAGTGTAGCACTTCTTATGAAGGACGATGCCTCTGATAGTAAGAAACACAGGTGTGAGGTGTGAAGGCTTGGCTTTCAATGTCCGTTTCTGCTTTTGCTTTCATTTGCTATCTACTGGAAGACTTCAAATATCAGGCCACACAAAACGATGATCACAATGTTTGGGGTAGAAAGTTTGCTTCTAAGGAATGCAAAAGGATACTTTCACAGGAGAAACAAAATACATAGGATTAAAAAAAAATTGATCTGAGATATCACCAGATACAGATCTGTGGTGTGTGAATGGACACTTGATTGTAGTCTTTTGCTTGATGGTAGAATAACAGCTTTGTATTTTGGAGGAAAGAGTGTTCCATGTTGCCAGATGTAAGCAAGAGAAATGATGAACACCTTTAAATACAGAGCACAGAAGCGGGAACCAACAAGTAAATAACAAAAATATTTATTTATATCTTTTTTGTGGCAAAAAAAAAGTGTATTTATATGCTTATTTGATATATTCATTTACTGTGACTATGGCTGACAATTGGAGAAATCATTTAAATGGTTAGTGATCATTATTCTCATGCATCATTGAACAATATGTACAGTATTCTGTAGTTATTTTTCATACATATGAATTCCATAACTGTTTAATAAACTTTTCAATAAATTATTCCTTGTATGGACTTTCACAGAGTATAAAATATTCCCAGTTGTTGTCTTTACAACCCAGTATCCTCTCAGCACTGGGATAATGGTATAATTTTCTGACTTCTCCAAGCAGTGAGCATTCTGGGAAGCCTGGGGATGAATTATTCCCACTGGGTAGGACTGAACAATGCTTTTGAATATTCAGTCAATCAGAAATGTAATTTGGAGAATATTGAAATATTTTGTGACATATCAAGCCACAATTTCAGCCAAAAAAACACCAAACCAAACCAAAAAAATGACAAACAAACAAACAAACAAAACCTTAAAAAATAAAAAAAAGGAGAGGAGTTAGAAAAGTTGAAAAATAAACCACAATTTTTTATTTTAAGACTTATCAACAGTTAGGAAAAAAAGAGTGAAAAAGAAAGAAAACAAAGAACAGCTCAAGAACCCCAGACAATTTGGTTCAGTCTAACGCAATTTCTTCCTGTTGTTCAGCTGGTAAACAGGAAATTTAGATTTCTCTGTAGCCCTGCACCCAAGAGGCTGGTAGCAAGCAGGGTCTTGAGGCAGTCTGTTCCACAGACAGCCTGTATCATGTGCTGGATAGAAACAGGAAAGCTGTGGAATACTGTAACATCACCTCATTTTAACTTCAACTCATTGTTTCATTACTTGAATTTTACTAAGGGCCAGGATTATACCTGTGACTTCTCTTTGCAGAAGCAAAGGACACATTTTTTGCCTCAACTGCTGTGCTCCCACTCTTCCACAGAAGATGTTCCAGAGCCTATCAAAACCTCTGCCTTTGGGGTTAGAGGATTAATCTAATCAGTGCTACCACTGCTAAGGACCTGGGCATGAAGAGTCACACGAAACATTGTAATCCTACCCTGAAAACATATTCCTTAACAGAGGAAAAAAGGATCACAGAATCACAGAATCACAGAATCCTAGGGGTTGGAAGGGACCTCGAAAGATCATCTAGTCCAACCTCCCTGCTAGAGCAGGGCCACCTAGAGTACGNAGTAATTTCCTCATAGAAGGCTATGAGGTTAGTCAAACATGATTTACCCTTGATAAAACCATGCTGACTGCTCTTGATGACTCCCATGTTCTTGATATGCCTGGAGATAGTGACAAGAACAAGTTGTTCCATCACCTTTCCAGGGATGGAGGTGAGGCTGACCGGTCTAGAGTTACCCGGGTCCTCCTTCTTGCCCTTCTTGTAGACTGGAGTGACATTTGCTATCCTCCAGTCCTCAGGCACCTCTCCTGTTACCCATGACTTACTGAAGATGATGGAGAGTGGCCTAGCAATGACCTCCGCCAGCTCCCTCAACACCCTTGGATGCATTCCATCTGGACCCATCGACTTATGGATGTCCAGATTACTCAGGATGTTGGCCTATTCCATAAAACAACTGAAACAACTCAGTGTGCAAACTTGGCTAGTGAGTATAGTTATTTTGGCAAAAAAGTGGTTTTGAAGAGTGGGATTGTTTTTCCACATAGTTACTGATGTCTGTTCATCAGCCTGAGACATGTTTGTAGCACTGCCTGTAGAAACTGCTTTTAATTTTAACTCTGCATTTTCCTTTGGTAGCTTGAAGCATGCAAATATGCTCACTTACCAACCCTCTTCTCTGCCAGGTTTGACAGAATCTAGTTCTTACCTCCCCTATCTTTAGATTGGCAGTGTCTTCTATATGCTAAAAAGAAAGTCACATTTATAATATATCTTCATTTTCATAAGGTGGTCTACTTGCAGCATGGATAATTCCTTGTTCTGCAAATCAGAGCACTTCATGGTTTCATATTCACCTTCCCCCTCAACTAACCATGTCAAACATGATGGTATGGGATGCCCTGTGTTAAGACTCCTCTCCTTCTGCAAATGTATAATTTGACAAACCTTTGCACATATTTTACTTCATAGTACTATGAAGAATTTCCTGGTGGCTGAATTCTCTTTTGACATTTTGCAAATCAACTATAATTTTTATCCAGCAGAAGACTGATAAAAAAAAAAATATTGCTGATGACCACATGCTATTAATACTTGCTTTCATTCCTGTATTGCATGTTATCTTTTATTCTGCATCTGTCTGGAAGCTTATTTGTGACCAACAGTTCATTCAGTTATTTATGTAAATGTAAAGTTCAAATTCACTTTAGAAAATAGCTGATTTCAGAACTAAATGGAGCTAATAAGAACTATGATAGTTTCTATTAAATTATATTTTTACCAACATATCAGAACCTGAATTTGAATGTGAGGTTGCTTGTGTATAGCAATATACTGCATACTAATTTCCTCCAGATATGTCCTTAGAGGCGTAATAAATCTAGTTTTTCAATCCATCCAGAACCTTTATTTTAAGTGCCTACAATTTTTCATCTTGATGGCAGTGGGCATAATCCAAAGTGCAGTGAAGTCAACAGGAGTCTGTTCATCAAGTGTTTGGAATGTGGGCCAAGGATCTGTCTTGCTACTTTTTTTTAAGGTAAGTTATTCATATGATAGCCAAGCAAGTCCATCATCGTTATTTTGTTCAGGTTCCTAGGTGGAAGCCAATTGCAGTCATAAGAGCATAATGTTAGGCAAAATACAACCTACGCATTGTGCCTTTGGAGTGAATTCAAAGTGGCATTTCTGTAGATGAAAATTTAACCACAATCTCTTGAGTATTTTGCAAGTATATGAAGTGTATGGCAAGCAATAGGTGATAAATAGCACATCTAGCTGCTCTAGACTCACAGGCTTTTTCTGCTGTGAAAATTATTGACCTGTATAAGGAATATTTATTTCTGTTGCATGTTCTGAAGATATATTAAATGGACAGAGATGATTTATGGAAATTTTTCTTTAGAAAAATCTTCCTAGCATGCTACTGAAATACCAGTTTTCTGGATACATAACAAGGTTGGCTTTTTTTAAAATGTGATTGTCATTTTCACAGAAAGTCTTTGTTTGTTGTCAGCTGCTCTGGGCAAAGAGTGCATGGTATTTCACAAATCCCCAAAGTGACATGCTGGATGAATCCTACTAAGCTGAGACAGGACATTCACCTAAAAACTATGACAGAGCTATACAGAGAAAAGATTTACTAGGTCACCTAGCCCATGTTCTTATCCCTCCCAGCAGGGAGTATTAGGTATCATGCAGTCCTATTTAAAGTGTTCAAAGCAACACATTTAAACTGCTTCTGCAGCTTCACAATGTTCTTTCATTTATCAGTTTAATTTTGTCCTGTTGTGCCTAGTTAATTCTTGCTGTAGCATCCAGCATCATCTTGCTTCCCTGGCTACTTCTTTGTTTCAGCATATGCATTTGCCAGATTTTGAGTTGCAGCTGATATATATTTAGTGAGGAAAATAATTTTGAGATTATGACCCCTTAAACTATCCACACTCTTGTTCCTTAACAGATGGATTTTGTCACTTACTCCCATGTTATTCCCTTCTCTCTGCCCTTGCCATTGTCCTTTCCCTACCTCTCAGAGGCTTGTATCTTGTGTTACATTCAAGCAAGGGAGAACAGTTCTCCATGACTTGATACCATGAGATTAGGATCTGCCTAAAGATGTGTGCTATCCAGTTACTATGTTGTGTAGTCTCCCATGATTTTTAGATTTGGTGTTGAGATCTCTGTGTAGTTTTGTACCTTAAGGTATGAAAGGGGAAGGGCAGAATAATCATGAATGTTCCTTCAGACTATAATATTTCTGTGTCCTGGCATTTGTGTAGCACCTTACAAAATGTAATGGACTTTGCTTCTTGGCCAAACAGCAATACTTATTAAAAATATTAGAATTAACAAATGAGTACAATAATCTGAGTTCTAGAAAGGCTTTCAAGCACTTGATGCTGTTACTACTCATGCTCTCTTAAAACAAACCAAAACAAACCAAAACACTTTTTCTGAACTGAATGCTGAGCCTTACTCCCATCACAAAAGAGAGTACATGTGCTGTCATGTAACCGTTTTTGCTGTCCAATTTTATTTGTCACAAAGATATCACCAGATAGAAGAGACATTAGCTAGGTTTGAAAATATTTTTCTTTGACATTGTAAATACTTGGGCTTTGAAACTAAGTTTTCAATAAGGGCTGATCATATCTCAGCTTGCCTGGCTTCCTAACTGCCATCATGATGGGTTTTTTCCAGTTGGCACTGGGACTTGTTCTATCATAACTTAGCATAAGAGCATTTGTTTTTGTGCTGAAAGATGTTGATGAGTTAAAGTTTTGTGAGGACAGCAGCAGCAGGAGCCTCTGCTTCTCCTCCAGGAGACACATGCCCAGCAGGTGCTAAGACCCTGAAATATATCTTGGGGTTAGACAGATATTCAGAAACTTTCCAAACATCAAGGCAGGGAAGTACTGTGTGATTTAGTCATTTCAGTCAGAGATAGTTTCTAGAGGGCCCCTTTCAAATTTACACAGCTTATGTGACTTTCCTTGTCTAAAGAAAAATGGTTTCCACAACCTTCTGTTACCTGAAAACACATCCATTCCTTTCGTCTCAAAAGCATACTCTGATACACAGTGCACTTTGCAGATAATTATCTGTCTATAATTGCATCTTGTCTCTGTGGTGCTATAAATTCAGATTCCTGTCTGGCATCCTGCAGCACTTTTGGTCACTGGTTTCCTTAACCAGACACTCTCTGCTTCCCTCTTTATTGTAAAGGACTACTGGGTTTCACTGTCTTCCAATATATTTTACAGTAACTCTTAGATCTTTTCTTCTCAGGTGATATGTATTTTTCTAGACTTTCTCCCTTCACTGACTGTATGTTTTGGCAAATCTTTTGTATTTCTTAAGATTTCTGAAGTTCTTTCTACACATTACTTCCTGCTGTCTCTCTGGCTTACTGCTGCACAATGGTGACTTATCATTGAGCTGGTTTTACTTTTTATATGTATTTTCTTTACCTCTTTTGTATTAATTTTGGAGGGGAAGAGTTTATTTTTTTTTT
This sequence comes from Chloroceryle aenea, assembly GCA_013399075.1. Taxonomy (NCBI): domain Eukaryota; kingdom Metazoa; phylum Chordata; class Aves; order Coraciiformes; family Cerylidae; genus Chloroceryle; species Chloroceryle aenea. Next base: position 61,074 of record VWZY01011864.1, on the reverse strand, counting down.
CTCTTTCAGCGTTGGTAGGGGCCACAGCTTTTCAGCACATTTTACATATGGCATGCCTGGTCATCCTCTTCATGAACTGAGTGTGTATCTTTGGAAACAGTAGAGAAGCAACCATGCCAGTCTACTAATTAAGTCAAAGGGAAGTGTCCACAATAGATGAGTTACGGGCTATGTTGTGGCTGCATGTTATTGTACTCTCAGAATATTCCTTATACAGACATTCAAAGTAGGTGAATCAATAAGGGCATCACTTCTTACAAGATATACTATATAGGAAAACATTTTACATCACTGTAGGTAGATTAAAAAGCAGCATGATACAAATGGAGCAAAACAGAGTCTGTAGGATCTAATGTGATTTTGCAGTTAACTGACTAATTAAATGAAATAAAAATATGCCATGCAAAGTTTAGGTACTATTTTGCCAACTGTTCAGCCTGGTACACAATCCTTGACACAAAGATCTTACACTAGAGCATGAGTGTGATGTAGGCTAGGGTGGGATTTTCTAGAATGCCAAAGCTCTTTCACTATAGCAGCCATTGTCTTTGTTATGACCATGTGATAACTTGTTCCTGCACCCTTTTTTTCTTTATGAGATACTCGATGTACCCCAAGAGTAGCAGCGCGGTTTAGCAATGAGCTGCTCAGGGTTAGGCTGAGAAGCAGAATTCTAGCACAGCATACCCTCCCTCTTGCTCCTTCCTTCCAGGTTTCTGCTTAGGCTTCTACCATTCCTGTTTATGCAGAGAAGCATGCTTGCTCTCCAAATAATTCTCAAAAAAAAAAAAAAGAAAAAAAAAAGAAAGAGGGAGGAATGTGATTACAGTAACTTTAATTCATGATAGCGAGAGACCTGACCACCCAGCATGCTAAAAGGCCACTGCCTTTTTTTTAGTAATACAATATCCTAGGATAACTAAAAGTGTTTTCTAAGTATCTCAAGGGTCTGAAGTAGCTTGTCTGTTAGAAACTTTTTTTTCAACTGTTTCCCATTTTTTCTTTTCTTCACCTCTGAGCAAAAAAATAAAAATATGTTAAAGAGATCTTTTGTTTCTATGGGAGTTGGAACTGGAATGTCTTAGTATGCTTTTTACCCACTCCCAGCATTTATTTCATTCTTTCTACAATCCAGTGTTTTCTCCACTTTTCAGAATCCTTCAGACTGAAGCTACTCAATGGTAGATGTTTTCATGCTTCAAGGCTTAAAAGTAGAATCAGCTTTAATGAATCCAACATGCTCAAAGAGCAAACTTAACATTTTCTAATATCCTAAGGGAAGTATACTAACTTCAGGTTAGTACAGAATTTGTAAACAATCACACCCATTTCCAGTCAAAAAAAAATCATAATGGAATTGTGAAGGTATATCTGTTAACTTCCAGTCACTTTTGGAAGATTGCATTATTTCCAGTTTATGCCCATGTCCTACTCACATTAAAAAATAAGTCACAAGTCATAACAACCACGTTACTGGTTATAAAGAACTGCCTTATAGGGTGTTGTATCTGACAGCTGTCTGAGTCTGAAAATACAAGAAAAGCATGCTCTTAAGAAAAGGAGACATGAAAAGAAGACCAATACAAGCTGTGTTTGCTGAATTAGGGGCTTTAGAAATAAGGTGCTGCTGGACATCACCATATGCTTAAGAGTCAGAGCTCAGAAGTAAGTGTAATTGAAACATTTAAGAGCTGGTTTTAAACTAAATCCAGCTGTTTCTGTGGTGAAGTCTATTTTGAAATTAACGGCCTACAGATTTTCAGTATCACTCAGTTCCAAAAGTTCCAAAAGGGATGTTGATGTAATAAAAATATTAAAACAAGATGGAAAATCCTTTAAGGCCTACTGTTCAATGAGAAATTTTCCTTAAGAACAGGATGCATAGAAATGATTAATGTATTTTCAGTTTAACAGCAAGGTGAGGTTGAACAAATCCTTCTCAGTGTTATCTGGGATATTTTCAAAGCAACCATAGCAAACTGTATATCAGCCTAAAGTAGAAATCTATACTTTCTAACAGATTATGTTGAAAAGCAGTTGCTTATTGCTATTGTAACAAGATTGGTGTTTCTGTCCCTTGCTAAGAGTTGTGTTTGAAAGCAGTACTCTCTAACATAAATGCTGAAGCAGTTCGAGAGCAGAGTCTGCTTTAGTCTGAAATTTTCCTAATGCAGTAGGCCTGAGAGAAGTCATTGTCATTTTCATATTTCCTTCAAAAGGTAGCCTAAAAAAGAATCAATACCAACAAAAGTAATTTATTATTCGTATATGAAGTCCCCAGTTCTTTTCATTAACTACTGCATAGATCAGAGTATGTATAAACAGTTTATAATAGAAAATCTCCTTCTCTGGAGATTTTCAAAACCCGCCTGGATGTGTTCCTTTGTGACCTGTGCTAGATTATACAATCCTGCTCTGGCAGGGGGTTTGGACTCGAATATCTCTAAGGTCCCTTCCAACTGCTGACATCCTGTGATTCTGTGATGTGCTCAGCCAAGGCTTGGACCCTACACAAGGATGTTATTCCTGCATGTATATAAGCCCCAAAGTGTATTTTATATATATGTTATGTTTGTATGTCTATCCAGTGATTAGCTTTCACCTACAATGGAGCTTGCTTGGAAAATAGTCAGTTGTCCATATAATAAAAAAAACCAAAACCTGGCATTGGCTAGGTAATTACAATGTTGAGTTTACGTCATTTGCTTAACTCATCAGTATCTAGCATTTCTACAATGAGTAGTCAAGAAAAAGTTCCCACTCTGTATTTCAAATTTTGGGAAAAAGAAACTGTTTTATGCTACACTGAACCTATTACTGGGAAAAACAAAAGATAATAATAATGTGAAAACTAGACAATTACTTCCTTTATAACTTAATGGTAAGTGCACATTAAAACAAAACTGTTTTAATAATAAATCCAGAGTATATTTATCCCAATTAAATATTGATTATGTGCTACATTCTCTGTGCATTACTTCTGGAATTTGAAAGGTTATTTATATGAAAAGCTAACATGAGAATTCTTCCTTCAGATATAAGACATTGTAAATAATTTTCTAAAATAAAAACTTGCCTACTTTGCTGCTGCACATTTATTAAATAATGGGTATTCATCTATGAGAGACAGTTCATCTATGGGATGAACAGGCAGAGCAATTTTCTGTATAAGACATATTTTTAAATTTTTATTTTTCATTTTTTTCATTGTATTTGCATCTTAGATTACTAAAACCATATACATGGTCAGTTGCAGAGGCAGAGACAGTAATTTCTTTGAGAGGTAGATAGTTTTCTTGTAATTGTAGAAACCTGTGACTGTACGCCACATCTCTCACCAACAGTAATGCAACATTTGTCTGCAAGCACGTGAAGGAGAAGGTGCTCAGCTCCTTGGTTTGCATCAATACAGCCTCAGTTCAAGTATCTCTGTGATCATGGGCACAACTAATCTTTAGAAAAAAATTAGTTTGGCAATAAAATCATTAATTGTAAAGAGACAGTTCCTCTGATACACCTTCCCAACTGTAGATGAAGAGTACTCCTAACCAAAAGTTTTATTCAGATGATAGTATTTAATACGTACCTGATAATCATCCTGTATTCTTGAAAATGTCAAATTACCTTGTGAGCTGATTTACACCTTTAGCCCTTAAAAATCTGGTGTCAGTGTTTCCTAGAAATTTTCTCCTTATTGGAAAATGTATTTTCTGTTGTAGGTTTTATATCTGCTGCCTAAAAAAATCTATTTTGTAACTTTAGTGCTGGGAGAAATTCTGAATAAGTCCTCTTTCCTTTCCTGTTCTGCTACCATGCATAATTTTCTACTGCTGTGTTTGTCACTGATTTCTTTCCCAGGTGGGAAAAACTGCTCCATACTCTGCATCATTTGCTCTACTGTTATGGTTTTATTATCTTGCATACTGCAACTGGTAAACAAGATACTGATACATGACAGTGCTATACAGTGGAATAGTGATGATTTATGTTTTATTTTCTGTAACTTTCCTAATAATTTCAGACAGTATTTTCCTTGTACCTTCTCCATTTAATGCCATGTTTTTACTGCTTACTTTTAACCAAGTTCAAACTTAAATTAAATATATTTCAAAATTAATATAGTGGTTTCTCTCAACACCATACTTAAAGTTAGGAAATTAAGAGATGCAGGTCAGGAATGTTTAAGTAGGGCAATTCTGCAGTCAGGGTACTGACTAAGAAATTAACCATTTTATGACTAAGACAAATTGTAATAGATGTGTTGGTTCATTACTTCAATTAAGACTATGTTCTCACACAAAGAACTGTCCCACTATGGGAGTTTGAAACCAAAAAACATTCATAGGACCAAATTGTCAGATGCCTAGTCACTGAATGGAGCAGGCATTTGTTGGAGTTATCAGCTAGGAGTGATTGTTGACTAGTATGTGACTCAGGGAATAAATTAAACTAAGTATGTGGAGAAGGGAGTGGTTTGTAATTTACCAGAGGTAAAATATAGCTAGAGCACATCTTTATCTGCAGGCAATGTTTATTACACAAAAAGAAGTAAGAGCTAGGAAGTGACTTTAGTTATAACAAATAATGTTTTAAGTGTGTTACATCAGTAAAAGAAGCCAGTTGTAATACAGATAATTAATGCACTTCAGGAATACCTGAAACAAGAAAGACACACTTTCAAAGAGTGGGACAAAGAAGGTGAACAGGTCAGGAGGCTTTGATGGATCTGATGTGGAAAGCCAGTATCACCAGTGTTACACCACTAGATGCTGAGTGACCGTAAAAAAAAAGGTCAGATCATGTCTATGACCTATGACCACAGGAGGGATTTCTGGACATCAAGAATTGTTAATTTCTTACATAGCAACTCAAAGATACTGAAGAATTCAAATCACGATCCAGACTGACATTTATGGAGTGCAGATGATACCCTTGAAAATTAGGAGATCGGACAGAATTTAGAATATTCCCAGTGAAGGGACCTGTTACAGGAAGCTGTCAGCCTCAAAAAGTGGCACATGAACATATACATCCAGTAGCAAACAACACTCGCCACTGTAATTGATAGTTTTTGGAAGAAGATATAAGAAATGCATTGGATTTTAACATGTTGCCAGAGGTTGCAAGTACCAGCAGAATATGAATAGATAGCAAGGACAAAGAGGATGACTACAGAGCCATTAGCTCAGAGATGTTCTTTGTTGCAGTAATGGCCAAGGTAACAGCAGAAGATGAATGAACTGTCAGCATGAAAATAAATGGAACACTTTTTAATTTCAAGTTGGATACAGGTACTCAAGCCAAGGTGCTACCCAGAACAGTGATATTAGGTCTGTAAAAAAAAAAAATA
>VWZY01011864.1:0-55669 GCA_013399075.1 Chloroceryle aenea | reverse complement strand
AATGCATATATTTTATTTTAAAACAAACCCTCCTGTGTTCTCAAAAGGAAGGGTTTAAAAATTAAAAGAACAGTAAAAGATGTCTCTGCCCATCGCAGGAGGTTTGGAATAGATGATCTTTAAAGGTGTCTTCCAACCCAAACTGTTCTGTGATACTATGATTCTATGAAAGAAGACCAATGACATTGCATTCCATCCATCTTCCAGGGGTGAGAAATACAGAATTAAGTTGGAAATACCTCAGCACTCTATGGCCCCAGTGAAATTTTCTGTCATCACAAGGCAAATACTCTAAGATCTAAATGCACATATTTCTTGGAATCTCCAGAGGCCAAAACAAAACAAAACAAAACACAAACAAACAAACAAAAAAAAGTAAAGAAAAAAAAAAAAGAAAAAAAGAAAGGATTAATAAATTCACGTCCTACAAGATAAACATTGTGAGGAAAAGGAAGGTATCAAATATTTTTCTACAACTGGATTCCGTAAGTGTGGACAGACTGGAGAACTGGGCAGAGCAGAACCTAATGAAGTTTAACAAGGATAAGTGCAGAGTCCTGAATCTGAGAAAGAATAATAAATTACACCAGTACAGACTGGGAGGTGATCTGCTGGAGAGCATACCTGTGGAGAAGGATTTAGGAGTCCTGGTAGACAAGAAGTTCTCCATGGGACAGCAATGTGACCTTGTATCCAGGAAGGCCAATGGCATCCTGGGGTGCATTAAGAAGAACATGTCCAGCAGACTGAGGGAGGTTCTGCTCCCCCTCTACTCTGCACTGGTGAGACCTCACCTGGAGTATTGCCTCACCTGGGGTCCTCAGTTCGAGAGACAGGGATCTGCTCGAGAGTCCAACGTAGGGATACAAGGATGATGAAGGGACTGGAACACATGCCTTATGAGGAAAGGCTGAGACACCTGGGGCTCTTTAGTCTGGAGAAGAGAAGACTGAGAGGGGATTTGATAAATGTTTATAAATATAGGAGGGCTGAGTGTCAAGAGGAAAGGGACAGCCTCTTCTCACTTGTGCCCTGTAATAGGACAAGGGGGAATGGATATAAGCTAGAGCACAAGAGATTCCACCTTAATATGAGGAGGAACTTCTTTACTGTAAGGCTCACAGAGCACTGGAATGAGCTCCCTAGAGAGGTTGTGGATTCTCCTTCTCTGAAGATTTTCAAAACCCACCTGGATGCATTCCTTTGTGATCTGTGTTAGATTATATGGCAGGGGGATTGGACTTGAAGATCTCCAAGGTCCCTTCCAAACCCTGACACCCTGTGATACCTGTGATACCTGTGAAGAGTATCTGTGAGAGACACTGTCCTGGTCAGTTCATTGTTAAAATAGGCAGCCCTAACAAAAACAGGTAGACTTTACAAAATCTGGCAGATTATTAACAGAATGGCAGAACTGGGATCATTTCTTGTCTGTTTTGTCTACATTAACATGTAGGAAAGGACTGCTGTAGTCAATTAAAATGCAGGTGTTGCTGCCTCCTGATTTCTAAAAACATGTTAAAATATGGAAGATCAGTTAATACACAGGTTTATGTCTACATTTCTGAAGAACAGAATTTTTGAAGACCATTGTTGTCTGAGATTGATCATGATGAGGTGCATAGGGACAAGCTTCAGAGTGTTGATCAAAAGAAGCAGGAGAGAGTCCAGGAGTGCTTGCAGAAGAGCATTAACAAAATGTGCATGGATATTTAGTAAACAAAATAGCTAAATAATCAATAAGAATGAATGGATTCTGGGCAGGAATCAGCTTCTTGAAGATGAATCCAGTATCAAAAATGTAATTATAAAGATATTACACATACTGAGATTATATATGTTATTTATCTTAACAATCTTTGCATATGCTTCAGACTTACAGAAATTCTTAAATATATGTACGTAATGATATCAAGTTTATATTTTTATAAATATGTATTTATCTACTAGTCTTTACGACATTTATATTTTTAAACATTATTGTCAAATACATTAACATTTATGTGTGTGTATATATATATGGGATGCAGTTGTAGATATCACAAAAGAGATACAGGAACAAAGAAATAAATTAAAATGTTTAGTATGGAGAAGAAACAGGTTTGGGAAAAAGAAGGGGAGACAGTAAAATGTAAAAGCTGAAATAATATGTTCTCCAAGAGCTTAAAACCAGGCTCCCCAGTTATTTTGAACTGGATCCCAAGTCAGCATTCTCAGAGAGGTTTCCTGCTATTACAGCTCCAAGAAAAGAAAAGGGGACAAAAAAGACACCAGATATATAACAATGCAAGTGACTTAGGAAAACAGTAATTCTCCAGACCTGGCAGCTACATATACTAAGACATCACAAAAGTGTTTAATGGCATAAATATATCTCAGTCTATGTTTAAACTGTGATAATGCCCACTTGTGAGTGCTTTGAACTACCTTTATGTATCCTTATATTTATACTTTATACTGTGTGTCTAGATCTAAAGGTAATCAGGACCTGTTTCTTGTATTAATGTAAATATGGTTTCTGCCCTTCTGAACTCTGCACTACATGTTTCAGGCTGAGGTAAGATGACTGAAGCAAGAATCACATCAGCTCATGTGATAATGATGGGCATATAAGGAAGTTCAGGGTCTCCCATTTAGTCAGTTAATGAGAAAGTGCAATACAACTCTTGTTAAAGGCTGGAAAATAAATTATGTTGACAGAGGATTATTTCCCTACATTTATTCTTTCGGTACTATGACTACTTTAGGTAGTGCTACTATGTAGGATTAAAATTCAAATTTGCATGCAAGTTCATTACCCTATTTAATCTTAAGTAGCTATATGAAGACTACCTGGTAAAGATTACTTAGGATAAATTAATAAAGTTTTGTTTTGTTTTGTTTTGTTTGGATTTTTTGTTTTGTTTTGTGGCGGTTTTTGTTTGTTTGTTTGGTTTGGTTTTGTTTTTCGTTTGGGTTTTTTAAATTGTATTTGGCAAAGTAATTGCTCCATGAAACAGCAACCTGGAGAAACAGGTAGAAATTTGGACTGACTTTATGAAAGATAATGAATAATTTCAGATGTACAGCTCCCATTGTGAAGATAACTAAATTTACATAACTAAGTGGATTGAAAGCCACACTCCAGGGCATGTAAATAGTCAATACTCAGTATTTAAATGTACAATATATCTAGGTCAGGATCAAATTATTGAAAATGAGCCAGAAAAGATATATTTAAGTATAGAGATTTTGTGTGCATATCAACAAAAGTTGTGTGTTGTCTTAAGAGTAAAATATTTGAATACATTTAAGATTCCTCTGAATTTTTAAGATTCATATAAAAAAAAAAATATTTTAAATGTACAAGTAGCCCCTGAGGATATGTTCTTTTGTTTTTTTCTAAAATGTCAGAGAGAAAAAAGGCATACAGAGAAATAGACAGAGAGAAACTGTAGCAATAAAAAGAAGCTTCACAGTAGAACAGATTCAGCCAATCATTGCAAGTATAATATTTTTTTCTTTACCATAATAAGCTTTGTTTCATGTTCTTACAATAAAATAACTCTTCACCATTGTCATATGCCACAGTATATGTTTATATAAGCAAGTTTTGTCATTAGTCTTTTTAAAGCATGTATGAGTTTTCAAAGTCAAGGATAATAAAAGCTATGAAATTTCTTCATATGAGATCAAGGTGTGAGCAAAATTTAACTATTGGCATCAATAAAAACATATTTTCATTTTAGGTAAGTGTCATGGTTTAGGGTCAGGGCGGCCTCTTAGACCTAACAGTTAACCCCCCTCCTTCCCCAAAGAGGAAGAAAAAAGGAATAAGGAAGAGAGACTTAGTGATTAGAAAAGGAAACTAAACAGCTTTAATGATTAATAGTAATAAAATAGAATATGTACAAAGATATACAAAACCAGTACCGAACCCAACCCCCCCAATGGTAATTACATCACTGTCACCACTGATGTTGTACAGCAGGCACAGGGGGTCCCAGACCAGGCCCTGCAGCAGACAGGAGCTGTGTTCAGGAGTTGGGTTCTGCTACCAGATTCAGGAACACGAGATCAAAGTCATTATGGACAGAGTCCTCCTTGGATGTTCCGGGGAAGCAGTCCAAGAGGGGAGAAGAGCCCAGGTAAAAGCCCTATAGACCCTTCAGATCCCTCTGCTTGCTACCCAATATGATGCATATAGGATAAGAATACCTCGTTGGTCAGTTTGGGGCCACCTGCCCTGTCTGCTCCTCCCTAGGTGCAGTCTTTCACTTTCCTGCACCCCCCTGTGTGGTACACACAGTCCAGCAGTGGCCTTGGTCTGCATACCAGTCCTTGATAGTAACTATAAACATGGGCTGTTATCACTGCCAGCAGCAGACTCTGCCTGTGAAAACAGGCTACTAACTTCAGAAAGTGCTGTTAGTTAGAAGTACTGAACTGAAAAGTAAAATCACTGAACAGTTCTGTTTTCAACCAAACCAGGATAATAAGGAAGACACTACTTTCTGCCTATAACTCTATAGATAGCTTATTTCTTAGAAGATTTATGCATTAGTATTGAAATGTACTTGGTCCAGTCAGCACCATAAATCATTCCCAGACAATTTTTAAGCATATTTTTAAAGATCTATGAATAATAAGGTTTTCCAGCTCTAAGAGGTCTCAGTTCTTCAGCACTTACTGAGAAGGGTCATTTCAGCAAAGTCATAATAAAATATTGCAGGTTCCAGTTCAAATAGACTAATTGACACAGGTTGAATTGCTACCAGTTTTGTGAAGCAGAGGTGAAAAAAATTTCTTTCATCAGATTTGTGTGAAATATCAATTCCTTTGACCTTAATGAAAACAGCTCTGGGATGTGTATATGAGACTTTTTCCTCTACTACTGCAAGTGGCCATGATGCTTGGGGACCTGGGAGCTGGCACTTGGCTGCAGTTCTTCCTTGTCTGGTATCAGGACAAGGCACATCTACTGCTTATGTTTGGATTTTTCCTTTCAGGAACTTTGTAAACAAGTTTTCATGTAAGATGCTTACAAGGACTGAGTCACACTTGCCAACTGTCAGGGCAGAAGCTGTCTTCTGGTATATAATAATCATCTTTGTACTGATACATTTTTTGATTTTTCCAAGTCTCCAAGAGAGGGAAAAGATTAATCATAAAGTACTATTTTTACTGGACAGGTTCACTGTGGGGTTCCCATAATCTCCCTCATGTGTTATATGCTGAAGCAAAGCCTGTCCTACTGCAGAGCCATTCCATCACCATTAGAACATGCCCCATGTCTTCCCAGATGTAGAACATCCCAACAGCAGTCCCTCAATAGCAACAGCCTCAACTATCATTTTTGGACTATGCAGTGTGAGGGAACTGATACAGGTATCATTATTCACAAAATAAGTAGGAGATAATCTAGCAGAAACTGGGGAACGAACAAGAAAACAATTTAAAAGATTAGTGTGTTTAATGTCCCATCCTACCTCAAAAACTAATGAAACCAAGGTGTGATTGCCTTTTGGCATATGAAGGCAGGTTTTCCAGTAAAAAGAAATGTGTCTTTTTGCACAATTTTTATTAAGCCACTTAGTAATGATACTGAAAAAATTATCAAGGCAGGTCAGAAGAAAGTGATTGCAGCCCCATATTGGATATTTTTATTCAGTTCTGACAAATGTGAAACTGAACAACATTTTAAAAAATTTGCTTCAGAAACAGAAGTAAAAATTCTGAAAGTCTAACTACACTGAAAAAAAAATCAAATCAATCTTTGAATTCTATGTTTAGATGGAAATGCTCATTTGATATCATTTTATAGCACAGTATGAAAACTTCAACACTGAAACACTGATAGTTCAAGCATTTACACCAGCTTGGGGTTTTTCATTGTTTTGTTTTAATATGCTGGCAACATGACAACTAGGTTTCACAAATTTCTGTTTTGACTATTACAGTTAAAAGGGCAGTTAGGAGACAATTTCCTCAGGGAATTTTGTCTTGTAAAGCTAAATTTTCTCTGACACTTTCTCATATTCTATTTTCTATTGGCAAGGTAGCAGACAACCACTCAAACCACTGATCAAATCCAGGGTTCAGTCTTGGTGCATACTCGGATAGTTCATAAGACCACACCTTAAATAACAAATTTCCATGTACAGTACTGACACAGTTGTCAAGACATAGATATACTGCTATAATCTATTAACTCTGTTAAAGGTACTGAAGGAACAAAAACCACTCCCTGAAATGCTTTGGACATAAGCAAAAGAGAAAGAAAAAAAGTAAAAGCCAGAAACCTAGTGTAAACAATGGAAGTAGAAATGCATCAGAATGTAGGAAAGCACTGCCATAAAAATGTGAAAAATAAGTGAACTATGTGGACTTTATGAAGGATCTTTTAAAAATTTCTTAGGTTATAGATGGAATTCAAATTACAGACTAAAACCACAGCCAAGAAGTAGACTTTGACCGACTTCCACAAGACTTCCTGACAGTGTGAAAGTAGAGGCTAACTGGATTACAGTACAATTCTTCTGGATTAAGAGTCTTCTGGGATATGAGATCATAGAAATCATAGAAATGTCTGGGTTGGAAGGGACCTCTAGAGGTCATCTACTCCAACCCCCCTGCTGAGAGAGGGATATCCTCAACTAGAGCAGGTTGCTCAGAGACTTGTCAAGTCTCACCTTGAATGTCTCCAGGGATAGGGCCTCAGCCACCTCCCTGGGCAACCTGTTTCAGTGTTCTACCACCCTCATGGCAAATAACGTCTTCCTAACATCCAATCTAAATCCACTCCTTTCTAATTTAAAACCATTACCCCTCGTCCTTTCACTCCAGGCCTTTGTAAACAGGCCCTCTCCAGTCTTTTTATAAGCTCCCCTCAGGTACTGGAAGGTCACTATTAGGTCTCCCTGGAGCCTTCTCTTCTCCAGGCTGAACAATCCCAGCTCCCTCAGCCTGTCCTCATAGGAGACGTGCTCCAGCCCCCTGGTCATCCTTGTGGCCCTCCTCTGGACCCGCTCCATCAGGTCCATGCCCTTCTTCTGCTGAGGGCTTCAGAGCTGGGCACAGTATTCCAGGTAAAGTCTGACCAGAGCAGAGTAGAGTGGCAGAATCACCTCTCTCAATCTGCTGGCCACACTTCTTTTGATGCAGCCCAGGATGCAGTTGGCCTTCTAAATCAACCAATTGCTTTTCAAATATAAATGGAAGAATACATCAAATTGACTGGGATGGAGACATTCTCTGCACAGTGTACATGTTTTGCAGCTTCCTTTGATCTGTTCACACAGAAGCATTTTTGTTTCCCTCTTTATTTTCAAAAATTTCAAGGGCACTAACCCTATGGTCTCCCTCCACCACAGACTACTGCTGGTCTAAGGATGATACACCCTCCTTCCACAACTAGAAATTTCTTATTACATTAAAAGTTCCCTTCAGTTTGCTATGCTATCTGGGTTTGAAAATCATTGCTCAGAGACTGCCGATACTTGGAGCCAACAGATAGATAGCTTTTGCATGAATTCCAAAAAGACCTTCAGCCTACTGGAGCCAGGATAGGAACTGTGGAAGTCTATTCAAGATAATAAATGTCAGCACACATTTCCTCCCTTGACATCCTCGATTTCATTTGAAATTAAGTCAGACACTCCCAAGAAGTCAAGACTTTTCTCAGATAGCTTTTAAAATAAAGCACACTTTTTCTCTTTCCTGTTTCAATGAATTCCTTCTTTGCTGACTGGTCTCCTTAGGTAAAGTGTATGTTTGCTGCTTTGAGCCACACAAACTTCTCATGTCTCCGAAAGATCCCCCTGATTCCTAGGATATCTTATATACAGTGTTTCTTAAACCCAGCATTAGTACTTGGTTTCTTTGTTTACACTTTCTCAGTTTTTTTCTATCTTCTTTCTAGTCTGATGTAATGCAAGCAAACTGTCTATCTGCAGTATATAGCCAAGGGACAAGCATATTCTGGATTTGAGCCAATTGTATCTCAGTGGCAGCCATCAAAGAGTTTTGCCTTGGTCCTTGGTTGGGGAGACAGGTAACACAGAATATTGCTGACCCTACATACACTGAGATACCCAAAGATACTGCTAATGTATAGGAGGTAATAAGCTGTGTATGCATAGAATTGTGGGAAATCTGTTTCCTAGCAACTTAAATACAGCTCTGGTAGTCACAAAAAACAGTTGAAGATCCAAAGGTGATGGTTACTGGACTCCCCCAATCCCTCTTCCTCAGTCATCATATCAGGCTGTCAAGTTGGCTAGACATTTCTTCTTTGTAAATAAATCCATAAGGACCACTTCCACCCCCCTTTGTCTTTCATATGTCTAGTATTTGCTCTGTCACCTTTCACAGACCCAAGTGAGATTGGCTCACTTGCAATTCCGCAGATCCTCCTTCTTTCCCTTTTTGAAGATAAGAGTAATATCCAGTCCTAGGGAACCTCTCTTGACTGCTGTGATCAGTCAAAGATAATCAAGAATAGCCTTGGCTTGTGGCTATCACCTTAGGTTTCATGGTATTGTGTATGTTCAGCTTGTTTGACTGTTCCCTAATCTGTTCCTCCTTCAACAAGGGTAAGTCTTCCTTGTTTCAGACTTTTTCACTGGTCTCAAAGACCTGGAATTCCTGAAGGCAAGTCTTACCAGTAAAAACTAAGGCTTTCCAAAACCCAACCCTGCAGACTAGGAAGTGTATATATATTCCTCTTAGGTGGCCTGTTCCTGCTTCCACCTCTTATGTGCTTGTTTTTCATGTGTGAGTTTAGTCAGGACTGTCTTGCTCATCCATCCAAGCCTCATGTTACCTTTGATTTCTGCTCATCAGTATGGACCATTGTTGAGCTTAAAGGAGTTGTTCATTGATAAATAAATCACCTCTCCTCCCTCCAGGACTGTCTTCCATAGGATTCTTTTAAACAGGTCACTGAACAGACTAAGTCTTGTTCTGCTACTGTTGTTTTGCTATTTGCCATTATCTCAGGATACTGATATCCTCCATTACATAGTTACTGTAGCCACAGAAACCCTCAGCCTTAACATTCCCAAATGATTCTTTGATCTTTCTATTAAGTCCAATAGAGCACCTGTCGTCATTGGATTCTCGATCATCTTTATTAAGATGTTGTTATCAATGCATTCCAAAAAACTAGTGACAGGTAATGAAGTCATTAATAGTCCCCCATGAAGATAAGGCCTGTGAGCATGAAGCTTCTTCCACTTGTCTAAAAAAGGTTTCATATAGTTATTCCTGGTCTGGAAGTATGTAGGAGAAACCCAAAACAATAACATCCATGTTGTTTTCCTTCTAATTCCAACCCATGAGCTCTCAGCAGGCTAACCATCCATCCCTAGGCAGAGCTCCAGGCAGTCCTGCTGTACTGTCCTGCAAAGGGCAACTCTCCCTCTTTGTCTTCCTGGCCTGTCCTTCTTAATTCTTTTTAATCTGTTCACACTGACATCAACGAAAGTCCCAAATCTGCTGGATAATGAGCACACTTAGACTGCTTAATCTACTAGGAAAAGGCCAGGTATAATATACAATGACATGATGTGAACACTAATGTGTCTACCCTTGGGCAAAATTGTTCATTTTTTACTATTGTAGAAATCTTCTAATTCCTACTAGAGAGCAATTCCAGAGAATTTCAAGAATAATATTTAGTACTATATCAGGACAAAGATTATGTAGAATAAGCATGCATTAAAAAGCCAAGCAAACATCTAAACATATCTGAATAAGGCAGCTCATACTATTCAGATAAAAATGGCAAAAATGTAAGTTAAAACAATCCCAAATCAGTGTTTCTTCACAATGGAATTAATTACCAAGTTAAGACATATACCTGGAATTTAAAGAAGAACCTTCAAAATGTCATCAGTAATGATAGACATTCTTGGGAAATGCAATGCTAATTATACACAGAAACCTATTTAACTGCTCTTTACAATGATAATGATTAGGATATAAGCCTTTTTTAAATCTAAAATCATATTTTTGGCCACGATTCCTGCCGTGGGTTTAGGAGATTTATATTTGGATTTAATCACTTTGTTTGCCATTAACTTTATTTGTGACATTGAGTAAATCACCTAATTTTTCTTTCAGTGTTATGAAAAGTCCTCATTCTCCCTCTGTTTTGCTCTCAGTTTATTTGCAGTAGGACCAATCTCTTATTAGGTGAATATATTCTGTGCAGATAAGTGTGGTCATTATTACATCAGAGTGGTCTCAGTCTGCAGTAATGCATCTGAAATTTTGTCCATCAAAATAGTGAATCCCTTTGAACACATCAAAACAAATATTTTTTAAGTTGGCTATTATAAATAATTGTGATAAATTGGTGATTTGTAAAAATTAACACATCCTAATGAGTGAATATATCTGTCTTATTCTGTTATTTCAATCATTTGGAGCTATCAGGCTATATCAGGCTTTGTTCATCCTTCTTTCAATGAAGAAGTGCTTCTCACCAACAACAGAATACCAACTGTTTATCAGTTTTCTCATGCATGAGGAGAAAACCTAGATTCCTACAAAACTAGATTCTACAATTTCTCCACCTGTGTTCTATAACTAGAGTAGAATTACCTTCACTGGGTGAACTACTAGCAGTAGTTGATTTTGAGTAAAAAGGGAAAAAATACCTATGAAAAATTAAAATATGTCCTTTTTAAAATGATGGTCCATTTTTGACCTTTTCCTTCTCCAGCTAGTATAAAGAAGGATGAACTCAGTTCTATCTCCCAATAATAAAATTTTCTTAGAGTTTGTCTACACAAGAAATCTAAGGAAAGTTAATATGAATTAACTAATATATATTTGGAATTAAAATGTGTCTGCATAGAGCTTTAGAGTTTTAACTAATTGGCATCCAATTCAGAGAAAATTAATCCAAATTAACCAAAGATACTAAATTAATCCATGTGTGAAAAAGCGCTTAGGTAAACTGCTGTGCCAAGCCCAAGAAGTTTGCTTCTAAATGGGCAACCAGAACACACAAACAGCAGAACATACAAACATCATAGTCAAAGACCAAAAGTGTCTCCAGTATATAAACAACCAGTATGGTATTTTTGAAGCTCAGATGAGGTTCTGTATCAGAAAAGAGTCTTCCATGCAAAATTTCCCTTGGGAGCAACTGGATTTGAGCAGAGTTGACACAACCCTTTCAGTAGGAAGAAAAGTTCCTTTTCCAAGTCCATGATTATTCGGAATCAGAACTGGAAAGAGCTTAGGGGATTAAGAAGCCATTTCCATTCGGATACACAGTTGTGTTAATTAGCATTTTAGATGGTTAGAGCATTCAGAATTGAATGTCCAAACTCAGTGGCAGTCTAACTCTAGGGACTCCAAAATATCATACGCATCTATTGGGCTTTTTTAAAACACAGTTCTGCTAGAAAATCCTTGGAAGTTTTATATTCTTGCTAGGGCTGAGTGACTCCATATCTTCTTCATATATCTACTCTGTTTGTATTGACCATTTTGGGGGGGTGGGTTGACCTCCTTTTTCTTCTGTGGTCCAAGACAGGACAATACAAAACATTTGGTGGTGGGTTGTAGCTCCCTTTCCATCACCATTTATGGAAGATCATTCTCTCAAAAATTTTTCATATTAATTCTACACCTTCTTAAACAAATTTGGGATGATACTTACTAACAGCAATAAGCACAGGGACTGGGCCTCAGATGTCTCCCTCAGTCTGGTAATATTGATCAATATTACTCAATTTCCGGACCAAAAGAATCCACGTAGTCACTCACTTTCTTTCCCCTTCCTTTCTCCTGGCTGAATGAATAACCAACTAAACTACGTAAACTGGAACATCTTTAAAATGAGGGGCTGGAAGCATGCCCTACCTGTTCCCTATACCTTGAGGCTTAAGGCTTCCTCTGCCTTGTGATGACACAGCTGGCAATGAACCTTTGTGTTCCACAAGAGCTCAGTGAGTGAGTGCACCACCGACAGGCTAGACACAAGGAGAAAGAGGAATCCCATAGCTTCAGTGTTTTGGCACTTGCCTCCAATGAAGGTTCAGGGCTGTGGATCACAAGTTGGGTGATTTCTGAAGAGTAATACAGTGTAAGAGAGTGTGTCTTTCCTTGCATTTGCTATTAGCCCTCTGCACAGCTTTACTCAAGAGACTGATTTAGGCAAATAATTTTCCTGCAATGCATAGGTACTGTAGGAGTATCTTGGTATATGCCGAAGCACTTGAGAGCTGCATGCCTGAAAGTTAAGTACTGCAATGCTTATCATAAATTCTCACTCTTTGATGACATAATATAGGCCTAATGCATTTCCTCTTTTGACCTACAGGTATGTCTGAGCCAGCCACAGAGTGGCAAAAAAACCCTGTCAGGCAGAGCATGTCTTTGGGGATTGGGAGAACACTCTTCTAAAAGAAGATCCTGCCTAATCGTGTGTGAAATGGCTACATCCTGTCACCCTGCTCATTAACTGGTTTTAGATATGTGCTGACATGGAACCAGAGATTCCCAGAACATCACCAGGCACCTAACGCAGCATACCCTAGCCAGGCACATCCTTCAGCTTTTTGTAAGTCAGTTCAGGTGCGTATTTTAATTTTGCTTTGTAATCTGTCTGATCATATTTAAGGTGGTCAGTACAACAATATGGAATACGCCATGATAATATTTTTGCACACTGGCAGGAGCTATAATGCTAGCCTACCATTTGCTGCTGCCTTTTGTACCAATGCCCAGATCCCAGTTTTGGTGCACGAAGCTAATTATCTACAACTACATGTAACAATAGAACGGCATTCTGGAGGTGACTGAGAACAAGGACTCTGATATTTTCACTGTATCAAGACTTGCTCCTTTGGGAACAGTGTGGGTTATATCTGCCTGTCAATGGAACAACATCAGGAACAAATGTAATAGAGAATCAAAATATTTTTTCCTCTGTTTTCCATTTTGAATGATCAAGATAATATCATTAAAAGTGGAGGGCAGCAAAAGGGGAAAGGGAGGGATAGAAAACAGATCCTTTTTTTCTGCTTTTCTTCCTTCATCTTTCTTCCTTCCTAATAGGATTAAAAGCTGATCTTGTTCTGCAAAGAAGAATCCATCACTTGTGGCAAGCATGTGCACAGCTTGTCTAGCATGACAGCAGGTTTTTCACTATTTTCAGCACCTGTGTGAAGCTATGAATGATTCATGGTTGAAATGATTCACTATAAAAATATGGTACAGTCTGTCAGCTTATTTTGTGATGAGCTGATATTACTGCAGAGTTGGTTTTATGAATTGGCAGTGCACTGACAACTCAATTTGAAAATAAATATCTCTGAAACTCATCCACTGTAGCATTTCAGAAAATCAGTCAGTTACTAACTCTTTGCATATCTGAACTCTGACTTTACTGAATTGGAGATTTGCATAAATTTCTTATCTTCCCCTCAAAGCTGCACATTTATTTCCACACAGAAGGTACTTGCATTATATGTTCATGTAAAGAAGCAGTTAATTTCTAACGTTACTGGTTATTTTTAGCTTTAAATAAGTCATGTGAAATATTCCTTTACCTCATTCCAATGCTTCAGGCTACACAGATGGACCAATTCAGAATTCAAGATGCAACAGCTTGTATCAATCACTTTCTTTCTGCCTCTGCTTATGGACTTTCTTGAATTCAGTATTACTTTGTCCTTCTCATGCCTTTTTCCATGTGACATGTAGCTCAGTCATAAATGTACCAGTGACTTACCACATGAACTTCACTATATTTTGGTAGCTTACAAAAAAAATGTAAGTGTAAACAACCTGTGTAAACAACAAGTGTAAACAATTATTGCCTGAAGGCAATAATTTTCAGGCTATAAAACACTCCTGAGAAATAAGGAAGGTTGTTAAAGATTATTGATGAAAGATTTGAATATTCATTTTTAAGGACCAACAAGTGAATAAGTTTAATCATCTAAGTTTATCTTCAAAAACTTCTGAGAAAAACACCTCATTTCTCTAAATCTATCTATCTATCTATCTATACTGGCGCAGCACAAGAAGTTCCACTAAAATCACTGGAACTAATTTCCTACATTGACATTTGCAATCCTCAGGCCTAGGCAAGAAAATACACAGAAAAAGACAACTTTTGGCAGGGCAGCCAGGGTCACCAAATGCAAAATGCCAGAGATAAAATGAAGAAAACACTTAGCAATATCTAAGAGAGTTTCTAATAAAATATTGCTTACGGTGTATTGGAATGTAGAAAGTATTACAAAAGCAAAACTGCCGTGATCAGTGCCTTGTTCTGTGTGAAATGAAGGCAGAGAGATGAACGTTGGAAGCTCAGTTGTAACAACAGAACATTGTCTTTAACTCTGATTATAGCTAAGCAAAAAAAGTGAATCCTATATTCCTTCCAAATCAATGGGTGCTTTTTAATTGATGTCATTAAAGCTGAGATTTCACACCAGGTGTAAAAGGTGTTAGACAATTTGTCTCCAAAAAGTAAAAAAAACCCTGTGATTTTGGTTTAAGTATGGCTTCTGTCTCATAGACACAAAACCAGGCAAGCCACCTTAAAAAGTAATGTTTCAAACTGAAGAGATTTTCAGAGCAATGATTCAGGAGCTAGTCTTGGGGCCATTTTTTTAAAAAACACTTTAATTAATGGTATACAAGAAAAACTGGGTAAACCACTTGCAAATATACATTAGGGAACAATTTTCCATTGACATGGAAGTCAGCAGAAAGACTTTACTAATCCATACCCATCTTCTAAGGGTCATGTACAATTTTTCTCTGCATCGCGTGATGATAATTTGCTATAAATTTGGACTGCGTAAAAAGCCACAAGCAATGAAGTCATACTGTTATGCAGTACTGTAGTATCCCCTAAATTCACTAGAACATGAAATAATGCAATTGAAAACCTCTGTTCTAAAAGACTGCATTATATGAAAAGGAACTCATATAACTTTTTAGACTGAATCAAAATTCAAGGCTCAATTACTTCGTGCAATGCAAAATGCTCTATTTGTATCCTCAGACCATCATAAAGGTGTTGTTATTCAAAATATTCATAAACCATACTACCACAATGTTCATCACTAAGTTAAATTGAAATTATTCTTCCCTAAGAATCCATAAAATATCTCTTCCCAAAATTCTATCTTTCTGGCAAATTTAAACTTTTTCCAGTCTGCTAAGATTGTGCACAAATTGGGTCAATGTTTCCACTTTATTGTTTATTTTGTATGTTTTTTAAATAAAAGAGGAAACGGTTTCTCCCCTAACAGTAGTCTTAAAAATCATTATGTCGAAACACTCATCTTTGCATGGTAATGTTTTTCTCTTACGGGAAGAAATATGCCTCAGAATTTCAAGTGGGAGGATATAGACAATTTTAAATATAGCTCTCTGTTTAAAATGCACTCCTCAGTTGAAAATATTTGCTATGCAATACAAGATATCAAAGTGTTACTGTCATTCATAGATATGCATTTTATGTTTCATATTCTCCTGCCTGTATATCTTCACTAGGCAGTGTGAAAAGCTTTCTCTCTGGTGTCTGATGTCATATTTTCCTTGTGGTTGTTCTTTGACATTTTGCAGCAAATAATTCACTGAGACCACAGTTTGCCTTTAGTGTGAACTAAACTCTCTTCTACCAAAACTTTAGAGACATTGTTCTATCTTGTCCCCCATTTTTATTTTGACTTGGTGAATAAATGAACTCTGAGCTTCATGTAATTGTACTAGTGATACTGAGCATCTTAAAAGAAACAGTATTTTTTGTCCTTACCAGAAAGCACAGCGTAGGAGATGTTCCATAAATTCTGAATTAGTATGTTCCCACAGCTTCATGCATGATGTCTGTCCTTAATTCATGCCATTTCTTACACATTAGTCATTAAGGTTATAATCATCGTGAGGCAACTTTAACCCTTCCTCCCCAATTAAAAAATGGTATAACCCTGGTTTTATCTTAAGGCAATTATTTCCTCCATGTTTCACATGACAAATTGGACCATAAACTGAATTTAAAACCCATGGGCAAAATGTATGAGTTTGGAATCATAAACTGAAATAGAATGGGCAATAGTAATTCTGATTAGATTATGCAGATTAAAGGATATGGTGTAGCAGTGGCCCTGGTAGAGTTAATGGTTGGACTTGATAATCTTAAATTTCTTTTTCAACCATAATGGTTCTGTGATTCTGTAAGTCTAGTTTTTGTGATTATAATTGGTGAAAATTTTTGTCTACTTACCTTGCCTTTACTTATGTCAGAGTGATGCAGAAGCTGCAGCAGCAGGGCCCCCCATATCCAGGGCAGGGCAGGGTTGAGGGGAGCTGGAGACCTGCCCAGCTGTGGCATCACTGGGGCAGTGGCTGACAGCCCCAGGGACCTGAGAGAAGGGGTCCTGATCGATGGGCAGGTTGGGGAGAGGCTGTGGCAGGGGGCTGTTAGTGCCCTGAGGGCACTGACACTTTATCACATGCTCATCACATTACCTGGAGGCATTTCAAAAGTAGTAACTGAAAACATATACATATTTTTGTTCTCCCTCCTGTTCTGTGACATATAAGTCTTCTCTTGCAATCCCATTCAAAACTTGTTTGCAAAAACTAGGACTGGCCTGCAAATGGGATTTCTGTCTGGTCATATTGAGGTTAATGGCATCTTAGTATTTCCAGGGACAGTAAATATGTGATTTGGAAGCATCAGCATTCTTGCTGTTGGTAACAACAAAGCATTGCCATATAGATCATATTTAAAATAAGTCTAGAGACTGAAATCAAGTTCAAATATTTAACCTCAGGCTGTAAACATATTCATGAAAAGATCAAACTGAGTCTTAAATTCAAAAGATTTTGTTTGTTTGTTTGTTTTGTTTTGGGTTTTTATTTTCATCTGAGAATGGGATGTTGAGATATTCTCAGAACAGAAGAACTATTTGCAGGGAAAAAAAATCCATATCCCAGAACATATTTTGGATTTGATGAAGCTGCATTCTCTGATGCAAAAATACTAGTATCCTGATGATAGGAAGGTGAGTAACATGGCACGCAGGTACAATCACATGGCATAGGTAATGAAACTGAACCATTTCACAGAGGGTAGTAAAGATCTGAACAAAATCCTGGATCCGAAGATGTTCAAGAGAGTTCTGCCACTGACTTTGAGAGGCAGAGTTTCACCTCTGCAGAAAAGCTTCAACTATCTAGCCAGAGTTTATGAGTTGGAAATAAACAGTGAGTTTCCTTACTTATTTTTCTGGGCTTCGAATGAGACTCACAGCTTGCAAAAACATGAAACAATGGCACATGACTATAAATTCCCCACTGGGGGATGCCTACACTTGAGGCACAATGTTGTGAACAATAGATGTCTGAGGCACAATTTGGAGAAAAAATTTCTTGTTGAAATTTTTGATTCTGTACTCACAAAATAGTCAGACATTCTACTGGTTCCTGAAATGTCACAAATAATGATATCTTAGATGAAACAACAGCTCCCTAACCTTACTTTAACAAAAGAATAGAAAAGTTGTCTTCTAAGCTCAAGGGGAAAAACAAGGAGTACAAAGAAAATACTCACAGAGATAGAAAGGAATAAGACAGAGAAAAGACTATCTCTTTTGTATAATTTTTGACCACAATTTGATGCAACTGTAACACAAAGTTGTCTCTCAACAGCACCAGAATCTCCTGGTATCTCTGAAGTTAATGAAAAAAAAAAAATTCAAAGACAGTCCTGAGGTCAAAATTTGTACTTTTTTTTTTTTCTCCTGTAACTGTCAGTTTCTGTACAAAAGTTTCCCAGAAGTTATTAGTATTTCAGCATTCAATTTATACAAGACAAAAGAGAGTAAAAGTTCAGTCAAGCGCTGCCTGTAACTTATGACTAGTTCAAATATAGATTTTAATAAAACAAAATTGATGAATTTATGTTACTGCTATGTAGGGCCCAGCAAAATATTTTTGATAATTAGTTAATTTATGTTCTTATTTGCTTATATTCTTCCAAATATTTGCAAATTCATCCATTTTTTAATGAGGAAAAAAAAAAAAAAGGAAGTATTCAAATAATACCCCTAAGTAATTCCAGTGAAACAGATTGGAGAACAAGTGATAGAAGGACTTTTGAGGAAAGATGGGAGACCTTGGCTCATATTCATATTGCGAAAAAAGGGATCTGACTTTGAGTCTATTACCTTGGAGTTCCTAAACATAAAAATATAGTTTTTCATT
This sequence comes from Chloroceryle aenea, assembly GCA_013399075.1. Taxonomy (NCBI): domain Eukaryota; kingdom Metazoa; phylum Chordata; class Aves; order Coraciiformes; family Cerylidae; genus Chloroceryle; species Chloroceryle aenea. The sequence goes on along the minus strand of VWZY01011864.1, from coordinate 37,441 downwards.
TTTATATTTTTAATAAAATATACAAGAAATTACTGAAAGACAGCGAGCTCTCATTCCAGCTGAGGAATTTGAAGAAAGACCATGTCAAAAACCTGTTTTCATTAAGTGATGACCCTCCTCACATTTTCCAAGACAACTTCAGATCGCCTTTCCCAGCTAGACAACTGGGAACACACAATTATACATTAAATGGATTACAATCCAAGAAAGCCAAAAAACCCATCCCTTCTTTTTAATTCACAATCTTCAGGTTTTGCTTCCTTTTATTTTCTTAAAAGCAGCTGTTAAAAGTTAGCAACTTTTCCTTTCAGACTGAGAAACAGTTCATCAAAAAAGATGAATGACTGGGCTTTATTATTCTGAGTTTATTTCAATCAGACAAACAAAGAATACTAAACAGTTGATTTTTTCCCCCCTGCAAATATTTTGTGTTCCCTGCTGAATTGTTTTTCACACAACTTTGTGTGGTCTATAAAGTGTTCAGCTGGACATACCTTTTGAGTTTATCTACCTGAATTTGAGTAAGAAGTTCAAAGGATAGATGAGCCTTGGGGAAGTAATTCAAAAGTCTTTATTTCAAAGTCAATTTTATTCATGGAGGGAGGTGAAGATCTTGAAGGAGAGATGGTTTGAAGCTTTCAATAACAGCATCTTCTGCAGTGGTAGAACATGGGATTTGCTGCATTACTTCCACTAGCTCTTCAAGTAATATTAATGCCTGTGCCCAGCCCACTAGTAGGGTTAAAGGGAGTAGCAACATTGATCCTGTGTAGGCAAACAAAGGAAGTGGGACACTTTACCTGCACAGCCAGTTGGAAAACACTGTTCCCTGTAGACAACACAACCATTAGCTTTGGTCTTCATCACTCCTGCTCACTTGCTTCTCTCCCCTTCTAGCAAGCACAGCCTGTTTAATTATTTAAATACTGTGTACCTCTGAGGAGGTCTTTCTGCAAAGCCACTAATAGATCTGACAAAAGCCCAAGGAGCCCCTAATAGGATGAACTCTACTTCTCAGTGATCCCTGGAACAGTCTTTCACTCATCAGTTTTTTAGTAGGCTGTTTTGACCAGAGAAAATTTTCCAGAAATTGTATCTCCTTTCCTTCCATATACTCCACCATTTTATTATTGTCTGATCATTTCAGGAAGGAAGAAATATAGTTTTATCTTTGTTGAATACATTCACTGTACCCCTTTCAAGATGAATTAGAAGATGTCTGTTGAATTGGAAATGCAAAGCCTGTGGCTTTTCAAATGGTGAATTTCAGTTACAAGTTGCAGATGATTCTATATTTCTATTGCAAAGACATTAAATACATATTTTAAAAGATTGAAGACCACTTTTGAGCTTTATTCCACTCAAGAGTGACAAACCCATGCTAAAAAAAGGCAGATGTGGCAAAGCTGTCAAGAATAGAGATTTGACTCACACAGATAAAATTTCAAATGCTATATTAAAGCAGAGCAGATAAAAAAAAAAGAAAAAAAAAGCACTTTTTGTCTTGGGTCAATTTAATCTTTCATTGCAGCAGCATGATTGAAAAAAATACCAAGAAGCTATTTCACTATTTAAAATAATACATCATAGAAGAAAAGTGCTTTTTCTTCTGTGAAACATCTGCTTTCTAATGGTGGCAAACATGATATTTAGTTTGAAATAATAATTTGAGTCATGTTTCAGAATTCAGTCAAAAAAATAAAATAAGGTTATAGTATTGAGCTGTATAACAGTGTATAATACAAGGGTGGATTTGGTCTTCCAGCTAAGTACCGGAGGTGATACTTTCCCCAGGTATAGCAGGAGCTGTCAATTGTTAGAGACTATGGTCATCTTCAGTGTACAAGTAGAAAAGACTTATTTGATTAGAGCCATGGAATAATTTAGGTTAAAAGGGCCTTCTGAAGGTTATCTAGACCAATTTCCTACTGAAAGCAAGGTCAGCTTTAATAAGGTCAGGATTTCCAGGGCCATATTCAGTTCTTTTTGAATACTGCATGTGCCACAGTGTTTGTTTTGTTGGCTGGTGCGGAGCGGCGAGGGAAGACGCGGTCAATCAATGTGATTTATAAGCGAACTTTGTTTATTAGCTGTCAGCACAGTACTCATATACAGTCACCTCATTAGTAGTCACACCTGTCCATCCTCTATTGGTTCAATCCACAGGGTCTCTTAGCATAACCCAACCCCTCTCGCGGTTACAGAAGGCTGCTATTCCCTCATTCCTTCAACAATAGTATTCTATTATTGCACAACTTATCAGCTCAAGGACATGCTATCCCTTCACGTTTCTTGCAAGGATTGCTGCTGAGTTTAACAGCTTGCTTCAGATGACATTTCTCTTAAAGGTATATGACCCTTGTCTTTTAGCCATTCTCCAACAGGTTCGTTTTGTTGTTTTGCTTGTTTGTGGGGTTTTTTGTTTATTTTTTTTTTCTCATCTCTGCTTTTGGACACAATTGGATGCTGAGTTAGGTGGGGGTTTGGTCCGAACCAGTACATCTGTTATTTCATTCTTATTCAAAGAAGTGCTATTTTCTTGGTATTCTTAGTGCATCAGTGCTCTCCTAGGAGAAGAAGAATGGTACCTGACTTTTCTTGTAAACACTTTTTCCTTTTTAAAAACAACAGAGCAAGGAAGCTGTGCATATTGCTTGCTCTCAGAGGGAGTCCTATCTGCAAGTCATCATTTTTACATGCATGCCTTGTGACAGGATGGTAAAAAGCTGAAGCATAAGCTTGCTTGTCATGGGTGTAGTAGGTGTTAAGTGGGATGGAGCAGTGGGTGTACAGAGCCTGTAGCATCTAAGGAAGTTTTCCCTGCTCACTTAATGCAGATCCTATATTCCTGCTTAGAAGGAGTATTCTAGGTACTCCCCCTTCTGGGATACGGTGTTTCCAAAGACCCCCCCCTGCCTGTTTGTGTTACTTATTTGAACCCTCTGGCTGATTACCCTCTGAAATAGAGGCAGAAACATTGTATCTGGACACAAAGTAGGAAATACCATAACTCTGTGGTTAGCTAGTTGTGGGGTAAAAGGAGAATGTGGCAAATAGAGGGGAAGAATAAAACCAGTTAATTGATCAAAGCCATAGTAGCTTTTCTTCATTTCCAGTTGGCATGTACAATATATGAACATTCAGGTTAAGCTGTTGTTCTATTCCATCTTATTTGAGAAGTCGTGACTCATGATTATACATGTAATGGGATGACTCAGTGTCATCTCTCTGCATCAAGCCACATCTCATCTTTTAACTGCAAATAGGTGACATGAATGACAAATTATTTTCCCTGCCTTACTGCAGGCCTCAGAAACACATTTTCCTGAATACAGCTGCTGGGAGGCAGTGCACAGTAATATTGTCCAACATCTACGCTCATTCACAAAATAATAATGCCAGTAAGATTTCCCAGATTAGTTGCTGCAAGTTAAAACTCACAGTATGATGCTTCCTATAACTATGAAATAAGCAGTTACAGCACAGATGACAGGGTAACATGAAAACATCATATTCACAATTGCCAAATTTTAAGAAAGCAAGCCATTACACTATGAATGAGTAGATATGCCATACACTGATGAGGTGGTAGCTGGAATGCTTTCCAGAGTTTAAGATATCCAGAGAGCTCTAGCCATATCTCAACAGGTGAAATGAAGAAAACAAAAGAATCCAGGATGAATTGCCCTTCCTTCCCCATGGCTCCAGCCATGCCTTGGAAAGGAGAAAATACACTCATGGTACATAAATGATTGCATAGACGGTGTGGGCATTTTACATGGAACATAGCATCTATTTTCGAACAGGGCTTCTTCCACAGTAGACCCTAGGGCTGAATAATCAGATACAAGAAGGATGGCTATTGTTTCATTGCTTTCCTCTTCTGTATAAGGCATTCAGACTGTTAGAGGTTGCTTTACCCTATAAAATGGATCTTTGACAAAGACATCAAAGTAGAACATGACAGAACGTGGACAGTGGAGACAGCTGCATAACCTCATATCACTTGTGGTCAACAATCCTGGACTTGTGGTCTCAAACCTAGGGTATACTTAAAGTTCAACTTTATCCACATTGTTCCTTTAGATTGCTGCCATCAATGCTCCTACAAATCCCATCTGCTATGACAGTAAGGATTTCAAGGCTTTTCCAGAAAAAAAGAGACCTTGAGCATGTTCCTGCTCAGTTTCAGTCACTTGATACTTCACCGAGAGAAGGCCAATGCATATGCTATAAAGGCAAAGTTATTACTCCCCTTGCAGAACTGCCTGTCTTCAGTATGCTCTCTGAGCATGTTCCTCTGGGTAAGTAAAGTGTCTTATCATCAAATACAACTGTGGGGTCCTCCTCTCCTAACGGAGAGAAAAGCACAAGAGTACTCATAAAAGGTTTGTACAGCAAATTTGGGATGCAGCACCCAGGTCAAGGTTAGATGTAGACGCTGGAGCTGGAACTTGCCTGGAATTTTCAGGCAGCACTTAGATCTGGGATAAGGAATCCCTAAGTATTTGGAATCATACTTCCTTGGCAGGGTGTTTGGGTTCCATGTGGGCTGGCAGTTCTTTGGAGGCTGGGAAGCAGGGTTTGGGAGGGGCTCCTTGTGGTGGGTCTGGCAGGTCCAGGCTAGGCAGCCAGGGCCAATCCCACCATGCCAGACAGAAGTAGGGCAGCCAGGGACAGCCACAGCCCCAGGCAATCTGGCACCTCAGTGAGGACAGGGCTGGGTGGAGGCTGGGCCCAGCTGTGAGCCTGCAGGTGGGTTCAGGATCAGGCCTGGCTGCAACATGGTCACTGTGCTTTTTCTTTGTGGACCCCGAGCCCTGGCAGCCAGAATCCCAGGAGGCTGGGATGTGTTCAAGGACCTGTGAAGAGGCTAGAGGAGTCTCATGAAATCAGGTGAATAAAAAAGGAGATACTGACCCTCCAGAAGGTTTGAGAAATGGTGACTGATGCTACCTTTTTTACATTGCCTGCTCCCTTCTGTACCAAAACTGTAAAGTTCACGCATCATCCATTCCCTTCATATTGTTCTCTGTGGCATAGCATCACACCTATTCACAGTCTGTGGCTATAATTCATGTATTTTTAATGTTTTTTTTTTAAAAAAAAAGGAAAGAAATATTATGAAAAGAAAGAGATTTAAATTCAGATGTTCCCACATGCTCTACAGAGATAAGGCAGTTTAACTACAAAGGCTCAGGGGCTCAAACACAGCATTAATTGCACATAATCAGGCATTGTTTCTGAAACTGTGTGAAAAGATCTCCAGCCATAGGCACACCACTGTCAATCAGATATAAATGCTTACAGATATAAATGATAGCTCAGTAGCTAATAGATGCAGGAATGAAATATGTCTTCTATGAGAGCTGCTACCCCTGTGAAGGGAAAGCTGACAGATTTCTATGTCACTTGTATTCAACCGTCTTTGAATGCAAGAACTGGATATCAGGCAGTACACGTTACAGTCTGTGAGGACTGTGTAATGCTTTCTGAAGGAACATACAGAGGATGAAAGACAGTAGATGATTCCATGAACAGTAGTATAAAAACTGTACTGAAAAATTCTTTGGAAATGAAGGTAATACTAGAAAAATTGTCTGAGTAGATAAGTATGTGGCTGCTGAAGTCAGTCTTCTTCTGGAGCAGTTTCTGATCTCCAGAGAAGATGGAACAAACTGGTTATACCCAAGTCTCCTTCATGGTCCTCACATGCTGTATTGTTTGGAAGGAGTGGTCCCTGGAGTTAGCTGTTCCCTTGTCCATAGTGAGTTGTCATCTTAGAGGAAAATTTCTGTCTAAAAGTTTAGAAACAACTCACTATGCCATACCCACTGTTGGGATAACTGCAGGATCTGGATATAGGATAAGTTTATTTAAGTTTTGTGGAATGTGTTCTTCATAGGTAGTAGTGGGATCCCCAATACTTAAATTATCTAAGGTAAAACTCACCTTCCCCTCAACTCTGAAAACCCGTATGAAGCAGTCTGGCAGCCTTTCCATTTATAATTGCCTTGATTTATGTACAGCTAGTCTCCATCTTCCAGAGCCACATTGCTCAAAAGAAAGCAGAGGCTCTTTCATGCTTACCTCAGCTCTGCACAACACAAAAGGCCCTTTGTAGGAAGACACTGTGCAGTACTATATATCCTAAGGTGGTTAGGACCTGCTAAAGAAGCAAATGTCAACTTTTAAAATTCAAGAAGAGATTTTTCTTCAGGCCACCTCTATCCCCATAATAACAGTAATTCAGCAAAATACATTTTCATGAAGTAAAGAATACCTCGTGGCAGAATGCTTTACTTTCAAGCTCCCTCTAACTTCATTTTTTTAGAGAGATCAGAAGAGCCAAAGTGAATACTTTCAACATTCCTTAAAATCACAGGCATTTGCCTCAACTGAAAGTGACATAGATGCCTTAGAGGACAGGGCTAAGGGAACAACATGTTCCTCTATTTGTACAAAACATACTTCATCTGTGGTTGACACATCTGTATTTATTTTAGGCAAAGATGTAAAAGTCTTGATGGCTTTTCCTTTTCTTCATCCCAGAGACAAATACTCTTCAACTGAAACTTTATGAGCAGAAGCATACTGATTAATGAAATAGCATTGCCGGAATCTAAACCAGAGGTCTGCATTTGAGCTGCAGCCACTTATCTGGGGACAGTTTATTTTGGATTTAACATGTTACAGGAAGTTTTCTAAGGTCTCAAGCTCTCAGATGAGCTAGGCAGTCTTTGCACGCATAAAGTGGCCTGTAAGTGCATTGTTCAGGCTGTTCTGAAGGAAATTAAATAAATGACTTGTTTAGAAGTCAATCTAACATAGTGTGAAAATTGAAACACACACTGTTCAGATTAAACGCATGATTCATTATCATGCCAAAGTATAAAGTTTTGGGTTTTTTTTAACACTGTCCTCGCTTCTCTAATGGTAATTATACAGAAAAATATTCTTAGCTTTTTATTTTAAATCTTTATACCTGACAGCAGGAAAAAGATTAGCTTGCCATAGCATGCAGGTATTTTCATTCCCTGCTGGAAGCCATGACAGTTACTGCCCCATTGTTTTGTCATGTTTAGCACAATTAGAAAAGAAAAAGAAAAGCTGAGTATCCAAAAATGTCAGATCCACCTGAAAAGAAAAAAAAAAATAACAAGACAAAAAGGCCATCTCTTCTAGTAATTACTATTTTCTCAATTCAGCCAGAGCAGCACCTTAGGTAGCATAACTGGAGAAACTGGAAAAATCCCAGCTGTATATCCAGTGTTCAATTACATGGCAACTCCAGTAGCTTCATTAACACAGCTGTGTCAATATAGGGGGGAAAGGCAAGAGAAGTATCTTTTGGCAGTGCTAGTCTTTTGGAAAACTCTGAGAATCTTTTAATATCTAAATGAAAATCATATGTTAGGTTTAAAAAAGGTGAAGCAATATTTTAAAATAATTCCTCTTTAAATACATGAAAGATCTTGAAAACAGTGCAACATCATATATATCATGGTATGAAAAGTGGTCATTTAGGTTTCTGAAAGAGCTGTGACATCAGTTTATCAACAGTTAAAAGGGAAATGCTTTAATGTATTTTTAGTTTCTGAGACTGAATGCAACATCAGAGGTGGCAAAATGAGACAAAATCTGGGGTTTGGAAGTACGCAAGCACATTCACTCCTCTTAAATATAATCTTTAGAGCCATTCTTTCTCTTACTCCCCCTCTGGATTAATCCAAAATAAAATACATGCCTGAAATGTGAGTAAACTCAGTCTGCCTGAATATATTAAGTCCCTGATTCAGTCACTAAATGCCACTGTCATGGACAAAGAGTAAAATGTAAATAAGAAAAAAAGTCCACCTATAAATAATGACTATAAATTCTGTGGTTAAACCTACTCAAGATAGCATGAACACTTATTCTATGCTCTATGCCCTTATGGAAACATATATCATAAGAGCAAGGGGAATCAATGTCAGGTTAGTTTCTAAGGGATGTGTACTGCCCAGAATAGTGGAAAAGGAACACCCAGATGTTTTGGCTTCTTTTCATTGCAAGTCTCTCAAGAATTAATTGGGTTGCAAGGCCAAGCCCCGTGAGCTCTAGGAGGAACTATGCAAGTTTTCTGAGTCCTTTTCCTTCTCCATGTGGATTTTATCATGGATGAACTTGTCATACTCTTTGAAATTCTTTTCCCTAATATCCCAAATGAGTGCAAACTACGAAGCAATTCAATATAAACAGATATATTAAATTCCTTATTAGTAGGAGTAGTGCCACTTGGCTGGCACAGACCCTTCTCCCCACTCATTTGAACTAACTGGACAAAGATAGTCCAATGCAATTCCTCAGCCTTCAGAGTCCAGATTTTTATGATGGACTGAATTTCACATGTTAGAACAGGTTGAATAGAATGTATATAATTTGAAAATATATTTTAGACTCCAGGGAGATCAGACTTATTTCAAAAAGCATCTTTCTTTCTTTCTTTCTTAGAAAGTGCAAACTAGATTAAAAGAAAGGCATGCAAGGTTTCAAAATACCATGGAAGGAGGAGATTGGCTTGGACATCCTCTAAGAGACACCCCCTCATTCCATTTATAGAATCATAGAATTGTTAAGGTTGTAAAAGACCTCCAAGATCACCATTTCCAACAGTCAACCAAAAACCTCCTCCATGGCCACTAGACCATGTCCCAAAGCACCACATCCACGTGTTTTTTTCACACCGTCAGGGATGGTGACTCCACCACATCCCTCGGCAGCCTATTCCAATTCTTAACTACTCTTTCAGTAAAGAAACTCTTACTAATTTCTAATCTGAACTTCCTCTGGCACTACTTGTGGCCGTTTTGTCTTGTCCTGTTGCTAATTACCAGGGAGAAGAGGCCAACACTGGCCTCACTACAGTCTTCTTTCAGGTACCTGTAAAGAGCAATAACATCTCATCAGCCTCCTCTTCTTCAAACTAAACAATCCCAGCTCTCCTCATAAGACATGTTCACCAATCCACTCACCAGCTTTGTTATCCTCCTCTGTACTCACCCCAGTACCTTTCTTCTGCTGTGGTGCCCAGACACAGTACTCAAGGTGCAGTCTCCCCAGTGCTGAGTACAGGGACACAATTACTTCCCTATTCCTGCTGGACACACCATTTCTGATATGGGCCAGCATGCTGTTGGCCTTCCTGGCCACCTGGGCACACTGTTGGCTCCTGTTCAGCAGCTGTCAACAGACACCCCATGTCCTTTTTTTGCCATGCAGCTTTCCAGCCACTCCTCCCCAGGCTTTTGGCATTGTATGGGATTGTTGTGACACAAGTGCAGGACCTAGCACTTGGCCTTGTTAAATCTCATCCCACTGACCTTAGCCCATTGATCCAATCTGTCCAGATCTCTCTGCAAACCAAAAAGACTGGGCTGCATCAAAGGAAGTGTGGCCAGCAGATTGAGAGAGGTGATTCTGCCACTCTACTCTACTCTGGTCAAACTTCACCCGGAATACTGTGTCTAGCTCTGGAGCCCTCAGCACAGGAAGAACATGGACCTGATGGAGTGGGTCCAGAGAAGGGCCATGAAGATGACCAGGGGGCTGGAGCACGTCTCCTATGAGGACAGGCTGAGGGAGCTGGGATTGTTCAGCCTGGAGAAGAGAAGGCTCCAGGGAGACCTAATAGTGACCTCCCAGTACCTGAGGGGAGCTTATAAAAAGACTGGAGACAGCCTGTTTACAAAGGCCTGGAGTGAAAGTACAAGGGGTAATGGTTTTAAATTAGAAAAGATTGGATTTAGATTAGAAATAAGGAGGAAGTTCTTCACAACAAGAGTGGTGGAGCACTGGAACAGGTTGCCCAGGGAAGTGGTTGAGGCCCCATCCCTGGAGACATTAAAGGTGAGACTTGACAAGTCTCTGAGCAACCTGCTTTATTTGACAACGGCTCTGCTCTCAGCAGGGGGGTTGGAGTAGATGACCTCTAGAGGTCCCTTCCAACCCAGATATTTCTCTGTTTCTGTGTTTTGTAGAAGCACCTTTTATTATATCATACAGCAGTAGCCATATTCAGTTCTAGCTGGGCTTTCACCTTCCTAATGTTCTTTCTGCATGACCTAACTAAAATGCCCATACTCTTCTTAAGTAACCTGCCCCTTCTTCTAAAGGTGGTAAACTCTCCTCTTTTTCCTGAGTCCCAGCAAAATCTTCCTGCTCAGCCAGGCTGGTCATTTCCCCTTCCAGTTCATCTTATGGCAAACAGGGACAGATCTCTCCTGTGCCTCTAAGAGCCCCCGAGAAAAATGTGCAACCTTCCTGAACCCCTTTGCCCTTCAGTGCCCTCTCCCAAGGGACTCTCTGAACCAGTAATTTGAGCAGGCCAAAGACTGCCCTCTTGAAGTCTATGATCATGGTTTTGCTGACGCCCTACCCCCACCACACCACCTTACTTTACCAAGAATTGAGAATTCCATCATTTCTTGATTGCTAAACTCAAGATGGCCTCCAACCACATTCGTACTCCATTGCCATGGGAATAAGTTCAATGACAGTAAAGGCTTGAGATGACTGAGTTGTTATTTTGGGGACTGAAGACCTAGATNGCGCATACTCTTCTTAATTAACCTGCCCCTCCTTCTAAAGGTGGTAAACTCTCCTCTTTTTCCTGAGTCCCAGCAAAATCTTCCTGCTCAGCCAGGCTGGTCATTTCCCCTTCCAGTTCATCTTATGGCAAACAGGGACAGATCTCTCCTGTGCCTCTAAGAGCCCCCGAGAAAAATGTGCAACCTTCCTGAACCCCTTTGCCCTTCAGTGCCCTCTCCCAAGGGACTCTCTGAACCAGTAATTTGAGCAGGCCAAAGACTGCCCTCTTGAAGTCTATGATCATGGTTTTGCTGACGCCCTACCCCCACCACACCACCTTACTTTACCAAGAATTGAGAATTCCATCATTTCTTGATTGCTAAACTCAAGATGGCCTCCAACCACATTCGTACTCCATTGCCATGGGAATAAGTTCAATGACAGTAAAGGCTTGAGATGACTGAGTTGTTATTTTGGGGACTGAAGACCTAGATGAAAACAACAGTAACCCTGCTGCATCCTGGACAAAATGAATTCACTCTCAGCTGGGGGATGGGCAGAACATGGATGTGTACAACTGCAACTCAAACCACAGCCTAGAAGGAGCAGTAATGTACAAAGGAGCAGTGTCTGTCACAGCCCTAACCCAGGTAGGCTGGAAATGACACAGAATAAAGACAAAAATGGCAGCTTTCAGTAAAACCCAGTAGATTAAGTATCCTGAAGGAAACTGATAAAACTGAAGAACTTAGTGAATCCCTGGAGGAGCATGGAATTCAAACCACTTTATTCTCAGTATTGCTCTATTGACTAACTGTAGCTGTCTCTGTTATTGAGGTCTTTGAAATTTCAGCACCTCCTTTTAATTTTTTTTCATGTATTACACAGTGAGCCCAGACACCTGGCCATTATTCCAGCATAACTCCAAGGAGCTGTCTAAAAGACAGGAGTTTCAACAGTGCTGCTATACCAGCCGTTATCCTTTCCTGGTGCAAACCTAGTCCGTGACAGCCTTGAGGTCTGTGTCTTAAGAGACAGCATAAAGTTTTTACACTGTCATTTCATCTTAAAGTCTTCCATTGACTTCATTTGCATTTAGTTAAGAGCTTGCAGATGCAAACAAAATATTACCTTCGACCTTCATTTTTTTTTCTTGTCCTTTCAAAACACAGATGAGAAATAAACCCTCTGATTTTAATGAGTAGTCAATAATTGTCCAGAATACAAAGATACATAAACCCCCTAAATAATAGAATTTAAACCCATTATAATAATTGTTCTAGTTATAAACATCACTTTATTAATTTTTAGCTCTCAGTTGTTTTTCATTTGCAGTGTTATTCTCTGATAACACTCAAGTTAGGCTTTCCAAATGCATTGAATGATAATTTAATGGCACAGCAATTAAACACTACCTACGTATTTAACAACTTTACCTGCTCATAGATGACAGTAAGTTATGTCACAACATCTCATTTCAAAGCAGAAAGCATTTTTAATGGATGATAATACTATGGTAGGAACCATCAATAGTAATAGATTTAAATGCCTGAATTATAAAATTTGAAATTTTAAAGCTATTCCTTGTAAAATTGCATTAATTTATATTGTGGAAAGCCTTCAGAATAGCCTGCATTTACAGCCAAAATTTATCTGAAAATAAAAATATCCTGTGTCACATATTTCACCATTGTCCCACCTGTCCCAGCCTCTAAAGAGAAGAGGAAAAAAAACCCATCTTTCCCATTTCTTCGGCATCACTTTACTCTCTCTTCTAATGTAATTAATTTGAAATTTTCTTTTCAACAAGCTGAACAGGACCTCTCTGCTACCTTTTACAACTGAAACTCATTTAAAAAGTAAACACATATCACCATTCTTACAGTTCTCCTATTGGTAGGAATGTAGACCATCTCACTGGAAAACAAAGAAATTAAGGCCTAGGATAAAACCAAGGCACGACCCAACCCTTTCCTTTATTCCTGTATTGAAACTATGCTGTAAGAAATAGGGAAATAATATATTGAAAGCAAGAATAATTTCATTTATCAGCAAGTCTGACATGAGCCTGAACATTAATTGGCATGACAGATACTAATGACCTCTATGAGAGAGAATAGAGATTCAGGCCGGTGTTTGCAGAAGACAAAAGGGAAAGCCATTTGGTCAATAAGATAGCAAAGTACTTGATTAATCCAATTATATAATAAAATACTTTACTGCACGGGATCTTGAAATACATAAAATAGGAACTCATCAGAGCTAGGTAGGTTGTTTGTTTTAAAGCGATAAGTAACTATCTTTCACGAGAAAGATACTGAAAGTGCTTGTAACCCCAAATCATGCTTTGTTCAGCATGTAGACTAAAAGAGGTATTCCTGACTTCAGCTGCAGCCCATTTCTCAAACGTTTGTCTTTCTTTGAAGTACATGCAGCTGGTGATGAAGCAGCTCTCAAAAGAGAGAAACAGGAGGTCTGAAACCAAACAGCTTTTAAATCTATTTGCAGTTTAGCTTGGGCAGTAGCATCCATCTAGCTGTAAGCAGATTTAAAAGGTATTTTTTAAAAACAGGGTTTTATGGTAATTGAAAGGCAAAAGATTCTATGAGGAGTGTGAAACGCATATTATCTTTGAAGTGATTGACTCTTCTCTGGGACTTGTTCTTAAGAACTCCTAACACTGAAAATTCTATTTTCTTTTGTCTTGATAGGAAGAAAAACTATTGTAAATTAGTTTTACCATAACTTTGATAGAGGCCAGTTTCTCAGGCATATTACAGGCAATTTTGTCTATACTAAGAAACAACTACTGCTGTATTTACAAAAGTAATATTAGGCTGTCTTTGGTACATAAATATACTAAAAAAAAAGGATATCATTTGTTGGTTACCAAAATAATTGAATTCTGAATGTCAGAGAGCAACTTCCAACAAATCTATTATTCATTGGGTGGTTGCAGTTCATTTAAAGGAGAACAACATCACAGCCATGAAAGACTGGTGGATTAACACAGGGTTCATCATCAAGGCTAAGTGGTCAGGAACAGCTTTGCAATGTACTGTCTACCGTTTTCTTTGCCTTTTCTGGAGTCTGCAAATTTGTTAGCGGTAGGTGTTAAAATACAGTCTTTCCCTTTTAGGGAAGGGGAAAAAAAAAGCTCCTAATGTATTTTCCCTAATGACCAAAATGCTTAGAACTGGAATTTTTCCGTGTATCACATTTTGTCTGTAAAACTATCGGCCTGCTTTCGGAAGGAACATTACAGAACAGATTATTCAAGACTGTGAAGAACAGTAACAGGAGCTGAATCTGAACAACTGCTTATCTGTTTTTCTATTACCTTTTGTAGACATTTCTCAAGTATTGGCAAGGCATGTGTGTGGTAGCTGTGTAACAGTTGTGGAGGGATGTCCCCACATGTATGTGTCTGTAACTCAAAAAATAAAACCTCATAATGGCATGTGCATCTCCTCTGTCCCTTCCCAATGTGCAAGTGTGAACCATTTTTCCCGTGTTACATTGCTAATGTACATCTGTGCAGAGCTCATAAAGCAGCATTCAGTCCACTGTTTTGAATTGTACTTAGATCAAAATGGAAGTTATCATTCTCTTTTTCTTTTCATCCAATGTATATGGTAAATACCTTTTTATTTATTCATTTGTATTTCTTTTATTAGTAGTGCTGGTTTAATTCCATCGTTGCCAGATGTACAGCTGAGATGATATTAAACTGCAAGACACATGCACCTTTTTATTAACAGAGCTGCAAAGGCCACAGCATACAAGCCACTTAAACCTTTTAAAACTAGACCCAATACCACAAGAACTGAGGACTCCAGATTACACCATAATGGTGATCCTAAAGGAATATATATCATCATTACGGTGGGGAGCCTAAAACTTGTGAGTGACAGAATGTGTTGTCAGCAGTACTGAAATATAGTGTGCAAGGGCTATGGTTGGGAAAGAACTTGATGAGAATACACTTGATTTTCAGAGGCATCGTACTATTAAAGGAAATAAAAGTCTCAGGGATAAGCACAGAGGTAATAGAAGGCAGGAAGTGATGGCTCTTCAGTATCAGCATTTGCAACATGACTTGCATCTTATTCTGAAAAACATCTCTTAAAAACTCCAGGACAGAGCAAAGGAGAGCTCTGTGTAAACAGTCTTCATTTTTTAATATAAGTGATGACTTTAGGAAAGAATAAGGGCATATGTGATCCACAAGAGTTTAGCTTGATATATAGCAGGCTGAACTGTCAATTTCAGACTAAAAGTGTGGAAATTATAAAAGCCTGCAGATGGACATTGACTGGTCTAAACATAAGCAGTAAAATAACCTCACAGAAATGAGGGATGGATAATATCCAGCTGCCTGAAGTGTCATAAATTTATTCATGTACTCTTTCAGCAGAGAAATTCAGAGCTCCGCTACCTCTACCCATATTAGCTCCAGCATATATATTTTTTTGTACCTGAAGAATGGAACTGACCTCTCTGCTGGATGCCAAGTGTTTCTGGATAGCTGCTTACAGTTCATAATTTCTCCACACTTCAGGTTTGAAGTCCAGGTTTATGAAGGCCAGTTTATAGTAGCCTTCCTGTACAAATCATCTCTGCCCCACAGTGAGTGACATCCCAGGACAGATGTGCCAGGCCCTGTGTACACCCAGGTGTCCTGACTACCCTGAGCTGTTCCATCAGGATCTCCCACTCAGGAACTCTCTGGTCCTCACCTGGAAGGCCTGGTGAGGTTTGAGCTCGGTTATAGGTACGCTTGTGTCCAGACAGGGATGACAGGGATTTCCAGATGGACACATAACCTGAGGTACCACCTTGCCTTAATCTGAGAATGACTGGGCTTGTGATGGGACCTGTCACCCAGATCACCCAGATATTCTGCTGCAGGCTGGTAGCCACCTGTGGGGAAGTTTCTGTGGCTCATGTTGTAGCTACCCTCAACCCTTAGAAAGGGATCCTTCTTGGGGTTGCCCCATGGATGTATGTTGGCTCCTGAGAATTTATGGTCCTTCCCTCCACTACAAATAATTAAGTCTCTAGTAAAATAAACCACAGCAGCTAGCGGTCTGGGTGCCACACTGTGTTTCCTCAGTGGGTGACATTGAATAAAGCAGTCATAGTATTGCTTACCATGCTGCTGCTCTCCTGCGATGCAACAGACTGTGGTCAGTGTGCAGAAGCTCTTTGTTAGCAGAAAGACAATGGCAGGAAACAATGAGGTCGCTGATGAGTCTTAATGACAGCATATGCTTTTCTTGCCTTACTTTTCCCTCTCTTTTTCTCAGATAATAATAGTACAAGATAATTTGAGTGATTGTATCTGGTTTCCTGAAGTCACGGGCCTTAAGAAGAGATGGCATGCAAGCAGTTTTAAATTCTTCAGTGATAAAGCCTGAATATTTTTCAATCGCAAACAATTTTTTATGCTCACTGAACAAACTTTCCACAGCACAAATGAATATGTACTGTTTATACATATAAATTTAAAATGTATTTATTATATGCTATCCTTGTCAAAATGGCTTCCATATATTTACTACTCTTCATACTATCCACCATAATATTTATGTAATAGATCATTGTCTTCCAGTCAAGGACTTTGTATTTGAGAGAGAAAGTAAAAATGCTTATAAATAATTGGGGTTGTGGAAATGATTTGCAGCTCTACATAATGCATTGTAGCAACTCACTTGGTTTTGGAAACAAAAACAAAACATCAAGATTTGGTTTTCAGAAACACTTGGCAGAAAATAACCCTTCAGTCTAAAACAATGGAGAATTATTATTTTAATTTAGTACTGCTTTACTTCTGTTTCAAAGCATATCTCCGGAAAATAGGTTATTCTTAAAATGTACTGAATATTTTCAACTGAAAATATATGCCAGAATATTGGAACAGCTTGCATCCCATAAATGCGGATTCAGTTCTCATGCTTGCACACCTCAGAAAACTCAGCCAATTCTCTTGGAAGTTGAATTCCACTTTCAACAGAATGACCGAAATGAAAATTGAACATCGCTAACCCTCTTCAGTGCTGTTTTGTTGACTTCCTACCAACATTGTGTAATGATCTCCTCATAGTGTCTACTGCTTTGCCTACGTTTTTGTCAGTTTTCCTCTGGAAGCTTTTTTTCTTCTCTCAGTCTCTATAAACAACATACTTGAGGGTTTGTGAAAGCCATATTCACCACTCAGTAACTAAATAATTCTTCCTGTGCAGATGTGATTTTCAACCTAATTTTCACATTTAAATGAGAAGACAAATGTTGCCTTCAAGAAAAAGCTGTTGCCAGAGAAGCTACTAGAGAAAACCAGTGCTTGACTTTGTCTAAATCTGTTCTGGGAAAACAAACTCTACTGAAGCACAATGCTGTATGTGTAATATCAACACCTCTAATACAGTTAAAAGGGATATTTTATTATCTGCTGAAAACAAGCAGAGAGGTAAACAAAAGGGGCCAAAGGAAAAACCCTGAGAATGGATTTACGGGTGTAGTCCAAGGGCCAAGAAGACATAATGAGGTCTTTGTTAGGTTTCCCTGAAGCTCTCTGGTGTGCCTTTCAGAAGAACATCTCTCACACAATCCCTTGGGGAATTTGATCATTCCAAATTATGTTTTGTTTGGATGCTTCATCTATTAATGCAAATAATTTCCCTATCCTGCCTCCTAGTGCATTTTTTTCTTGTTTTTACCACCGAGCTTCAGCTTTACAGACCTCTCATTCCTCTTAACTTTTCACCTTTCCACTAAGATTGTAGTATTTCTAGATCATATTTATGTACAAACTAGAAAAAAGTTCTGTGATCATGTGTAGATCTCATAGGCATTACTGCAGTTACCATTAAAGTAACTCAGCCAAAGTCCTTCTGATCTATACAAGTGAAAGGAGACCCCATAAATTTGTAGGCTAGCTAAGGTTTTTGGGAGGTGAAAAAGAACTCTTATTCTATCCCAGTTATTTAAGTTGTGAATCTGACAGTTGCATATGTTTTGTGCCAGAGATAAAAGCTCTGTTTGGCACATTGCTCCACATCCATTATTTATTTCAATTGAACTGAAGTCTTCTATTTCTTTTAGGACACTAGATTTAGAAAAAAAGTACTAATTGAAGGATACATGAGCTATGAAATATCAGGACTAGCTGTACAAAATGATAGGAAGTAGAACATTGAGTATTAGCACTAGTTGCTAAATGTCTCTGAAAACATGTTTTAGAAAGAGATAACGATAATATAATAAATACCAGAAAACAGCTGGTAAATAAATAATTCCAATAAATTTCACTTGAAATTTCATTGTGATATGTACATATGATATAAAGTGAAATAATCAACTCTAATTCTGTGGAACTGAACACTTAGGTGCCTGGTGACAGGACAAAAGTTAATGAACACTAACTTGACAGAGTACCTGAACAAGCTGCCCAGAGAAGTGGTGGAGTCTCCTTCTCTGGAGACTTTCAAAACCTGCCTGGACATGATCCTGTGTGACCTTCTGTAGGTGAACCTGCCTTGGCGGGGACTTTGGACTAGGTGATCTCCAGAGGTTCCTTCTAACCCCTATCATTCCTATGATTCTGTGACACTGGGTGTTCTTCTCTGAAAACAATGAAGAAATAAAGAGATTATATATATTATCTACAGGAGCCAGATATCTAGCCTTTTGGATCTCTTAGACGTTTGGACGTGGATTTAGGCCACTTGTCTCTCCAAATGGTTTCTCAGAATTTTTCTATATTTTGGTTTATCTTTATCTACTCCAGAGAAAGATACTACATTCTGTATTTATCTAGTAAAATTGAAGCACAGAATGGCCTAAATCAAAGCAAACAGTGATGCAGAGCTGTTAGAAAATTGCTCTGATAATAGAGGCATACTAATTGTCTGTTCTATGGCCAGGCAGTGAGGATTCATTTAAACTTGGATAGCAGGAAAATTCTTGTTAGAGAAGGATCTTCCTAGCTGCAGCATTTATCCTGGCTGCAGTTGAGATACAGTACAGCTTGATATAGAACCACTGTAGGGTGTTCTCTGACAAATTTGTGCTGATTTGCTGCACTTGTAATTTAGAGAAATTTCAGGACTCCTGCAAAACAATGTTTAGCTTCCTTCTGCCAGGTGGATAGTTCATGAATTTCAGAGTCATGCACAAGAACATTAGGCAGCATTAAAACATACGGCTGCAAGCCATGAAAGGCTACTTGCTGTGCTGCTAGGATCTTCTGCTGAAACAGAAGCAGATAGAAGCTTTGTCCCTTGGGAAAACCAGGACTTCTGTGTCTATAATGCAGCTAAACATATTCTATACTCTACTCTTTAT
The DNA here is from genome assembly GCA_013399075.1 of Chloroceryle aenea. Taxonomy (NCBI): domain Eukaryota; kingdom Metazoa; phylum Chordata; class Aves; order Coraciiformes; family Cerylidae; genus Chloroceryle; species Chloroceryle aenea. Next base: position 18,526 of record VWZY01011864.1, on the reverse strand, counting down.
TTCACATAAGTCCATATGTTTTATTTCATAACCAAAAAAAAGTCCCCTCAAAATATTCAAAAATGTTTCTGCCTCTGTATCACTGCTAAATGTAACTAGGCATCTCACACAGCTTTATTTATAAAACTAGAAGTTGGGGGGGTTTTATTGCAGAAGACATGTAGTTCTAAACACTTGCATGATAATTCTGTTCTAAAATAATCAATATTGCATGTAAGGCTGTGCTCCTTTATTGTTCTGTAATGGACAGTAAGATGTTGCTAAATATATATACCAAATTTAGTCTGTAATTATGAAATAAACTTAATGAAACAGTATCTTCTGCTAGTTACAAAAGTCTAAGATAGGAAAAGGCAGAATTAAATTTGGCTGACTAGCCTCAATGCATGCATTCTCCTACGCTCTGTAATTACATGCATAGCTGATATTTTTCCCACAGTATCTTTTCCTTAGCCAGTGGCACAGGTGGTTACACCTGTTCTAGTGGATTCAAGATCTGACATTAATCTCTATGCTTCCCGACTCTTTGCTTCTGTTTGTTCTCTGTTTCTTCTCAAAACTGACTCCGTCTCTCATGCTCTGCAGCTCCAGTTATCATCCCTCTCTGCCCACCTTCACAGCAGCTTATTTCTTCCTGCATTACAGAATTATTGCTAGGTTGTTTGCATATGTGCTTGAGCTATTTCAGCCTATGGTTGTCAGAACTGCCTTTTTCCTTACCCATCAGCTGCAGATGTTACAGTCAATTTAGAGTTTAAACTATACATTATGAGCATATACAAATATGTAAATCTACATATTTCAGTAGAGAAACCTTTCCAGTGCTTTTAATTTGCTTTTAATTTCCTGTGAACTCTACAAAGAATGTGAAACAAAGAATGTTTCTTCGAAATATATGAAACCCTTGATGAAAAACCTTTAGAACTATGTACAGGAACACAATAGTCATCTAATTTTACTTGATTTTATTTTTAAATTGGAGAAATAACATGAAATAACATTCTTTTGATGTTATTCTCAGAAACAGCTGAACATTTTTGTCTGAAGTTTTTATCAAAAAGTACAAAAAGTCCATCTTGCAGTGTCACAAAGGGTGAGAGTCTGTCAAAATAAAAAGAAAGAATATCTATTAGTGGAAGGAATGGCTTTAAAACAAGTTATACCAACACTGTAACTTGTAATATATTTTTGCATAATCATCTATATGTTGTCTGTACCCCAAGTATTCATATACAGAATAGGGGATATGATAATATTCAGTATTTAGCAGCAGTGGTTGAAAAGTAATAATAAAAAAAACCCAAACTGTTGGAAAACATTCTCACAGCTGTTTAAAAATCTCCTCACCATTCAGTTATCTATCATTTGGGGTTTTTTTTTGTTGTTGTTATGAAAAAAACCCTAATCTTGCCCTGGAGTGATTATTGCTTTACATTCATAAAATTTGAAAAGCCTGTCATGCAAAATATTGAATGCATACATGAATGATGCTAAGAGGTTGGGTTTTTTTCTAGCGTGAATGAAAGAGTGTAAATCTGGTCAGTCATATATTTATGCCATACTCATGTTTAATTGCATGAAAAATAGCCATAGCTTAAATCATAGGATAGCTTTAGTGATTCACTTCAGCTGACAGACACAGCTTTTACAAGAGTGCAGCAATAATGATTTAAATGTATATTGCTCTGCTCATGACTAGGCTCCAAAAGCAGCAGGCAATGGAAAAGAAGAACTGAATAAAGGAACACTGAGAAAAGAAACAATTTAAAACACTCTCTTTAAACAAGACCATAGGTATGAGCTCCCTAGGCAGCATATTTGACAGTATGCACTGAGAAGTAAAAGAATTTACAACAGGTCAGACCTGAACACTGAATCAATAAGACAGCAAACAAGCCCAGGGTAGCTGACCCGCAGTACATACCCCCTACCTGTGTGTATGATATATGATCTAAATTTAGTAAAGCATATTACAGTTGGTTACTACACTGCTTTGCCCTACATAATCACTCAAATATTGCTGTGGCTCTCTGTTTATTGGTATTGTCTGCTTTAATTGGACTAATTTTCAGTTTTTATACATGCCTCTGAGAGCCAGTATTTCCAACAGTCGGAAAGTAGGATTAGTCATACACCCTCCCACTCCTGTTTGCAGACAGTGAGCCCATAGCCTATCCAGAGGATAGACGTAGGCTGGGGATCATCTGGAGTCCTGCAAGAAAAGTTCATCTGGTCTCTGAGATGAGATGAGTAGTATGAAAAAAATCAACTAGCTTCAGAGCTTCAAAATAAGGAACCTCAGGGAACTGTAGACAAACCTTTCTTATTCCTTGTATGGAAGATAGCATGAATATTTAACCTACTCCATGCCCTGTTTTGCCATCTTATACTTTCCTGTAGGTTTAGGATGTGCCAATACATTATTTGACGACAGTCCTTAGTAAAACTGAGGTTAGATCACAGAATCACAGAATCACAGAATTACAGAACGTTAGGGGTTGGAAGGGACCTCTGACAATTATCAAGTCCAAACCCCCTGCAGGGTAAAACTAGAGCAGATCATGCAGAAATGCAACCAGACTGGAGTTGAAAGCCTCCAGAGAAGGAGACTCCACAACCTTTCTGGGAAGTCTGTTCCAGTGCTCTACAGCCCTTACAGTAAATAAGTTCTTCTTCATGTTGAGATGGAACTTCCTGTACATATCATGCACATAATCCTGCAGCTATCAGTGGTGTTGTGAGCCTAAGCACAACACCAAACTGTTTCTGCTCAGAGACAGTGATGTGTATGATCAAAGATTATTTCAAACTCCAGGATGATAAGATATTTAGTCTTTTCCAAAACCACTGTCAATTTATCAAATTAAGGAGCACTCCCTGCCCTCTAGTTCCCTCCTTGCAGGTCCTCGTCTGACCTTTGTCACAGAGCCGTGTATCTCACTAGGATGCCATCATTTTCATTACCATGCTTTATTTCACCAGTCTTCCTTCATACATGACATCCAGCCTTTGAGCTTGTGCTATGCATCTGCTACTCCCAGGACATCCCCATTATTTAGGACAGCAGTGCTGATGCAGCAACTGTTCCAAAGTCCAGTTTCCAAAGTGGACAGTCCAAAACAGGTGACATTTCTGTTAGTCTTTTGCCTCTGAACTTTTAAGATGATTACAGTTCTTCAGCAGGTAGTAAATCAGGCCTCATTTCATTTTCACAAAGATTTAATATTAGATTTAATGTTTCAAAGTCTTAGATTTAAGGTCTTAGCTTTTTATTTGTATATCTCCTCTTCTGACTAAACAGTCATTTGCATAACACAACCTAATAGAGCTGTCAAATCACAATTAGTTAATATTACTATACAGCAAATAATCAAACAAGATTAGATAGAAAATTATTCTTCTTCACACATGCATATCTCCATGCCTTACAGAGAAGATCAATCACAAGGGCAGGACCACCTGGAAAGTGAGGAAAGCAGTCTCTTGGGCAAAGGTTTCATCCAATTTTGGGCAAAGAAGCCTGAGATTTGTGAGGGCACATGGATCCATGTTCTATCTTGGAGCTTTATTGAAAATACTCATGATGCTGGCATCTTGCAGAGATTTTCTAAAGACCATGAGCGCGCATGGCTTTTTTGGAGGTACAATTTTGGATTGGTATCTCAAGCAGCAACGAAGGGCAGCTTCTTCACATGAGAGAGAGATTCTTCACATGGTTGCTATATTTTGAGATTGAGAGCTAAGACAACATAGACTTGGTGTGAAGGCAGGAAACATCTTATTCTTGCAATCCTCTAGCAATGCAGTTTTATTTCTTTCACACCTAGTCCTAAAACTTAGCTTGAGAAACATGTATAATTTAACACTCTGATACAAGAAAAACGGGACCAAACCCACTTTCTGTTAATAAAAATATTGGAAGCCAGGAAAGTAATTAAAGATCTTTCATTAACTTCTTACCATGTTCCTTCTGTGAGTCTGATCTGTAATAAATTAAACAGGATAATATTCAGATACTTGCCACAAGTTGTGTTCACAGCCATGAACACTACTCACCAAACAACTGCATATCTAAGAGGTGTTGTAGGAAGGAAGGGTGGTAAAGACTTGCCTATGGAATATGTGTTTTCTTTGCTACAGGAAAATTCCCAAACTGTGCTCTTCCTTCTTGGTTTTGCCACAACAGAGCAAACAAGGAAGCATGAAGGACTGTATTTCTCTAAGTACAGATAGCAGAGTTTGGCTGTTCCTTGACAATGCCAAGCTTGAGATAGTTACAAGGCAAGATAAAAATATTGCTCTTGTTTTCATGTGCTCAGCTTTGCAAACCTCCCTAGAAGTCATCTGACAAAAAAATGAGCAAACTTTGACAGGCCTAGAGGGAACATAAGTTTATATGGATGACATTTAGTTTAAAGGAAATCAGAGAAAGAAAAGAAGCAAAAAATTCAATATATTTCTCATAGATTGAGTCTATGTTTTGGGCTCAATAGCAAACATTGATGATAATAAACTATTTGACCATTTGCATTTGATAAGTGATTTTACCAGTTGACATATCCATGACTTCTATACCAGCTCTTTTATTTACTAAAAATCTAAACCAGTAATTGCTGCCACACATCTAGCATTCATTGCATTCCCTGCAAGATTACAAAAGGCACCTTCTGTGCTTATATAAAAGAACGAATCAGAGCAAATCAAATATCTAAGCCTTAAGAGGTAAGTTAACATTTGTTCAACACTTTTTCTATAGAAACTTGAAGGAAAGTTCTGATCTATGTAGCATGTGATGAAGTCTTTAACTTTGTGTTTACTGAAGGTGCTGGAGAATCTTACCTCCTACTCAGTTCTGTAACATAAACAACTCCTTATTCACACCACCCTAGTAAGCATTAAGTTCAAAACCATAGCTAGGGTCTGGAAACCTGATCAGCTTCTACAGCAGGAAATTGACCTAGGAACAGTCACATCTGCTCTGTTTCTCAAACAGCTTCATAGAGTTAAAAACAGAGCTCAAATGTGAACATCAGATCCATACATGCAGGCAGGATGGACAGATTTTCATGAATGATGCCATACATGAAGCACTTCAGAAACAAAAAATAATTATGCTAATCGTTAATGTCTGTCTTGCTATATAATAGTCAAGAAAGACGTAAACACATACTGTCTATCAAATAGAGCATGTAAACAACAATAAAATAAAGTGGGAAAATAACTGAAGAGGAAAATTGCATATTTTTTGTGTGTTTTTCCCTCTGGATCATTTTTTAGTTCCTTGTTTCTTCTTCTCTTTGATCTAGATTATTATTATCTTCAGAATGTAGTTAAGGTTGTTATATTTATTAAACTTGATGCTTGAAACAAGAAAACCAGCACATATTATTGTAAATTGATGATGAAGTATAACAGATGTTATATGATTTATACACCATTTAAATTGCAGATTTTTTTTCATCTAGTTATTTTGCATATAATGATTGATTCATATTTATGTAAAGGCCCAAAAGAGATTAGTGTGCTATGTTAAGGGGTTGGAAAGAGGAGAAGGTTTGGAAGAAGCTTGATCAAGGTCTTGATTTCAAATACAGGAATCAGAATAATACATATATATTGTAATACATAGTCTTTTGCTCTGTGTTGTACACAAGGCAACTGTTTCTTTCCCATAGTACTGCAAATGTTCCACATGTACATGAACCTACCAAAAGTATAGGTCCTGCTCTCTGTCACCTGTGTCAGTTTTTTCCCTCTGTCTGCCTTGCTCAGCTCTTACAGTTTCCACCTCTTTTGAGACAGCCCAGTATTTCACCACACCAGTTTAATTTAGCCTATTATCTGTCTGGAGCAGTGATTGCTATGGTTTTGAGGATCTGGGCATACAAAGCTTTGGCATGTTGGGATCCCAGCCTAGTGACAATTTTCAGGAGATCAGTACTATTGTTCAATAATACAAATTATAATTTTTCCTTAGTTCCTGTGGAGTGAACTTGGCGTTTCCCATTGACTGCCCATGGAGATAATATTAATTTATCCTGCCCAGATGTTTCCCTTCCTGCTTTCCCAGCTGTACCTTTGCAAGTTAAAGAAGGTCAGAGGCAGAGTGGAGCCAGTGTAAGTGAAGAGGGTTTGCCGCAGATGGGTGTGGTTGTAGGTCAAGATATTAGAATGGACAGATGAAATATGTTTACAGCAATAACTTAAGAGTTGCTGAGCACCAGAAGGTATGAATAAGAGATAGTGGATAGTAGCACTGTGACTCAGCTACCATCAATGTCATCTTCTTTTGCTTCTCAGTAAAACCACTCCTAAATGGCTTGGAAAACTGTTACGTATTTCTCTAGGTAATCATGTCTACCTCTAGGCAAGCAAGCTTAACATTGCTTTCTAAGACTATCTTTACTAGAGTACTCAGTTTCTTAAAGTGTATCCTCGATTCTATTCAATAAAAAAAAAAAACAAAAAAAGGATTTCATATGCCAGAGTTTCTTCTGCTTCATATTTGCGCTGCATCTTTATCAAACCCAAACCCTCTGTGATTGACAGGACAAACACAGATGGACCCCTCCCTTTTTATTGTGGGTGAGGTTGTCCCGTTTTGAACTAATTCTGTTCAGTGATTTTATTTTCAGCTCGATTCTTCTAAATGTACTTTATGAAGTTAGCAGCCTGTTTTCACAGATGGTGTCTGTTTTCTGGGATGAAAAACCTAACTCTGCTCTACAGGCATGAGTACTGTATTTACAAGGTAAAACAAAGAGGAGAGAATTCCAGAACAGAGGCTGCTCCAGTCTGCTATGAGCAGTCCTCTGGTCCAAATACATGGTCCTCAGGTCAAAATGTGAGTAGGAGGAAAGAAAACATGATTTCTGTAGTCAATATAAATCCTGAAATAGTATAAATCTTGTAAACAGTGTAATTCCTGTGATCTACACATATACTGTTAACCATGTGAACCTGATGAAGTACACAAGTCCTGTTGCCAGTTATAGAAACTACCCTCGGAATTAGAGGAGCCCTGCCTCCAGCCAGGTGAAGGAGGGGGACAACAGAGTTTATTGGACTTTGTGGATTTGATCTGGCCTGGCATGTTAGAGCCACAAAAGTATAAAGCCCTAGTAGATACTCGTGCACAGTGCACCCTACTGCATCATACTGAATCATAGAGGGACTGAATCTGTTACCATTACTGGAGTAACAGGAGGATCTCCAGAACTGACTGTACTAGAGGCTGAAGTGAGTCTAACTGGGAATAAATGGGAAAGGCACAATATAGTGACTTGTCCAGATGCTCCGTTCATCCTTGGCATAGACTTCCTCAAGAAACGGTATCATAAGCATCCAATGGGTCTTTGGTATAACAGCTGTAGAGACTGAGGACAAGAAACAGATGACTGCCCTGCATAACCTTTCAAAGGAGTTTTCCACTGTGGGTAAGATGAGAGTTGAGGATCAAAAGGTGCCAGTTGCTACTGAAATGGGACAACCAACAGAGACTCTGTAGCTCCTATCCAGAAGCTGATTCATCAGCTAGAGAGTTAAGGGGTGGTTATCAAAAGTCATTCACCCTTGAACAGTCCTATATGTCTAGGGCGAAAATCTGATGGGGAATGAAGATTAACAGGGGACTATCATGGCCTGAATGAGGTTACACCAGAAATGAGTGTTGCCATACCAGACATGCTGGAACTCTAGTATAAACTAAAGTCGGAGGCCACTAAGTAGTATGCTACTATTGACATTGCTAATGCCTTTTCTATATTCCTGTAGCATCAGAGTTTACGCCTCAGTTTGCTTTTGCCTGGAGAGGTGTCCAGTACACCTGGAATTGACAGACCCAGGGGTGGAAACACAGCCCTTACCCTAGACCATGACAGAGGTGAACGCTAAAGCTGTATTAATGATGAAAGTAACCTGTGACTGTCCCAATACTTCCGTCTAACAGAGGGAGGACACAGAACATTTGTAGATCTTTTAACTGTATTTACAAAATATTGACTGATACTAGTACTGATAAAGGATCACTCACAAAACCCAGTAAACCTTCATGCTATTACTTTTTAATATACATCTAATTTTTTACCAGAATATCAACAAATTCTACAATATATCAACTTCTGTATTTTTTTTATTTATAGCAGTAGCTTGCATTTGTTCTTGAAGGGACTGGCTTCTTGCACTTGCTAGTTTTACTTAAAACAAGTCTTGTACTTACTATTTTATATGGCTTACAGTCTGATTAAAAGAATCAATTATTTCAAACTTTTTTCCAAAATTTTCTTATGGTTTTGACCCATTTATTTAAGTATGTTTTCAAGGTTTGATCTAGTTCCATATCCTCAGGTATTTAACTTAATCAAAGTCTCTACATGTATGCATTTGGGTTCGCTGACTTAATAGGGAGGCAAAGAAGCACATCTGCCTGTCCAAGGGTGAGACTGAACAACTGAACCATGTATGTTCCCTCTACTGGTCTTTCTGTCTTTTTCACCTTGTTGACTCATCTGTGTAGCTACCATTTACTGCTGTTTATTCCATTCCCTTTCCAGATCTTCAGTAATAATGTATAATGGACAAAGAATAGCTTAATTAATTTAGATTAACCAAAGGCCAGATCAATTAGAAGACTGTATCAAGGCTGTAAGAATGTCTTGTTTTTCCATCACCCATGACTACCACTGAACAACAGAAAAGACCATACTGTTCTTTTCAAGTCAGGGATGGTCCTTTAAGATTTATATGCCTGCTTGAATAGAGTCATCATCTTTGTGCACACTTCACAGTAGCCTCACTTCACCACCCATTCCGGTTCTCTTCTCTAGGGCTACTTTATTAATAATTCATGTCTCACTGAGAACAAAGCTCTTGTAACTTAACTACAAATGCTGTTTGGTTGAACATTATAGCAAAAGCAATGAAGGGGCATTACAAAGAGCAGAGATACTGTGTCCCAGAAAGCATCTTCACTCCCCAGCTGCCACATATCTTATAAACAGCAGACAAGGACTGTCAAGCACACATGTAAATAAGGTTTCAAATCTCCAGCAAGGGAAACAGATGACTTGGAAAGGAGTATCAAAGAAAATTTGGTGGTGATTACTGATAAAGCAATTCTACTTGAATTTTGAGCTTTGCTGCCCCAAAATATCCAGTTACCACTCACAAGAGGAAATTGAGGAAAAATCCTCTGCCAGAAAGACAAAGCAAGGCAAGTCAGAATAGTTTGTGTGAGGGCAAAGAGCCTTTCTTTTTCAGACCTCTGACAAAAATGAGATGGTTATACAGTAGTTGGAGATGTATCTGGCTGATCAATTTTCAGATACTGTCATAAACTGTGAGTCTTTTCAACACCCCTGCAATAACAGACCCCAGATGCATAGATCCCAGCACTACTGTACCTCCCTGTCCTGGGTGTGAGCTGGACTCAGATTGGAAGAGATACATATTGATCCTTTAGAGAGATGAGTACTGTCTCAGGGACTTTTATGTACCCAATGGTCTTCTTGCACAGAAGAATAACAGTGAATAACAGTGCATTTAGTGATGAATTGAATGTGCGACATCTGTTCAGATTTCATAGGTAAATTTTGCAAAAAAAATTTTATTTTTAACGCACGGATTGACCTACTGATGCAGTTTGACCTACAAGACAGTGGAATAATGTGTGTATTTAGCACAGAATAAAAATTTAACTACAGAAAAAAAAACATATAAAATAGGTGTTTCTGATAAAGGTATTCTAATAGTTAAATCCATGGGAAACACATATCTAATTTGATTCCACTGCCTAGGTGGTCCAAGCACCATGGAAATGGAATCAGTACTATCATCAGTCTAGATCAGGAACTTGGGGAGCAATATGACCCTGATCCATGTTTTTTCAGATGTGGAAATATGAACCTCTGTGGGACCATTCAGTACTTCGTCTCTAAGAGACAATGATGTGCTAGTGTACGTTTGGTTCTATTTGCAAAACATTCTCCCCAAAAAGACAACTGACTAGCATGGTACCTGGCCCCAGAGAAATGCAGTCAGCAATCCCTACTGGGATATATCTGCTCTAGCACTGCAGTCACCTGGGGTAAGGACTGTCCATTTAAAACTTGGGTCTGCAGGCCTGGAGGAGAACTACAGCTAATTAATTATGAATTGATGACTTATCTGGCTACATTTCTGTCACCCATTAAAACCTGTGACTACATTTTCCAAGCTGTATTTGTAGAACTACTGACCATGATTTTCTAAACATAAGTTTATTCTGTCTTTTATTTCCTTCACTGTACTTTTATTTTTTTCTCTCCAAGCCATAACTTAAGTGACTCAAAAACTGTATGTAGCCTTGTAAACTCCATAATGAAAAATGCGGTATTTAAATCAATGAAGCAATGCTTCCTCCTCCACCTAAGTAAACTTTCCAATTTCTCTGACTCTAAAATTCTTGTTTTATTAGGACTTCATTCTGCATCAGCTGGAAAGTTTTGATCTCACTTAAAGAACCATCATTCATTTCCTTCAACAGGAGGCTGTTGCTGGCAAAATTATTGTTTATCCATTATAACTGTGTTACATCATAATATTTTTTTGCATATACATATGCAATATTTTGTGGTTCTTAATCAAAGGAGAAAGATGTTTATTATTCAGTGAGTATACAGAGTATGAAGTTAAATAGGCAGTCTGCTTCCCTGCTCTTAGTTAATACCTCAATATGGTTGCAAGCCATGAACAATATTGTAATGTTTGTCATAAAGGAAGTACAGGCATTTTTTTACCTAAAGCCATTTTCTTTTTACCTTCTGCAGCATTAAAGATATATTTTGACCTGTTTGTGAAAATTCACTATCTGTGAAGTCTGGAAATCTTGATGAACTTGAAGTCTTGATAAATCAAATGGCAGCAAATGCCACAACTAGGCATACTCAAAGATAAAAATGTAGACACTATACTGATTTGTAAACAGTAATTCTTGGGAAGAAAAAAATACTAGATGTACAAAAAGAAAGGGAATGAAAGCAGAACTTTTTATTTTTTGAGCAAAATCAAACTTGAATTCTTCACAAGTTCATTCAAAGTACAGCATTGTGTTTTGAATATTGACTGACAATTTCATATGCAACAGAAAAAAAGCCTATGAAAAGTCCATCTTCATGCACAGAAACAGACCTCCGTAAAGCAATCAGGACTGCTAAGGGTAGGCACATGTATAAGTAGTTTAATGGATGAAATTTCAGTTTGCCTTCCAAAGATCTTTCTAAGACTGATTTCAAGCCTAACTTGAAAAAAGCCTTATTCCTTGCAATGAATTTTGAGTCAGATGTTACGGGTATGATTTTGATGATGATGATTAAGGGTTATGGAACTAAACCACATCCCTGAATCCAGAGCCTACGTAGTCATTTACATTAGATCAGCTTGAAGCATAAGTGTTGTAGAATGGCTAAAAGACAAGGGTCATGTACCTTTAAGAGAAGTATCATCTGAAGCAAGCCATTAGGCTCAGCAGCAAACCTTGCAAGGAACAGACACAGCATGACCTTGAGCTGATAAGTTGTACAGTAATAGAATATTGTGGAATGAGGGTCCAACACGTTTCGGTTACCACAAGAGGGGTTGGGTTATGCTAAGTAGACCCTGTGGATTGAACCAATAGAGGATGGACAAGTGTGACTATTAATGAGGTGACCATATAAAAGTCCTGCTCTGATAGCTAATAAACGGAGTTTCGCCTACCAATCACATTGATTGACTGCGTCTTCCCTCGTCGCTCCACACATAAGTACAAAGACTGTAAAATGCTGCCATTAAATAGTTGGAAACATTTTACATGCATTTAGCGCAGATAGGAGCAGAAAACAGCAACAGGGATTTGAGTCATTTGTGCTTTGTAATATGTCCTGATTTATGCCTTAATATTAAGAAACTGCACAGAGAAATGGCATTTTTTTAATGCAAGAAGAAAGACAATTGTTTTCAAAAAAAGTATTAACCCTTTAAAATTATTACAAAATGAAAATTACATGCTCATTACCAAAGATAAGTAGCAAAATCTTAAGAAAAAGAACAGTTTAAGTTCAACTTCAGAAAAGGAAATAATTGTATAAAAGTTCTCTGTGGGAGGTTGTGCTAAAATTAACTAAATTATCACGATGTCTAAAGTTTTCTGTATTCAGAAATTTGCCAGTACAGATGCCAGCAATTTACTAATAGCATGGAGGGGAAAGAATTAAAAAGGAATATGTAATTAAGGAATTTCCTATAAACAAAACAAGCCTCAAATGACACCTCATGTCAGCAGGAGACTTTCAGCTTCTAAACTGATACAATTATCTCTCTGAGCAAAGTGTCCTGCTAACCAAGAGACGTCTTAGAAAAGTCAGGAAAAGAGTTCATTTGCCAAATAAGAGTGGGTTCATTTTTAAAAACAAACAAGCAAAACCAGCCTGAAATAATTTTTGAACAGAAGTCCTTGCTCAGTTTTCTAGTCAGCTTTTCTGGGAGTGGGACAATAAGTATGGGGGCTTGAGGATAAAAAGAGAGACTGTTGTTCAGGAAGAATTAAACCTCACAGAGAGGCTGGATGGGTATCTAGCTTCGTTAACAAGTTCAAACATTTTTTCTCAGGCACAATTAAAATGTTATCAAATAGATCCACAAGAGCTAAGGCATTGCTAAAAAAGATTTTACCCAGCACTCTGGGAAAGGTTTGTTTCAACATTCAAATCTCAGTTCTGTATATTGCTTATACTACATGAATATTGAGAATTTATCCATAAAGTAGTGCTCACAGTTACTAAATCTCTCTTTTTTTCTTTCTAAAAGCTGACTTTATACCATGTGATGCATAAGCCTTGCAAGGTTGCATTGCACCTGCTCCTCTCTCAGACAGTCGCAGTAAGTACCTTAGTCAATGGCACTAGTAAAAAAGGAAAGTGTAGTTTCATCTAGAGACAGAGAAGATTAAAGTTAAATAAGATGAGTTGACCCTGTCAAAAATTGTCTCCAGTGGGCATTGAGGTTCAATTTTTTGAACGTAAGGAAGATAAATATTCTTCAGGAGAAGTGGAGACCTATTAAGTAAACTTCTTCATGTAACTCAATGGAACTATACCACCCTGCCCAACAGGATTCTTTTGTCATTGAGATAAACAGTCTTCTACTGCTATGATGTTGTGAAGACATTATTAAAGTCAGAGCTGAAGTCTGATTGCCTTAAATGATTTAGTAATTCTTGAGAATTATTTAACAGAAAGGAAGAGGCATTAAGAAAATTGGAAAGAAAAAAAAAAAAAAAGAAGTATAGAGACCATATTTGGTAGAAAATTCAAATTTCCATCAAAACACACGCATTAAAATGAAAAATGAAAGTTCCTTGTGGTTCACTGAAGAATTAAGAGAGAATAAATTTATCTCGATATTTGGGATATTTCAGATAAAAAAAAAAAACAAAACCAAACCACCTCACAATGTTGTTGAGAAGATTTAAGTTGTGATAACTGAAGAAGATTCCAGGAAAATAGGAAGACCACAATAAGTATCATGCTGGATTAAGGTAATACTCCATCTATCACAGAATCTGGATTCAGACAGTGGCAAACCCTAGCCATTCTCTGCTATCCCTTCGTGTTCTCCACTATGTTAGGGATATTGAAGGCAACATTCTGGTTTGTTCCATTTCATACATATTATCAGAAATTTTTAGTCAGTTGATACTGTCTGCTGTTCTCAGTCTTCTGTGGCAATGAGTTCCCAAAGTTTTCCATCCATTATGTAAAGTACTTTTAAATCTTTATAAGATGATTTCAGTACCATCCAGCAACCCCAGATTTCTGTATTGTGGGATTTAGTGAACCATAGACCTGCATTCATCTTACTATCACTTGCCTGATTTTCTTCTTCGTGCCTTCCCTCCATCTTCTTTGCTGCAAAATAAACAGTCCAGGACTTGTAGCCTTTTCTTCTAAGGAAGCGTCTGCATATCTTGGGTCATTTGCACTTTTTCTAGTACCTCTGTAATCTCTCTTGAGATGCAGAAACCAGAACTGAACACAGGTTCAATGTGTGACTGCACCACAGAGACTGCATAGGGGCAAAATGAGAACTTTCTTTCCCCAATGCTCTCAGTCCTCTGTTGTGTATAATAGAGATATAGAGTATATTTTGATGTAGTTTTGCTTTACAATTACAGAAAATATTTTCATCTTGCTTCAGAAGTCATTGCTGAATTACCGTTTAAATAAGTACCTAAACTTTCCTAATTCAAAACTAAAACATGTCATGTCCAAGGAAACCCCACACAAAAGATTCAGAATAGTTCACTGGGCTCCAAACTGTACTTTCTCTGCATGATGCCTGAATAAATAGATTTTGTATGAAGTATGAATATCAGGCACATAAGATAAAAAAAGTCTTCACCAGTCCTGTGTCAAAAGCTTTGTAGCCAATTCAGTTTCTACTGGGAACAGCAGGGCTAGAGCAATGGCCACGGGCTGTTACACATACTCTTTATTTACACAATGGCTTTCACACATGAAATCATATGCCACCAGTTCAAAGCAAAGCTTATAATACATGCATCCTCAAATGAAATAAAGACACAAGGGAATGCACAATGATAGGAATCATTTGTCTGTTTGTTGTGGTTTAAGTGTGAACATACTGAGTACGGGGAATGGGTGGTAACCCTAGGACCCTAAGGAGTCACAGGGCAGTTGTTATTCCCTCCTTTTCCCTTTTACACTTCATATAACAGGGAGAATAAAAATTTTCAAGGGGAGTGGAGGTAGGCCTCTTCCTTCCCAGGCACTGGATGCTGCAGTGGCATCTCAGCACAAATGGACCTGACTCCATATGCACCGCACTATCCATCGCCATCTTGAGACTGGGTTTTGTATATAATTCTGTATCCTTATTCCCTTTTTTATCCTTCCTTGGGAGGGAGGGGCAAAGGGGGCTAAACCTGCTCTGTGTTTCACGTAGACTTGCCCTGTCCCTTAAACAGAGACACTGCTAAAGCTTGTTACCCCTATACTTTTTCACTGAGTGAACAAATAGGCAGATAACTACCTCATTCTGAATGGATAATAAAAAATATAATTAAAAAAAAAAAGAACTGAGCCTTTGATATGATCATCACATTTTGGCAAACTTTTCTGAAACCGGGAGTGAATAACCATCCTTCATTTCAGTACTGGCTGGGTGAAACTGCAATTGCTCTGCTCAAGCATAGGCTTGTTTCTTTACATTTCCTCAAGGTAAGCAGGGATGACAAGAAGAACAGATCAAAAATAAGGAGTGCATTGGTTCTGATTGATATGGAGTTAATCTTCACCATAGCAGCCTTCCCAGTGCTGTGCTTTGTATTAAGAGCTAGAAAGGTGTTCATAACAGACTTGTGTTGTGGCTATTGCTGAGCAGGGTTCACACAGATTGAAGGCTGTTTTTATTTTCTAACTGACCCAAACTGACAAAAGGGATATTCCGTATCATATGATGTCAGCTCAACAATAAAAGCTAGGAAAAGGAGGAGGAGGCACAACATCCACTTGTCCTTCGGAACAACCACTACGTATTGTAGCCCTGCTTCCCAGAAAAAGGGTGAGATATCACCTGCTGATGGGAAGTAGAGAATGAATCTTTTGTTTCCTTTTGCTTCCATGTGTGGCCTTGCTTCAATTTTCATTAAACTGCCTTTGTCTTAAGCCCCAGGATTCATCTTATTTTCTCCCCCTGGACCAGCGTGGGGAGAAAGTGATAGAGCAACTTACTGTAACCTGCCATCCAGCTAAAGTCAAACCACTGCAAGGAGTTCCCTGAATCATTCTAGTTATGCACATGGAAAGTGTGCTGCAGCTAACATCTGGAATAACTTTCGGGTTTTCCTTCCTGGGTCTTTTAAAGGCACTTGTGACTTCCCGAGGCACAATGCACTCAGGGGTAGAGGGCAAAAAGAGAAACGGTGACACACTGTCCCCACAGGCCCACTGCAAGACACAATCCATCCCTGAAGCACTTATCCATCTCCAAAACTGTGGGTGAAGAACAAGGATACACTCAAAACTTATTCATGTATAGAGTCACTAGCTATTATCTCATCCTTGTTATGCAGCCTAGTTAAAACGAAAGTGTGTATCTAATTGATCTTATTGGGGCAGAGATTACACTGATAAAATTAATTATTTCTATTTCTGCCAACACTCTCTGCATGTTAATATTTTAACCTCTGTAATTTTCATAAGAGAATGATGTGCAGCATGCTTTCTCATCTCCCACAAACTCAATTCCTCTCTTACCTTCATGCACTCCCCAGAAATAAAGATTTCTCTCAATATGGTAGAGTGAGTCACTATTGATGAACATAGCTAATAATGTCAGATTCACAGAAGGCAGAAGCACTGACTCTTATTTTATTAGTGTCCTAAGGACGTGGTTCATCAACTGGGTAAGAGTATGAAGGGGAGAAAGTTGTAAAAATCATTAGTAGAGCTGGAGCATAACAAAGACAAAAAAATAAGGCAAAATCTGAAAAGAGATTTGAGGAAGTCCAAGTACTAGTCCTATCAACACACCCCATGTTATCAAATTAGGTATCAAAAGTATAACAGTTCCTTTGTATTCTCTCCCAACTTGTTGCCACATATGTTGTATTACTGCATTGTGCTGATGACCCATATGGCTCTAGTCATAGTAAGGTTTCCTCACTAGAATCCTTAGTCCTAGCAGAACATATCTTATCAAAAGATAACTTGATTTCAGTAAAGTTGTCCGTTTTATAATTACATGTTTACTTACAGGAACTATGGTGAACAAGATTGATTTCTAACATAATAATGATACTTGCATCTTTCAAATATAAATGAAATAAAAAGGAAGCTAGGAATAGAAATTAAGAGTCTAATTATGTGGTTGCCACATCTCTACACTGGACAGAGTTTTCTGATAGTACATAGCCTATGATTAAAAGGGGCATAAATATGGAACTTACCTGTTTTTAAAAACAAATCTTTCCTTTAGCCTGTATGTGTCCTACCGTATATGCTTCCAAAGAGACTGTCATTCAATGAACATCATTCAAAATGGCAGGAAACACATGATATACTCCTAAAATTTGCACTTTATAAAACAGGACAGAAACAAGTGACCAAAATCACTGCTGAAGGTTTCAAAGCATAAATACAGTTGTGAATCAGCACTTAATATTTGAGAAGACTGTTTTAGCATGAGCAACTATTAGCTTCAAATATGTAATGCAAGGTTAGATAATTCAAACGTACTAGTTAGGGGGATTTATTTTTTTCAAACCAGCAGACTAACTTCAGCTAGTATGGAATAGAGATGGATTACTAAAACAAACAGAAAATCTACCCATAAAAGACCTCTAGAAAACCTTAATTTTGCAGTTTGAGGACTTTTGTTCCAAAATCTAAATGAATCTATTTCAGAAATGGAAATTTTGCAGGTAAAATACCAAAGGTAAATTGCTTACTTAATACAGGTACAATTCCTTTAGAAAGAATATGCTGGAGTAGCAATTTAATAGGTGCACTTAATATAAAACATATTAAAGTTTTTCTTCCATTTTGTTTTTTTTGGGAATTCTATATAATTTATTAATATAAGTCATCATGCTGTTTGGTGATGATTTTTCAGACAACTTTTCCAACAAACAGACACATATTCAAAATGTTATTTATTCAATAAACTATTTGTTTTCTGAATTGCATTTTGAAAATGAAGATATCTCTGTATATTTGTAGCACTAAAAAAATATTTTCTTTTCAAGCTTGTCAGCAAAACATCAGTTTTGCTGGGTGAAAAGCATTCTTTTATTTAGAGAGAAAAATAATAAAAAAAAAATCAAAAATCAATTTATTCACAGTTTTTATATAAAAGCTGTAATAATGTGCTTATGAAATTATTATATTAATGCAGAAAGCATAAATATTATTAGCAGTTTAAGAAGCAGCAGGTATTGTGCCAAATCCAAATTGCTACTTACCTTCAAAATAATGCCATTTAAGAATCTAATGCAATGTTCATTGGAATTAAAATGTATGTCAGAAATGCAATTTTATTTCTTATGTAATAAGTGCATATATAGTATCTAAGTATGAAAATTAATACCTGAAAAAATAGTCTTTCACAGGGATTTCAGTAGTAAATAAAAATACGGCTTGTGATTTTTTTTCTTAACTTGAATGTATTTTTTCTGATCGGTTAATAGCATGTTCATGTATGGTCTATACACCCTTTCATGAAGCTGGAAATATCTGCTCAAATAAATATTTCATTATCAAGGAGACATTAATTTTACATGGATATTTTTTTCAAGAACAAATAAATGCAACTGTGTAACTAGTTTTATATTACTACACTAATGGTTGTCTTAGAAAAAAACCCTTCTATACTTAGTCACAGTGAAATGGAATTTTCTTAACTATCTTTTCTCATTTCTCTCTCTACCATATAACTTCTAATAGTCTTCATGACAGTATTTTTTATTTACTTTATAGAATCATAGAATCAT
>VWZY01011861.1:357637-381095 GCA_013399075.1 Chloroceryle aenea | reverse complement strand
GAAGAGAAGGCTCCAGGGGGACCTTATTGTGGCCTTTAGTATCTTAAGGGGGCTACAAGAAAGCTGGGGGGGACTTTTTTAGGCTGTCGGGCAGTGATAGGACTGGAGGGGATGAATTAAAACTAGAGAGAGGTCGGTTCAGATTAGACATTAGGCAGAATTTCTTCACCGTGAGGGTGGTGAGACACTGGAACAGGTTGCCCAGAGGTGGGAGGTGTCCCTGCCACTGAGAGGGGGGGTTGGAACTACATGATCTTTAAGGTTCATTACAACCCCAACAATTCTATGATTCTACTACACTCTAGGTGTGGTCAGTGTTTCTAACTTCTCTTCTAACTTGTGATACTATAGTAATCCCCAGAGTGCCACTCGTAACCCTGCCACTGCTGTGTGAGGCTCTTGATTTGTAATGCAACAAAATGGCCTCTCCACCAGTAAGCTGACAATTATGCTCCTTATCCTATACCTATAAGCTTTGCATCTGCAAATAGATTTGTGGGTTTTACTTTAAATGTTCCCTAGATCACAAGAAAGAGGTTACTATACACAGACCCCCAGCACCCCCTTTACTAGGCCAGAGCAAAGCTAAGAATTGGGTCTGGAGCACAGAACCTGTGTGCAAATGCATAGGCAGTGTCCTCCCCAGCAGGATGTCTCTCACCTTTCCCTACCGCAGGCCCTGCTGTGAGACTGCTGAAGGCTGGGCAGAAAGCCCTGCCACATGTGCCAGCGTAACTGGAGAGCAGTGGTGGGTGGGGTTTCATGTTCCCTTGCCACTTGAATCTCATAGTAGGGTCATCCAAAGGGCCATCGCTGTTGATTTTTTTCTGTCTGACATAGGTAGGTAGGTAAATCTTGTGCTTTCATTGTAATGATAAATAAACCCCAGCAGATGCATTTAAGCTTAATTTTAAAGTCTGTTGGATCATCTTGGTCTTGACTAAAAGCAGTATTTTGAATCCTTACTGGGAATATTAAAAACTCTCTGATATTTGCCCCTGAAGTATGTGTTAAAGCCCATGCATAGTTCATCTGCAGTGGGAACTCACACAGGATTCAGTACGACGACCTCAAACAGTCTGAAAATTTAAAACCAAACCCACAAATCACTGTCAAGGGAAGACACGAAATTCCACAGACACCCCCATTACCTTTTGCCAGACAGCAGTCATGTCAGATTATTCATTTGGAGCTGATCAGATCAAAAATGAAAGTAATGGCTGGTGCAGAAATACTTTGAAAAACATGAAGAATTTGCATTGAGTCTTGAGTCAAATAACTTGAGAGACTGCTCAGAGTGAATTAGCCACATCTGGTGTTGGATAACACCCCCTGGCATATCAGGGACCAGTTGGACCAGGTTATCTTCACCACTGATGTGCTTCTGGTATTTCAATGGGTGCTATCACCTATTTCTGCTCTTATCAAGAAGGACGACTCATGTGATGCTTTAGATCTGCTGAAACCATTGCTGTACCACACTGGAAAGGATTCCTGGGTGACCACGTCCAGTCTCCAGCTGTGTTGGAAATCTCAGCATATTTCCAGTCTTCAATAAATTGTATCTCAAAATTAGGCTCCCTGCCCTCTTTTACTTGAGGAATAAGGAAATATGAGTTGAGGGGACTTTTAAGTGGTGAAAAGTCACTTTTATATTAGAATTCAGCATGGCTGTGATCTCAGTGTCATCAATTACTTGCAGTGACTCTTATGCACATAATTTGCAGCAATAAATGAGACACAACAGCAGGTATGTGAGGGCTGGAAATAGAAATTAGATCTGAAATGAGAAATGTATGACAGCTTTGGTGCATTTTATGCTTAAATAGTGTTTATAATCATCTTTTTAGAATTGTACAGAAGATAATACATAAGAATAATGTAAGAGACTGACTATGTACCATTCAGTTTTGCTTGTTTAAGGAAAATACATTAAAGTGACAAGTATGTTTGTGCTGATGATAGCTTGTTTTCTTCAGTATTTGATGTTTGTCCTCCTTTTCTGTTGTTCTTTTTTAAACACAAATGCACCTAAGCCTAGTATAAGGCATTTGTAGATATATATTTACCTTAAAGTAGGGAAAACCCATCGTTTTTACACTTGATTAGTTCAAATTCATTACCATTTTCTTCATAACACTCTGGGTGATTCACATGCAGTGATCTGTCACCAAAGTGCAAAGGGTGCATTCTGAAACAGCTAATTATGCACGTCATTTTTGACAGCACCCCTCCTTCAATTTTCCTCCAGCTCATTTTCTCTAAATGAATGATGACAAGTCAGAGTCACAAGGCAGGGCACCCGGTACATGTGCCTTTCTGCACTGTACTTTAAAATCTCGGTGGAAAGGAAGAGACATGCAGTGCACAGTGGATATAGGAACTGCTGAGCCAGTGTGCACCTATCATATTGCTCCTGTTACTCCAATCAGCAAGAAAAACCTTGGCAACAGCCAATGAAGATAACAGCCTTCAGTCACAGCAGTTTCCAAGCTTAAATAGAACTGCTCACCCTGGTGCTCATCCTTGACCTCCCAGACAACACAATGTAGTTTTTTAGCAGCTGCTGCTGTTCCTCTAGAGAGACAGAGACTTCCTGCAGATAGCGATGGCCACAAATTGGTGTCTGAAGCTCTGACATGTGGCTCTACTATTTTTTTTCCCTAACGTGCTGCTGCTAAGCAAACACAGTCAGTGAACCGTTCCCATCAGCAGAGGGGTCTGTTGTGGGGCTGTGTTCCCCCACTTCTCCTAAAGCCTTTGAGATTCTCTGATTGTAATATAAGCAATAATTTTTCAAGTTACCAAACAACAAGCCTACAGCATGTCAGAGTGTTGTACCTTGGCGTGTCAGATGCCTGTTTTGATGTACAGTGGAATTCAATCTCATTTAATGCTTGGAAGCAGTTGATAAGACATAGTGATATTAATGGATGTCAAGAGTGCAGAATGCACTCAGTGACGGAGGAACTAGAGTTTCAAGGAAAGCTTCCACTTAAGCCACTCACTCCGTGTGCTTCGGTGCAATGACTCAGTTAAATCACTGGGTAACGGATTTATAAATGCTGTAGAGGAAAAAAGTCAGCGTTGATGGCTCAGGATACAACTCTTAGTCGCTCAGCTCTCAGACTGTGGAGCAGTCCTGTGCTGTTCTTCTGCCACCTACTGACCAGCTTCTCCTGACTTTTAATTCATCGTTTCCCTAAATGGAACATTTGTCAGTTTATTTTTAAATGCAAATATTTGATGTTGGATTTTGCCCAAGCCATTAATAGGTACTGAATACAGTCAGTCTTCAGGCTTTGATAATAAGCTGCAAATTAAAGCTGAAACACCCTAACCTGCACTAGTTTGCTCAGTACAAGAAGAAAGGCATGGGATGTGTTATCCAGCATGTCAGATCCAGTGGTGCTTTCTGTCCTTAATATGTAATTCCCTGCTGAAATCTTTATGATTGCACAGATGTCCAAAAGCAGAAGCTACCTGGAGAGTTTTCTTTCTGTCCATAGGTACTTTCCCTGTCAAGGGGTTGACCTTAGAAACATAGAACTGTCTGGGTTGGAAGGGACCTCTAGAGGTCATCTAGTCCAACCCCCCTGCTGAGAGCAGGGACATCCTCAGCTAGAGCAGGTTGCTCAGAACTCTGTCAAGCCCCACCTTGAATGTCTCCAGGGATGGGGCCTCAACCACCTCCCTGGGCAACCTGTTCCAGTGCTCCACCACTCTCCTGGTGAAGAACTTCCTCCTTATTTCTAATCTAAATCCACTCTTTCTGATTTAAAACCATTGCCCCTCATCCTTTCACTCCAGGCCTTTGTAAACAGACCTTCTCCAGTCTTTCTGCAAGCTCCCTTCAGGTACTGGAAGGTGGCTGTTAGGTCACCTGACATGTTCCTGTATCAGGCAAAGGTACTCAAATGCAGTCTGCAAGTCCTCAACCCCTGGGTGTGCTGGTGGAGAAGTGCTTTTCTTTTGGCTTCCCAACGCCCTGAAATCAGGAACTAGCCTTCACAACTAAGAAAATACTTTCAAGTTTGTTACTGAAAGTCAAGGAAATCACTTGGATGTGTGTCCCCTACCTGGAAGATACCTGAAGTTCTTACAAGGTGGAAAACACATATCTTATTTTAACTTTAGGGCTATGTGTTGGTGCCTATCTTGGGTAGATAAACTGCAGATTGGCCTCACACTGTGAGCTGCTGTGCCAGCAGCTGGGAAATGGAGGCTTTAACAATTGTCAGTAGGCTGGATATTGCTATTGCTCTCAAAATGCTTTTCTTAGCTGCCTGTGGCAGTTAACCTTCTGAACAGTCCAGGTTAAAAAGAATTATTCCAGCCCCATCCAAGAACTGACTGAAACCCTTAAAAAATGGTATATGGCTGTGACAAGCCTGGGACTGAGGGTCTTAAATGACTGTGGCATCAATAAATAATTTCTCCAGAATAGCAGCACCAGTTGATTATCCAGGCTACTATTAGAACAGAGCTTCTCATAAGGAAAAGGGTGATCAGAATGGCACCCTTTTCTACACGTAGTCTTAAATGATCACTTTTTTCTGGGGTCAAAGCAGCCTTGGCCAGGCCAGGGTGTGACATTGGAGAAGTTGTTTCCAGCTGCAGCTTCTACCTCCCACTCATGCTCTCCTCCAGCTGCGCATTTTGGTGGGGCCATGACCTTGCTGTGTGTTTGTAAAAATATGTGGAAAATAAGCTTTCAACTTTCTTCATTGATAACTGGGCTGCCTTTTGCAACTCTTTAATTCGGTAGGAAGTTAAAAATGCAAAGATGGGAAAGATAGGCTTCTTCACCCTAATTTAAAGCATGGTGGAAATTTCATTTACTCTTTAAAAAGGATGACAAAGGGTTCCTGCATAAATTTAGTGTTTGGGGACACAATATTTTATTTTTATTTATCTAAAGTTTAGTATGTGATCTTCATTAATTTTTTTTTCCTGGCATTTTACTTGTTGGCCTGTGGGCAATTTATTCTAAAATTAACTTGATTCATCATTCCAGAAATCTCAACTGGATGGTCATGAATTTACTAAATATTTTTAGAAACCATTTCAAAGATTGGCAGACATTTGGATTGTGCTACTAATAAAATTGGCACATCTTTGTATGGGAAGAAGTTTTTTTAGGTAACTATGATAACTTTCTTGTTCTACGCTCAACAAAGCATCAAGCATTTAGGATTTACAAATAACCAAATGCTTCCCTCTTGCTTATAGTTTTCAGTCAGAAACACTGCAGGAAGCTCACCTCTGACAAAAAAAGCCTTCAGAATAGAATGCTGGCCTAGAATAAGGGCAGGAGAGATAGCAGGCATACCTCTTGAAATATTTATCTGAGCATTTTCCCATCAATCGTTGAGAACACAGCTGCACCACTTATGGGTCAATAAATAAGTACTCAAGGCACTATTCTGTTGTTTCCTTAATCTTTTCCTAAACTTCCTTGTTTTCACTTGCAGGCAGCTGCTGCTGTAACGCCAGCTCATTAAGCCAGGCTTTCAGGCTATCCAGACTTTCACAGGTGTGAGAGCTAAACCAGCTGCTAAACCCTTTTGGGTAGACAAACTCAGAATGGATAGGATTGTGTTTCTGCAAAGGATGCCTAAAATGGGAGCTGCTGTGAGACTGGAGTTTGTAGAGAAGCTCCCAGCATGATTTTACCACAGTCTTAACTTCTCGAAAAGATGCACCAGGCAAAATACGAAAAGTACACAGCAGATCTGTGACTACTAAGAACATCTGGAACACTTTATTACAATGATATTATACCTATGCTTTAATTATATAAGTAGGTTTCACTATAAAAGCCTCTTAATCAAGAATATATGTGTTTTTTTAAAAAAAAAACCCTTCCCACATTTACTGAGCTGCTTTCTATCTTTTCCTTTGAAGCCCACTCCCTTAATTTCTCATTTAAACTATCAGTTCGGATACTCCATTTAATCATCTCTTCTATTAATTTTATCTCATATGTCCTGGTTTTAGTGCTACTCAGTGTTCTCCTAAATATTTTTTCTTCTCTTATTTTTAAGTATGTGTTGACTGTTACAACATTGTTGGTTTTTATAGCCCTGACTATATTTTTATTATTCTGCATTCTTCTCTTTGAAGTTACTTTTTGGCAGTCAAGATGCCAGCATGAAATCCAACACTCCAGGAGCTTCACAGGACTATACAGGCCAGAAATTTATGTTCTTCTTTTGCAAGCCCTGAGGTGTATAGTTCCATATCAGAAAGGAAGCTCACACCCTGTTTGTTTTTCAGTCTTCACAATTGGCTCTCTGTAAGTAAATTTATTTCTTAGGATTCTGATTTCATATGTATATAAAAGTGATTATTACTATGCTCAAATAATTCTTAATAATGTTGTATGGAATAAGTAATGTTTAGATATCTCGTATAACTATAACATATCTGGTTACCTTAAACCAGAAAAAGAGGTAGCACTTGGACTACTAACAAGATTTTTAAAGATGAGTTATTATTTACCTTCCACTAGCCCTTAAGATAAATTTAATTTCATAATCCTGCCAGAAGGTGCAGCTCGCCTCTTGGAACAGATGTAAACAAACAATCCATAGCTATTGCAGCTAAAATTAGATAGATTCCCAGGGCAGTAATTTGCCTTCATGATTTCTGGCTTTGTAAAGCTGATAGAGGTCCTAATGGCATGACTCGATGCCAAAGAAAAATATAAACCAGTATTCTGACCTGTTGTGTTCTCAAACTGGGGTTGCAGAAGGGATCAGGTAGAAGAGAAGTAGGTTCAGATTTCTGTATAATCTGACACAACGTTTTCCTTCCACTTGCTCATGACTCAGATGCTTTTTACTCACTGACAACCTTAGAAAAGCATGCCTGATGAACATTTCTGGGCATTGTTTCTCCAAAACAAATCACTATATAAAAAGAATCTTTTCAGCTTATTGCAGGGAATGTTGCAGAGAACCAAAGACTCAGTGCACCACTGTGAAGGCACACTGATGCTCATCCAGAAAACACAAAAAATCATTACGTAAGCAAAATCAATGTTTCAAAAATAGTTTGCCTCTTTTCCAAAGACACATTCAGTTTTTCCTGAAATGCTGAAATTTACAGGCTTCAAAAGTTGAAACTTGAAAATTACATCCCAAATATCTGTAATAAAAATGCAAAAGGAGTCATCCTGTGTCTCTAGTGAGGTGGTAGCATTTACATCATGATGTAAATTAATTGCAAGTTATGCCTGAGCTTCTCTTCAAATTAAGACCCTGATCGAAAGGTTTCCTGGCTTGACAGGTCACACAGCTTTCTGGGGTAAATATAGCTCAGAGAATGATAGAAAAGCTGAGGTTGGAAGTGGCTGCTGGAGGTCACCTGGTTCAGAGGTTTCTCAAGGCCTTCTTCAGCTGAGCTTTGAAAGTTTTCCAAGGTTTGTGCTAAGAAAGCAGTGCCGAGTACATAAGGTCTTTTCCTTACATTAAGTAAAGACAAGCCCCTAGATTTTCAGTCCTGAAAAGCTAACGATTCCCAGTTCTTGTCCTAGACCCATTTTCTGAAATGCTAGGGTTTCTCCCCCTTCAGGTTTGTCCATAACCAAAATTATATCCAAACTCCGTGTGAGTACATTTCCTCCACAACTTTACATTGACATGGGGTTCAGCGTATGTGAAAGTATGATCCTGCTTGCACAGCACTGGAAAGGTCCAGTTCATTGCAGCTGAGTCACTTAGTGCTGGGATCAGCCTTTATCAGATGCTCCAAATGTTAAATGGCTTCTGAGCAGGGGTAGCTCCAGCTAGGAGGACTGACTTGGTTGATGAGATAGGCGAGTGGAAAAGAACTGTTGGCATCTAATAGAAAGAAAATAAAGAGACTGACATGCAAAGTAATGCACATAAGACCTGCAAACAGAGTTATTGCTGCTACTGACCTGAAACACAACTGGTGTATCTTAGGAGGGCACATGATGTCCATGAGGGCTTCTGCACAAGCTAAATGTTCAGGCGAAGCAAACTGTCCCAAACTAGGAAGTTCGGAACAGGCATTGCTCTTCACTTAGGAAAGAGGTTCAGATGAGTCTTTCAGCTCTTAAGTTCATAAAGGTTTACACAGAAGCAATCTTAAACTCCATACAGCAGCAGAGTTGGGAAATCTGGATCCCTCTGACTTCATTTGTTGTACAGGTTTACTTGGTTTTGACATTGTCACTGTGGACAAATAGTCATTTACATTATTACCACCCATGAAAAGTCAGTGTTTTTTTTTTCTGGACTTCTTCAAGAGATGACTGTTGTGCTTTGGGAGAAGTTGTGCATTCTGCACAAGCAAAATAGACTGACCTTGAGTCAGCTAACACTTCCATTACCCGCCTCTGAGCTAGCCCAGTGAATGTTTCAAGAGACAGGAAGATGCTTTGCATTTTCTTTCTCACTATCCTTTTTCTTTTCTTAGGAAAAGCTTTCGGTTAAAATCTGAAGAAGTTAGACATACCCTGTCTGCCATCTCTGCTCAAAATTCACCTTTCCCATACTGTTGTACAAATCATTCTCATCCGACATCACCTAAACTCAGTGGATGAGCAGGAATGTTTGGCTTTTTTACGCCCTTTCATTCTATTGCCTTGTCTTCCCAGAACACATCCCTGGCTTTAAGTGGTTTTGCCTGGCTGACACTTCTTGTCCGCTATATAGAGTGAGGATATGAGGTGATGTCTAACTACCCTTTGAGTATTTTGTTAGTAAAAACTGCAGCATGCTGAGTTCCTAGGAGTTAGTGCATTTAATCAATAAAATCTCCACCTAAGAGTAAACACTGTGTTGGAGTGAAGGGACTTCCAAGTCCATTACATTTCCATTCCCTTGAGCTAAAAAGAATTTGAGAGTCCTGGTTTTTTTTTGCTAATACAACAACTAAGAAACCAGAGATTTCAAGAGAATTTCAAAGTTTATGTGCAAGTTTTACGGTGGAAGCAGAAACAGCATCCTAAAGGTGCCAAACCTCATGATGTCCTCAGATTATGGGGGCCCTCTCACACATTTCTTCTGGTCCCTAGGCTGAGGTCTGTCCTGAAATGGGCTGATGAGGTGCTGGGGGCCTATGGCTAACAGTTTCTGTTATTTTCACTATAATTTTTACTACTCGTGCTTGCCCAGGTCTTGCATATGCTTCCAAAGGGGAAAAAAATGATCCTGAAACTTTAGCAAAGGACAAGGATGGAAGTATCCCACTGAGATGATCCTTAAGCTATCTTCTTTATAAAGGATAGTCCAGCTGGAGCAGAAAACCACTATCTGGCTGCAAGAGGAGTAAAGCTTCCAGAGGTATATTCTCTCCCTGGAAGACAGGATGCTTAATCATTCTGAACTGCAGAAAAACATAAGCTAAAAAGAACAAATCCATACTTAGGCTGGTATTTCTGTGACTTTTTAAAGAACAAAAATTATGGTTAAAGAGTACTTTGCCCTATTGGGAATGGCCAGATGATTGCAAGTATAAGAGGATTATTTTTTGTTTAGCACTTTCTGTCCACAAGGTGTCAATCCTTACTCACAAGAAGAATGAATGGCTGGCATATTGCGCTCAAACAGAGTTTTAGCAAAGTTTATGGCTCTTCAGGAGCAATGGCAGTTAGGGAAATAGGAAATGAGAAGCCAGTAAATTCAATGGATGAGCATAAACCTCAATTGCAAAGTCTTCTTTCATCTTGTACAGAGATCATATACAGGCCTTGTACTATTAGATACACAGCTGCACCTGCATAGCTAATGGCTTAAGTCAAAACTCAATTCCATTATTATTTTTCAGTAATATTTCAGTTTTGATGAGACATGCTAAAAAGTTATGCTTTCCTCAACATGTTTTTATTTCACAAATATGCAAAAAGATCAGCCAAAAAGAGGAAGCTTTAGAGACATATCCAGAAACACTTAACATTTCTGAATAACAAGTGATGGAAGTAAAAAAAAAAAAAGTGACAAAAAAGAAAAAGGAAAGACAAGCGTTCAAAAAGCTCAGCACCATTTAAATGTCTGATAAGTAGCCAGATTTCTCAACTGTGCTTTAATAATGAAACACCTTGCCAACTGGTGCTGCATAAACAGCATTATTGTCTTCTGAAGTCCTAACAAAGCGCTATCAGTTCAACTCAAATACAGCAACGACATTTTCCCCTTTTGCCGCAGCTAATGCACACTGAATTCCCCCTGGGTTCCCTGGGTGAACTTTCTTTGCTCCGAGGGTCCTTTTAGTGTTCAAGTCCTCGCCTCGAGTGCTGGCGGGACAGAATAGTCCCGACTTGCAAAAAAGGAAAGATACAATTACACAGTGTTTATCTTCGTGCTATTCTGAACTGCCTCCTGCAGAGCTGCTGTACCTTTTTTTCTTTGTGAGCAAGATCGTGTGTGAATATGCATGGACTGATGCTCCATGGTGTCGTATTGCTTCTTGGGGCAGGGGAGAGGAAGGCACTTCTGTCACCCTTTAGGATTTCTTTCCAGGGTTGGATAAAAAGAGAAAGGGGAGAAAACTCTTTCTGTCCAATCCACAGCAAAACAGTCTTTTAGTGCATCCACACTCTGAAAAATTGACTAAAGACAGTGTGTTTTAAGCCAGGTGGGTATCTGCTGACCTTAGTCAGTTAGTCTTCAGTACTTCTCCTGCCTCTTAGCACCCCCTCTGCAGCAGGCACAGCCACCAGCTCTGCCAGCTTCATCGCAGTGAGTTCCCCATGTAACTGTACCAGAGCCACCAGAGCCAGCAAGCTGTCACTGATAGCATCAACGGATGGCCACACAGTCACACAGATGCAGCTGGGGTCTGGAGCTCGGCACCAGGACCCTTGATTACTAGCAGTGATGCCTAAGATGGAAGAAAGCCAGCTCAATTGTTGGAGACTTGACTGACTTGGCAGCTGAAGAAAACACTTTCTCTTTCAAACCAAAACTATTTCATGTGGAAATCATCATTAGACAGTAAACATTGCAAGCTCTGTGAAGAGTCTCTGGGGAGACCAGAGCTGTATCAGCAAGGGAATTAGTAAAAACTAGGTGGATCTTTTAAGAGAGTGAGGAGCAAACAATAATTTAATGTCCTTGGAAAAATCAAGGACGATCCTAAGTCTGGTGAAGGAGGGAGTTGTTTCAGGAGGGACTGCTTTGTGTAAGTGTTATGGGGAACTCAAAAGACTTCACTGGGCAGCTTCCGCCCCCTGCCATTTCCCTCTGCCCCTATCTGGCCACAGCATTCATGCTTGGAGGGGTGAGCATCCCCTGCTGCCAGCAGCTTGGATGCATTTTGCACTCGGTGTTGCATTAAATACATCGGCATGTATTGCATCACCCTGAGCTAACTGGTGTACATTGTGCACTAGTGCCTGGGCTGGTCCCCTTTCTGCATGTGGCGAGCGCGTCTGGCACATTTTCCTCGACACAGACAAAGGTTTTGTGGCTGAACATCCTTGTTTTGGAAATATGGCATCACTGGGGCCTAATTCCTTTGCTGAGAAAGGAAATTATTCTATTGGGTGTGTGCAAATGGGAAGAGTGAGGAGGAGTGAAGTCTTTGGGTTTGCAGCAGTTTTTCCTCTCTTTTTGTTGAATCATGGCTAAATAAATAAATCACATAATCCAGGACAGCCATGGGACAAAATCTGAAGAGCACTTTTAGGCTCAGGTAAAGCATAAATAAGCTCTGCCAAGGGTCTAATTATATCTCTGTTCACCCTGAGATGTTGACAAAACACATTTTGCTGCTTATTAAAGAACATTAATTTCTGATGCCATCTGATGCAAAACTGGAAATAGATTTGGCTACTCCCAGGACAGCATCAATACACTAGAGGTTCACAGAACTCCCAGCTTGCTCAGAAACACGCCTGCAACACTGCCCTTGGAAAGGGGCAGCCAGCCCAGTTTCTGCCAGGGTGTTCCTGCTCAGCCAAGGGGAGGATGTACCCAACACTCCTTTCCACCCCACCCCGGAGAGCCTTCCCCGTGCTCCCTGGCATGGGATGAAGCTGTGACAACAATTGTGGTTGCTCTGTAGGCAGCTGGGCTAGACGCAAGCTGGATCTTCTCAACATTTTCAAAATCTTGGGTTTTATCTGATGTCCATCTCTTCCCTCAAACAAACAGGTTTCTCTTTCCAAACCTTGTCCTTTGGGTGTCCTGCTATCACTGTTGCAGGGCCCAGGAGTCCTGGTGGTTTCTCTGCCAGGGCCCTGACTGTGCTGAGGCAGATACTGAGTTAGCTCTTCAACTTCTGTTTTCACCCAAACCCATAGTTTGCCATTCCTGCTTCCTCCCTGCCCTATCTGCACATATTGCAGTATTTGTCATTCTCCATATTTTGGGTTTGAGTTTTGCAAGTTTTTCGCTTTGTATTTAAATGTGGTGCTGTTGAAAGAGAGATAGGAAAAACCCGGGACCATCTGTCTGCTTGCAGCATGAGGGGCGGCACTGCCAGCTTCATGCTGCCTTGAATTGAGCTGGTCAGCCCAGTTCTGCTCCAGCACCTGGGGACCCTGGTGGGGCCAGTACAGCCCCTTGCTCTCCACAGACCCCTCCTCGTCTGCTGTCAGGCATGTGTAAGGTCACATTTGTAACCTGCCTGTACTCACATCAGAAACACAACTGTGCTCGCCAGACAATTTAATGCAAGTTGTCTGACAAAGATTTTAGTCTTCTGTTGTGCTGAATGTAAATGAGCGAGTGTAACACTGACCAAGGTTTCCTGCTGCGAAGCTACCTGGGGATAAGGAAACTCACTTGTCTACCCAAATAAACTCATCTGTACAGAAAACTGAAAAAAGCCATGCCATGCATGCAGCAGCAGTGCAGTACGTATTTTTTCCTATTGAGGTACATAACATGTTGTAACTTTTTACTGGCCAAATGATGGTGTATCAAGTCAGTGGAAGTTACAGAGGTGACCTTTACTATTTGCATCACGTTAGGTAGATCTTGTATCTGCCAGGATTTTACACAGATTTAGCTGGCAACATTTAAAACCAGATCCTTTTGCACTTCTAAAAAGCCTACAGCAACATTTAGTTACCACTTTTTTAAAGCCAGGAAAACAATACCAGGAGCCTTGGTGTGCACAACTGAAACAAAGAGGCTAGGCAAAAAAACCAAACCATGAGTAATCAACCAGGTAAGGCTTGTGGTAGACCATGGTCCTTACTAGGAAAGACTCTTGGCTGCCTGCATCCCTTAGTATCTCACAGCCAACCCTCTCCTCTCTGTGTGCCAGCTGAGACAACAGCCTGGGTATTTGACATTGGAGAGCGAAGGAATTTTCCAAAGCACAAAATTTAATGGGTTGTTACAAAACAAAAATCAGTTTTGACCTCTTGGTGAAGAATGGGGAGCTAATGCTTTCTATCAGCAGAGAGCTGTTAACGTGTTGAAAAGATGACGCTGATTCCTTGATGGCGGCGCAAATGAATTAGAATGAGGGAAGGAGAATTGTCATCTTGTACTGAGCACCTCATAATTTTGCTGTCAGCTGAAGAGCTAAGATTACTGCCAGCAGCAGATAATACACAGTGAAAGGAACCAAAAGCATCAAGTTTCAGAAAAAAGAAAGAAGACGAGCATGTGTGCAGTGAAGCAGGGAAGGAAGGAAGAAAGGGTAATAAAAACCTGTTCTGAACAGTAAATTAACCACTTAGCGGCAGATAGAAGATTGCTAAATGCTACTGGATCCTATCTGGTGAAATGAAGATGAAAAAAAAAAGGAAATATGAACTCATCCTTGACACCGCTTTGTTTTACTGCACATAATGATAATAAACTGATGTGTTTGTGCATTGAGAAATTGTGTCACAGAAAATGACAGCTAAGGCTGACAACTGGGAAAAATGCTTCCAAAAATCTCTAATCAAATTCTTGAGTAGATTTTGAGTCCACCAGGGGAGTAACCGCTTCATAATTGTTTTCAGAGATCATTTGAGCACTTGATCTTGATGAGAACTGGCGTTTCTATGCTAAAAGCAAACTTCAGGCTGATTGTGAAATATGCTGTTCTTGTTGTGCTAGTTTATTATGTAAATAATACAGAGGGGGAACAGAAATAATACCATTTGACCTATACCACTGGCTGAAAAGTGCAGCCTGCAAATTGTGAATGCTACAGCCGGCCATGCAGTTCCCTATTTGCCATCTTTATGTCCCGGCCTAAATAATGTGGTCTTGTTTCTGCTCCCTTAGCTGGGAGGCATCTGTAACTGAGATCAAACTATAGTTGGAGATTAGAAACCGCAAATCGTTGTTCATAAACTTGTGCTTTGTGGATCACTGATTATTTTCTGAACAAGTATGTGGGTAATTCTTTTGTTATAGCAAATACATTCAGCAAGAGTGTGGCCTTTTCAGTGGTGATTTGAGATAAGAGAAACGGAAGAGTAGTCTAAAGCATTCACAGCAATTAAAAGATCAGCTGTGATTTTTCTGGAGCATCTGCACTTTGTGAGCATGATCTCAGTATTGTGATATTCTGACTTGTTTTTCACTTGAACCTTCTCACCCGGTTTACAGTACAGCCCTGCAAAGAGTTGTAATGGGCTGGTGGTGTGGGTTAACCCCAGCAGGCAGCTCAGCCCTGCACAGCCGCTTGCTCAACCCTCACATGGGGGCATGGGCAGAGAAAAGGAGGGGCACAAGTGAGAAAACTTGTGGGTTTAATAAATAACAGAAGGAAAAAAAGAAAAGAAAACAGCACTAAACCCAAGAAAACCAAGTGATGCAAAACCCCACAATTGCTCTCTACCAGCCAATTGATGCCCAGCCAGTCCTAAAGGAACAGCAGTCCTGGAAAACTCCCTCCCCACCCCCAGCTTTTATTGTTCAGCACAATATCAAGTGGTGTAGGATCTCCCTTTGGTCAGCTGGGGCCAGCTGTCCTGGCTCTGTCACCTCCAAACCTCCTGCCCATCTCCAGTCCACTCACTGGTGAGGCAGGACAAGAAGCAAAGAAAACCTTGATGCTCTGTAAGCTCTGCTCAGCAATAGCTGGCAGATGCCTGTGTTATTATCAACACTGCTTTCATCAAAACCCCAGAACATAACACCATACAGGCTACTACAAAGAAAATTAACTCCATTACAACCAAAACTAATGAATCCTGTCAAGTGACTATGATATGTGTCAGTAGGGTGAGCAGAAATGTCTTAGACTGGTTTTGCTGAGGGCATACCAAGGAATTGCTAGGCAGGCTTTCCTTCTGTGACCTTCTCATATCTGTGGCTTATCTTAGGAATTTAAAAAAGTGTTTTCCTTCTCAAAAGTTCTCAAAGTGCTCTTTTGGCACTGCTGACTTGAGGTCATTGCCTCCCCAGCAAAACATACAGCTATTTCTCTGTATTGGAGAAGGCCTCTGAGCACCTTCACCATTCAGGGGAGGAGACAAAACATGCTTAGGCTAAGCCTGTACTCCAGAAATAAGCTGTGCCAGGAACCATACTCAGCTCCTAGAAAGCAAATGTCTGCACTAAAAAGCCATTCTCTGGTTTAAGCCTGACAAGTGCCACCTAGCAAACAGCTCTCCATCACTGCAGAGTGACTGAGATGCTTCATGTACCCCTTTGAAGGCTAAGGCTCATCAGCACAGATACAAGCCACCCCATGCTCATCATCCCCAGCACCCAGCAACATCACTGGGCCATTCAATTTACTCATAGAAATACAGCCTTTCTCTTCACATATGTGGTGTGGTCTGTTTCTCCTGCTTTTTAAAGCTACTGACGTGAATTTTACCTCTCCTTTGCTGAGGAGCAGAACACCTAACTGGAGTGTGAAGTGAGGCCAGTCAGTTGGTGGTGGGCTTCCCTGCAGTACTCTGAGGGCAACAATGAGTGGCAAGAACCGTTTCTCACGCAGTACCTAATGGGCCCTACAGGAAAGATGAGGAGGGACTTCTTACAATGGCATGTAATGATAAGACAAGGGGTAATGGCATTAAAGAGGGTAGATTTCTATTATATGTAGGGAAGAAGTTCTTCACTGTGAGGGTGCTGAGACACTGGAATGGGTTGTTCAGAGACAATGTGGATGCCCCACATTGGATTGTGGATGGGAAGTGTTCAGGGCCAGGCTGGATGGGGTTTTGATCAACCTGATCTACTGGGAGGTGTCCCTGACTATGGCAGGGGCATTGGAACTAGATGACCTTTAAGGTGTCTTCAAACCCAAACCATTCTGTGATGATTCTATGAGTCTATGATCTCATCCTCACATGGAGCTCTCCTGAAGACAGGGGCAAGCTTGAGTGAAAAAAGTGAGTCACCCCAAATAGTACTGAACCAAGTTTAACAGTATTATGATCTGTGAAAAAAAGACCAACACATGGTTAATCTTGAACCATTCAGCCAAAACTCTGTAAATGTTTTATCAACTTAAACAGGCGCAGGTTCTCTGACTTTATTATGCAGAAGAAAGCATGGACAAAGGGAGAAGCAGCACCAAACAGAAGCTTAATGCCACAGATAATATCAGAGCTCCCATTTTCTGTGTGAAAGGAGAAGACTCGTGCGGCTGTATATACTAACCATATTCCAGTCTTTTCCTAAAGGTGGCCAAAATTCAAAAGGCTGATAGTTCAATGTAGATAGAAAGCTATTTTGTATTTGAAATTAATCTGCAATTGCTGCCAACCTTCTCTTTATTCACCACATACTTGTCTTTTTCTACTCCCAAGGCAGTACACTCCAAGACAACTTTTCATCCACACCACTCATCCTCTTCTTCCTGCCTTGGGCTATCACGTTGTGAGCTGGAAGGTTATGTGTCTCACCATTTAGGTTTAGCACAGTCTCTTAAAGGTTCTTGTTGTCACACCACAGCCCTCTGCAGAACGTGCTGCTTCTGAAAAACCTTCTTTGAGATTTGAAGAACATATTTTTGCAGCAGTGGTTGAAAGGTATTGTTATCGATGGAAGGGATGTTAGTAGTTTCTGGCAGGGAATAGTGAAGGATGAGAGAGAAGCTCAGCCTCATAGAAAAGATAGAGAGAATCATGTTCAGTTTGAAATTTAGGTCAGAACTACTCCGGATTTAGTTTTGTGCAGGTTCAATTCATCTGCTTCACTGGCCATGAAGAAAATCTGTCCTTTAGCTACTTCAGACAGTAGAACTAACATCTATGGAGGACGTTACACTACCTTGATTCCAGGGGACAGTCAGTCTCACAGCGCTGACGGAAACCCAGTCAAGGAATGTTGTTTAAGTTGGAGTCAATGGTAAGAGGAAGAGGCTTGGTGAGACATCAAACATGATGAAAGCCTCTAGTGGAGGAGAAACGGAATTTCACAGACCCTAAAAATTGTGCGGCTTGACTTAGTGACAGGTGAGCCTAGTTGCTGCAAATGCTCACAGGTATGTTTAAAACATACCTGTTTTAAATGCTTTAAAATATTACATTTCCATTCTTGCTAAATGTACTCCACACGTTGCTAGCAATGCGTGGTACAGAACAGAGAAACAGGATGCCAGTTTAAACTGTGTGTTTAAGAATTGTCTGCTTTTGCTCCCTAGTTCCACATCTGGAGTCATAAAAATTACAACAGTGTCTAACTAAATGTGGTGGAATACACAGAGGATTATGCTTTCACGTGAGAGCTAAGTAGCAGAAGCAGATGAACTCTTAAGAAACAATGATCCTGGTTTTATGCAAATATGCCTGCTAAAAACGAATGAGGGAAGAGGAATATGGAAATAGATGATATAATAATACAGTAGAGTAACAAGAATTATCCTGAATAGATTTATCTCATAAAGACTTTCCTGAGGTGTCAGCTGCTCTTTGTAATTCTCTTCTTACCACAACCATCAAAGTATGCCTTATCAAAATATACATCTTGGCTGCTGCATTTATATTTGTCCTATTGAAAATCAAGACAAAATAGGGGTTTTTGTGTGCGGGGTACTGAAGTAATCAGAAGAGCACACAGGAACCCAGAGTAAAGGGTTTGAAAAGACAGAGTCATAGATAACAACAGACTACTTAGAATGTGTGTCAGTTCCTTTGCCAAA
This sequence comes from Chloroceryle aenea, assembly GCA_013399075.1. Lineage (NCBI taxonomy): Eukaryota > Metazoa > Chordata > Aves > Coraciiformes > Cerylidae > Chloroceryle > Chloroceryle aenea. The sequence continues at coordinate 363,068 of VWZY01011861.1, read as the reverse complement.
CAAGGGATTGATGGACGTGTGCTTTTGCTTATCAATTTTCTATCAGTTGGTGAAATCCAAAGCAGTCATCTGATCATTCAACAACAGAAGTCATACTTATCATTGTGCAGTTAGCTAGCTATTTGTTTTCTGCTCTTTTTCTAATTAATATTACATATCAAAACATCTCTGTTTTCTGGAACATCTACAGGTTTTTGAACAAATATAACCAATGTGAGGGGCCCAAATATCCCATTTAATGGTATCACTACATGTAGACGATGAACACAAAAATATTGTGTAAAACTTGTAACAAACAAACAAAAAACTGGACAGAGCCCCTAACTGGAAATGCTGTAAATTACTTTTAGGCTGAGTGGAAATAAAGCTGCCAGGGATGGGTGGGCTTAATGAACTTCTAAGATCAGGCATGATTTGAACTGTGTGTCTTAATTGTGCTTCACATCCTTCCATAGAATGGCAGGTTTGCTGCCTCTTGAACTTTAAAATAACCCCTACTAACTGCAGTCACTGAAAAGCACCACTTCCTTGAACTATAGCGCTCTTGGAGATGCTTGGTATATGAGGCAGTATGGCCCCATCCTGTCTGCATTTAACCACGGAAGTAAAAAGTATCCAGGGGGCTGCAAAGGTGCAGCTGGGGAAGAAGTCACCCCTTTGGATTTGTTCTTTGAAGTGCAACTGGAAAGGTTGGGTCATTTATACCCAGAGCTGCTTTCTGTCCTGTCTTTCATGACATGTTCTGAGCTTTTGGTTAATGCTCCAAGGCAGCTTTGAAAATCAGACTGGATCATCTGATCCCTTGCACCATGATGCTGCTCTGCAGCAGGATCACTCCAGGATGTAACTTGAATGTCAGTTTGACACCTGCTGTTGGCATACAAAGTCTTTCCACTGGCTTCAGAAGGAGTAAGATCATGCTGTTGACCACATCATAACATTGATGACATCACACTACTGCTTCTCAGGAAAAAAGACTGAGATTCTTCAGTGCTAAAGCCATAATCCACATGGCATAGAAGCTGGCAGGGAGGACACGCAGCAGCTAAGACTACAAATACCGTACCATGGTGCTTGGCTTGGCAGGAACTCATATTTACATCTGCCTTATCTGCAGGAGAAGATGGGATTTAGGCTGAGAAGGAGGACAAGAGCAACAAACAGGCTGGAAAACAGGAATATGTTATACTGTATATCAGTACAGAATGTAAGGTGTCACAATAACATAGACCTGCTATGTTAGAGGTGGAGTCAGAAGTTCCTCAAAATTACTTCATACAATTAGTGGTTAATCTGATGGATGAAGGCTGAAGTTTTGAGGACATTCCCTCCCCTTTTTAAGTTAAACGTCTTCTGATGCTCTTAGTCCCCCCCACCTACTCTGTTACTGTCTGTTAAATATAAGCAGTGGATGCTGCAACATTCCCTGCAGCCATTTAACTCACACATGATCCAGCCCACTACTCTCATCAGCACCAGGAGCTACAACTTGAGCAGTCTTTAGAGAAAAAAATACCTCCAAGAAACCCACGCAGATCCCATTCCCGTGGCAAACAAATTGGTTACCCTTTGAATGACTTTAAAATTACTTCACAGATCTTCTGCTCTGGCAGAAGATAATATAGCCTCTTCCCATTCTCCATGTGCCTGCTGTGTGTGTGATTCACAATGCTATGCTACAACAGGAGCATAATCCTAACTAGGGCACCCAAGTTGTGATCATTTGCACCAGTGCAGGTAACCTGAAGTTGGGAGGCCTTGCTGAGGACTGCTCAGGAGTAGCTCAGGGCATGAGCTTCAACTGAGAGTTACAGGAATGCCACTGACATCAGGCAGGAAACCCCTCTGAGTCTGCCCCAGTTACCCCAGTTTTACTTAGCTGTGCTGATGTGCCTCTGTTGGTGGCTGAGGATGGATAAAGGATGATTAAGATTCAATTACTGAAGTGACAAAAATCTTGCTCCCTTTACTGATTCAGGTTACAACACAGTATCACAATTTGGACTCGACCTTAAAAGTCTTTTCCAACCTAAACGATTCTATGATTCTAATTTCTCATGCTGGAACAACGCAGAAAGTGGTAAACAACCGCCAGCAGGTAGAGCTGACTTGCTGCAGAGGCTAAACTTCTTAAGTGTCCTTGCTGCTGGAGAAGATGTCTGTGACAACTGCATCCCTCCTGAACTGACAAGTGGAGAGCAAGGGTCCACAGGCAACAATGAAAATCACACATCCTTACAAAGCCAGTAAACTCTCCATGGCATGGTTTTGCACGTAAAGGAGAAGAGTCTCTGTTTGGGAGACTGGGATCCCTGGGAAGGTGGTCCAGTCCTCTCTGAACTGGGAGGTGGACCCTTGGGGTTGGAAACACCCTTCTTTTCACAGGCCAGACTGATGTTGTGGTAGCACCAATATCTAGGTATTGCTGTAGCTGGAGGAGCAGGAAGCAGCAGCCTGCCTGGACAATCACGTTCTGCTGCTGTCCAGGGAATAAGGAATGAGGAATGATGCCTTTTGCTGATTGAACCTGGACTTGGAAGCACTAATCCACCTGAGCTCAGTCTGTACCTCCCCTACCCCGAATCAGTTCCAGCCTTCTAGGCACCAAAGCAGGAGTTACACAGTAGCCTCGGCAGTGCTACTTCATTAGCCTGCAGCGGTGGTGAGTAAAAAAACCACAAATCAGAACAAAACAGCCCTGCCTGATGGCATTGTTCTTTCTTTTTCTTTTTTACATTTACACATCCTCAGCTTGCCGTGCTGGCCAGCCCATGTGGTAGGAGGAGGTGCTGCAGTATTCCAGCAGAATGCTGCAGGCAGGCCTTGAAGGAACACATTTTTGCAGCCGATGCACGTGCAGAGGCCTGAGATTGTCTGGCAGTGGCCAAGCAAGCAAGGGCCGTACTTCAGATACTGTTTTGGACACAGGAGTGGCAGTGGCTTAGTGTAGCTTGAGAAACTCTCGCGTTTAAGTGGCCACAGATCCAAAAATGTACATTTTTTTTGCAGAGCAGGTGAATAATGATGGAAAAGAAGATATTTTTCTAGAAGTTTTACCTAAGACAGGGTATTAGACTCAATATGTAAGTATAAAATCATAGAATTATTTTGGGTTAAAGAGATCTTTAAGATCATCGAGTCCAACCATTAACCCAGCACTGCCAGGTCACCACTAAACCATGACCCTTGGAACCACATCTACACACCTACAGGGATGGTGACTCCACCACTTCCCTGGGCAGCCTGTTCCAGTGCTTCACAACCCTTCTGGGGAAGAAATTGTTTGTCATCTGCAACCTAAACCTCCTGTGATGCAACTTGAGCCTGTTGACTCTTGACCTATTGAAAGTTTCTCCAGGAGAATGCTGTGGGAAACTGACAAAAGCTTTACTAAAGTCTAGCTAGACAACATCCACAGACTTTCCTTAATCTAGGCAGATCACTTTGTCATAGAAGGAGCTCATGTTGGTCAAGCAGGACCTGACTCTCATAAACCCATGTTGACTGGGCCTGATTCACTTATTGTGCACTATGTGTCACATGATGACACTCAAGATGATTTGCTCCATAACCTCCCCTGGCACCGAGGTCAGACTGACAATTCCCCAGATCCTGCTTCTGGCCCTTCTTGTAGATGGGTGTCACATTTGCTAACCTCCAGTCAAGAGGGACCTCCCCAGTTAGCCAGGACTGCTGATAAAGATGGAAAACGTCTTGGTGAGCACTTCTGTCAGCTCCCTCAGTACCCCTGAGTGGATCCCATACTGCCCCACAGACTTGTGTGCATCTAAGTGGCGTAGCAGGTCACTGACCATTTCCTCTTGGATTATGGAGGCTTCATTCTGCTCCCACCCCTGTCTCAAGTAACTGCATGGAACTCAGTAACTCACGTCTTCAAATAACTACATGAAATTACGTAGCCTTCCTTATGCAGACTTAACAATCTGATTCTTCCCTCCTGGGTACTAGAAAAGAAGTGAACTTCTCAATTCCTCTTTTGCTGCCTGCTGAATAATACCCATGTCCCTCCGTGGAAGTAAGCTTGTGTGTGTCTACAGCAAGCAAGAAAACAGTTTTCTGATGGGCTGTGAGGAAAGACTGTAAGGAAGGAAAGGAAAAGGTCAGCAGGTGCTCTGCATACATCAGAAAAGGATGCAGATACCATGAGGGAAACGGAGCAGAAGACCATCAATGGAAAAGGAATACACTGCATTGTATATAGAGACATATAGAGATCCAGATAAGATCTGACTGACATTGCTATATATTAAAAGCACACAGCTTCTTTACTATATTCTTCTACTAATGTGTTCACTTACTGCTTATTTTCTTTAGCACATGTCCATGTTCATTACGTGTAAACAACAAACCAGAAAGAGAGCAAACTGTGGCCATTTCTGTAGTAATCCTGCCTGTATGGGTAGCATGATCTCTGACATTATTTAGAGAGCTGGTTGGTGCCGTGGGGAATCATAATAAAATCGTTTGACAAGTCCCACCACATTCAAACTTCTAGTCATGTTTCTTCTGCAGTAGTTCCGAGACACAGAGTGCAGCAGTGTGGTGTTGTACCAGCAAAAGAACTCATTTTAGACTTAGGCTGTTGCTCTCACTTGAATGCATTTCAGGTTTCTTAATTAGGCATAAATGACTTTAATCCCTGAGATCTGTCAGTCACTTGTAGAGTGCCTGAAATACGAAGTTTATACCGTAATCCACTCCATTAGGATGGAGGGCGACCAATCGCAGTCCTGCTGCAGTGAAAACGATCCTTTCACTGAAACTGGGCATCGCTTCCAGAAGCAGCCAAAGGATTTCCAGAGCTGCCGAACCTCTTCCTTCGCTCTCATCCAATAAGCATCTTTCTGTCCTTATTTTTATGGGCGCAATTAGACAGCTCCTGTGATGCGTTTCTATAATAGGGATGTTATGCACGAGGAAAACTCACAGCAGTAAAGTGCAACAAGCAAAACGCTGCAGTTTGAGGGTTTTTCTTTGGTTTAGGGCAAGGAAGCATGTTCGGTTCCCTTCCACCTGGAAGGCGGTCAGGGACTCGCCTCCTCTCCCTGCACAGGAGCGTGCTGAGCAGTCTCTAGCGAGAGCCTTATCTCGGAACAGGTGCTGAAGCGGCTGCCGTCCCTATGGAGATAAGGTGGGCGAGTGAGGGAGAGGCAGATGCGTTCTAGATCAAAGGTTACCCTTTGCCAGGGCTTGAAGTGACCCAGCCCAGGCAATCCCTGTCCCAGGCGGCAAGGACTGACGATGCCAACCATCCCCTTCATGCCGTACACCATTTTAATGGCCTGACCTCAGAGAGTTCCCGCGGTGCAAAGCCTGAAGGTGCATCTGCGAAGGGCAGTGTCTGTTGAGGACGGCGGGTGCTGCTGCCCCACACGGCGGTGGCGGCCGGGGCCTGCCGCAGGGGGGTGGG
>VWZY01011861.1:346879-356889 GCA_013399075.1 Chloroceryle aenea | reverse complement strand
GGCCGTCCGTGCCTTCCGCACCGCTGCCTGGCCCGGTCAGGTCCTCCGAGTGCCTCAGCCCGATGGGCTATGGCTCCGGTCGTTTTTATCTATCCCTTGGGCTTTGTATAGTTTCAGACCCATTTTCCTATGCGTGTAGGAGGAAGCGAGGGTATTTGTAATTAAAGTTTTATGGCCACATGCACCCAAATCCCCACGTTGCATGGTATGTGCTTGGGAAATCACAGCCTATGGTAAGGACCCCAAAAATGCTGTTAACCGCTTTTGGGGAGCTTTTGATAAATAGATCGTTAACGTGGTACGTTGGCAACCAGTGTCATTTGGGGGTAACAGGTCTGATTCTGTAGGCTGTGTCCTCAGCCACCTTGCTCAGGCCAAACTTCCTTTGCTTTTAGTTGCAGTTTTGCCTGTTGAAGGGGATCTAAGGATCTCGGCAACAGCAGGATAATTTAACGCGTTGCCATAATGACAGATGGAAATATTGTCAGGCAACGAGGTACACGTTCGGTTGAATAAGGTCCTTTAAACCTTGCAGAGTTCATTTACATTGTTACATTTCCTTCAGTTTCATCCATCGGCACTATCAGTGGCAACTGGTTTCAGCATTTATAAAATATTGGTAAAAATCTGGATGGATGGTTGCAGCTGTTGCAGATTTATTTTTTTTCCCCCTGCATAGATAAAATAGCTCTATTTTTCAGTCCTTTTAGTGTGCAAACCATGTGGTTTGCTCTAGTCTATAGCTGAGTACTGAGAAGTGATGAGCTGGGAAGTGTACTAGGAGTAGCTATGGTCAAAACCTTGAACTTTTACTTCCTTTTTCAAAATGGCCAGGCATGTTTGAGGTGCTAATATGTGGTACTTGTTACTCAGTGTGTATTTGCACTGTACTCTAGTGTGTAGGCAAGGTATGGTGCATATTATGGGAGAGAGCAAAGTGATCATCGTTGCACATCCCCTCCTCTGGTGGCTTTGGACAGTTTTAAGAGTTACCCCCTAGTCCTCATGCCCTGCACCCACCCAGCTTGCTTTGTTGAGGGCTCTTCTGGGGCACGTGGATCTGTTCACGTAGATTGGGTTGATTTCTAGCAGTATATTTGGTGTCTATGTGTTAAAATTTAACCTTTTAAGTGGACCTTTTGTAGTAACCCTGTGTTTTGAGAACAGGATGAAAGGACGTGCCTTAACACTTAGTGATTGGACTGTGGAGATTAAGCTGGGGCTAGGAGTGTTTGAGCTGCTGTTTTTGTTCTGTTACTCACTTACCATGTGACCTTTGTCAGGTCTCGTAGGTCATAGTCTTCAAAAAAACCTTCTTACTGTTGGCTTATCTGAATCTACTCCTTCTAGGGTGCAGGTGTCTCCAACATTAGAAGTGGATGAACACTTTAAAATATGCATCTCAACATTATGTTTCCATTTCTGAATTGGATAAACTACTTCACAAGACCACTTGCCACCATTGTGTAAGGAAGTGTCCTCGGTCCCACGGGGAGTATCTGTGAAATCCACACCTTAACTCTTTGAAGTTAGGAACTATTTTCTAGCCCTTTCTGGCGGGTAGAGCCTAGGAGGGAATGGACATGCCAATGCTTTGCAGGTCCCAGGCCCCTTCTCTTCCCTATGACTTATTGAAGTAAGAGTGTTGGAGCCGAGGGCTTGCAGTTGCTCCCACTGCTGCTGTGCAGGACCTGTGGGGAAGCAGAGGGAAGCGGGTCTCCTCACACCAGCACCTCAGGAGGAAGTTCCTTGCTAGACACAGGCTCTTGGAGCTGTTTGTGGGAGAGGAGAAACTGAAAGGTAGAGCTTGGGGGTGGACGTAAAGTAGCAGAGACAGCAGCAATAACTTCCCTTCTGTGAGGAGGTAGGACTTTATGAAAGAGACAGGGTGGTCAGCGTGCTTCTGGGTTCCCAAGCAGGGGCAGAAAAAAACAGAATTAGGCATTACCCATGGGAGAGGAAGCCTCGTGGAAACAGTTCACATCAGGAGAACGGGGCTGAACTTTCCCCCGGGCTTTGCTTACCTGGCTGCATGGAGCTCGCAGCCTGGCTCCTGACCAAGAGGTTGCCCGGGGAGGTGGCCGCGTTGGCTGTCTGCCACAGGGCTGCCGCGGCTTCTTGGGACAGCCTTCTTGCTGGGCAAGCCGCTGCTACCGAGGAGCTTTTGTTTCCTGATAGGAAAATTAAAATTCCAGGGGAAGACATGCCGATTCTGCAGAAAGAGCTCTTGTGGAGAGTCGCTCTGACCAGGCATGTTTCTGACTTGCACACCCTCCTGCCCTGCAGGCAGAATGCCATGGCCTGGGCGAAATGTCCAGGCTTAATAAATGGTGTGCTGCTTCCACTAATGCATTCTGACTACTGGATGAAAATTGTGCAGAAAAGTGCTATACAGAGCACTATAATTAAAAGCCTTAGGAAGAGCCCATTATCTTCAATTTTAGCCTTTAAAGTTTAGAGAGCGTGAGGGCAAAGTGTGTGTGTCTGAGGAAAGTGGAGATTTGTCTTTTACAGGTGCCAGTTGTAGCGCTGGAAATAGGTTAATGTGTTCAAAAGATTTCTCTTTCCTTTTCTGTGGGTGCTGGGAAGTGAAACTCGACTGAAGGTGCCAAATTGCCTCTTCTGGGTGAACTTCTCTGTTTATCTCCCAGTTACATCAGTGTCAGTGGTTGTATGAGCTTTCTGACACGGTTCCCTGTGTATGCGTTCCCTTCAGGCCAGGGTGCAAGCGCACAGGGGAAAAGTGGGTCTCTGGTACTTGGCAGAGACTGCGTATACACGTGTGTGCTATACATGTTAAACCACTGTGGCAATTCATGCAGCTTTGGTGTTGGCACCATGAGGTGGCTACGCTGTCGTTGGGACTTGGACTGTGACCAATGTAGCTTCTCATAGCATCTGCTGTATCTCTGTCAGGTGTTAGTATCTCTAAGTTTTCTTGGTTTGTTTTGCAGCTTGAATTCAGAAAGCGCAAAATGTACAAACACTTTGATTTTTCCTATGGTCTGACCCATTTAGCCTCCCTGACATTAACAGGAACAGGTTAACATTTTTGCAGTGCAGGAGGCTGATTTGCTTTAGCAGTCTTTTCAGGTACAAATAATAGCAAGTGAGGAATTTGTTGTGTTTTCCCAGAGTAGAACTAAGTAGTGCTGGGGCTTGTCTTGGGAATGCTTTTGATGTGTAAGTAGTGCTGGAAAGGAATATCAAATTCTGTTTAGAATCCTGGCATATGAAATCAATAATCCTATCATAGTAGACATAAATTATTGTGTAGATGACATACTCAGGAAAGCTGTGCTTCTGTTAGGTTGCGTTAAGTCACTGATGCATGTGCATGAGACTTCTGTGAATGGAGGTGGTTGAACAACATAGCTCTGGGTCTTCCTGAAAACTTGGCAGTGGTGCCTGTTTCCTTCTCTCCTTGACATTGAAGGTGTTTAATTAAGGTGTTTCCTTTTATTTCAGAAAGTGTCAGGGATGTTATTGGGAGGAAAATAAAAATTTCAGTCAAGAAGAAGGTAAAGCTGGAAACCAAGGGAGATAAAGTGGATAACAAAATACTGGTAAGTAGGATGGAATAACTCTGATTGCATATGTGAAGGAAAAGTCAGTATCTTTTCAGAAGACAATAATTCTTCTCTGGAAGCATCCTCTGAACTTTGTGTGCTGTAAGATACACATATGGCTTATTTTCCTGCTCTCTTGCTAGCCTTAACAGCAAGTTGATGTGTGGGCATGCACATGTCCGCACTCGAAACACTGAGTTACTCTTCAGTGTCGAGTGCTTTGTGTTGTGGACTGATGATAAAGCATACCATTATTAGAACCTGTTCTGAAATATTTTGCTGCCTCTGCTGGTTAGGTTTCCTGTTTACATCCATAGGAATTCTGAATAGACAAGAAATACAAAATGAAGCATGTACAATTAATTACTTATTTTTAAGAATCTTCTGAAGCTGTTACACAGTGAAAAGCAACAGTAAAACTATTGTGCTTTTTGAACTCAAATGACTATTTGTACTTTTTAGTATTCTCTGTTAAGTCATACATCTGTGTTTTAAAATAAAATGCTTAATGTGTGGGATCCTCCATTGTCATTCTGCACACAGTAATGGAGGAAAGTGTCAAATTAATCTCACTTAAGTATGCTTTCCTGTTTTGTCAAGAATAGTTTTGCTGGCCTCTCTTGATAAGAAGCAAGCTGTGGTAATGAGCTGGTATCTTGCATGCTCTCTTGAATACTTGGATAAGCAAAAAGAGTTGGAACTTGATTTCTTTGTTCTTTTGATACTTCTCTTATCAGGAGAATGAGAGTAACGCAAATAAGTACAGGGCTGGATAATATTGTGCAATATATTTGAGATTTGGTATCTTGTGTCAGTAAAAATGCTATTGAACAATTAAAAGTTTCATTGCCAAAACTGTCATTACAGATTTTAGGTATATTCCTCATGCAGATATTCTATTTCATCTTTAAAAGTCACAAACTATTAATCTATTCTGAATTATCTTCATAAAGTACGTGTTGCCCATCCCTAGGCAGCAAGACTAGATAATGGTCCACTTTCCAGTGACAGCAGCTACTTGAGGAATTTGAAGTGTTTTCTGAAGAATATTTACCCATGTTTTATGTAGCTCCTTGAGCTTATAGTTTCTGTTTCTGTATTGGAAATAGGTTGAGTATGTGAATGTCAGTTGGATCCTCTCTATTTATTTGAAAGCCATGTTTATAGGGAAGGCTGACAGTTTCACTGGAGTGCTAACACATGATTCACTTTTTGACTTACACAGAATCATCGTTGTTATCAATAGTGAAATACATTGTGGAAATGCTGTTGGGACCTGATGGGACCAAAGGAATGGCAAGCTTTGAATTGTCAGTGAAGTTTCTGAGACATGTGCTACTCAGCAGTAAAATGTTTAAACGTGATTTCTCTCTTTAATCTGCTAAGCTCTCAGGTGGGGGACTTTAACCTTTGATGACTGAAGAGGTACTGAAAGGGAGGGAACCTGTTTAAGGGATTCACAAGTTAGTGAGCTTTTGTGGGTGTGTTTGCTGTCTGTGGTGCACACGGTAAGTCTTTCACGGGGATGAATTGCCAAAGGGGGTATTGTCTGGTAGAACCATTTGTTCTTNGTGAATGTTTTCATGGTTAGAGAGATTGTTGACTGCTAGGGTTGGATTTTGTGTTTTCTTCTGCCACAGAAGAAAACCACCCTGTGTGAAGCTGTACAAATGANGTGTTTTGGTTTAGGGTTTTTTTTGGAAGTGCTGAGTGTTGTCTGCTGTGGTAGAGGCCAGTGGAGACTGAGGTTTCTTTTGAGGATGCAGAGTTCTCTGAGATGCAGAATGCTCTGGAAAAAAAGACACCAGTGACACCTTAAGTTGGTTACCTTAAATTAGTGGAGACTGTTTGGCCTTGCTGTGTCAACACAGTCTCGCTTCCTATGTGTGGAGTATAGGAGATATACCCTCATCTCCTCAAAAGAGTGATGCTGAAAATAAATAACCATGCTTCAGAAATACGCAGGTGCTTAACACTTAAGTGCCATAGGAAAGCTGCCAACAAAATTTAAGAAACTTTTATTATTCCAAGCTGGATCTTAACAGTATTCAGTAAATAATGCATATGGCCTCATTCTGACCAGGACTACTGAATTGCTGTGCCTTGGGTGAGCATGAGCATGTCAAACTGAATGGAGTGTTGGCAGAAAAGCAGTTCAGTAATTAAAGACTGTATCTTTAAGTGTATGCACCAGAGGGCTCAAATGTGATTGCATGGGCAACCTTCATGCCAGCGCTCCTCGACTCCTGAGAGCTTAGTTTTGAAATGTTAATCTTCCAAGTGTGGTCTCTTGAGTGCACGTGTGGCAATGAATTGTTTTGAGATTTTGGTTTAAATTTTATTAGTAGCTGGCTGTTTACAAGCAAATTAGGTAGTGTGCATTGAGTTCAGCACTTAATAAGGAGAAAATACCAGTTCCTCTTAGTCTAGCTAACCCCAGAGCCATGGTGGAATGTGCTCAAGGTTTTAGAGGAGGTTGATCACAGAGGTTGGCACTGAACCCTGGCACCCAAATCAGTGCTTTAGTTAAATGATCTCTCATCCTTCCTTCCTAGGAAAAATCCAGGAAAATCAGTACCACTCTGAGAAAGAGACATTATTAAAAAATGACTGCACTTGGCAGGTTATCTATAAAAACACTTGACCTCTGGCCCTGTTCACAGTATATTCAAGGGGTAGAGTCCTATATTATGGATATAACCATCTACTTAAGTCACTCTGCTGTAGGAAATTACTCTGATACTAGAGATGGAAATTGGAATCTGAGACTGAAGAAAAAACAGTGCAAAACCCCTGGTGTTGCTTAAAATAAGTTCCCAATTTTAAACTAGTGAAATCGGTGGATAATTACACTCTTGCCTTAAGGTGCTTTAGGATCTCAGCTTTGAGTGCCAAAGTTTTGCAGAGGTCAGTGCTCTTTGAGTCACATTCCTGTGCCATGTAGAGTGCAGACAGCCAAACTTGGGCAAAGCCCTTGGGCAGGCAGCTGGTCCCCTCCTCCGTGTGGCCTCAGCCAGAGTTCTGCTGGTGGAGCAGACTGCACTGTGTTTGGCTTCAGTATCATTCTCACAACAGTAGTTTCATTGGGTTAAAGTAGATAAAGATGGCACTATTTTGTAATCGGTTGAGGATTGCTTTGGTTTTGTGGGATTGTTTTGTTTAAACCTGGTTTCTTACGAGGACAAGACTTAAAGGCATTGTGCTGAGTGGCTGCTGTGTTTCTTCTCACACTGACACCTTCTGACCTTCTCTCCAGTTTCAGTTTAAGCTGATGGGTGTGTAGAGATCTCAGTTGTAATGATAATGGTTGGTTTTGTGGGGAGTGGAAAAGGCTGTCAGAAAAGAGAAAAAAGGGAAGCTTTACACCTCCTCCCTCTCCTGAGAGCCTCGCCTTTTGGTGGGGATGAGGCAGAATGCACTGCTCCTGAGAAAGGTTTCAGTGTCTGGTTTTAACCCAAAGTCTTCAGTGCTTGTCAGATTATCATGTACAGACAAACTGCAGTAGGGAACGGGGCTGCTTAGTTTCAGTGTGTGTGGCATTACTTTTTCCTCTTCAAATAGTGAAGGGGTCTCTACAGTGTTACGCTGAATACTTCCCATTGCAATTTCTTCCTATCAGGTTTATTGTGGTTAACAGCAATCGCTGAGTAGTTGAAATTGTTAGATAAAGGCAGTATGTTAAATACATTTGACCAACTCCTTATGAAATACCAGTGTTTTCAGGAGTGGTTCATGGCAGGCCAGAATTCATCATTCCTCTTGCTTTTTGTTTCTTTACTATTAATAAAAGAGAATACACCTAGTCTGGTAGCCTTTGAGATCAGTGTTCCTTTCCAAAATAATATTGTTTAGACATTAAAGATGAGGAAATACTGCACATGTCCATGCACTCTGTATGACTAGTCTGGTGGTTTTTGGGGAGGGTGTGTGGTGGTGTTTTGTGGTTTGTTGTTGTTGTTGGTTTTGTTTTGTTAATGTTTTCCTAACCTTAAGGCTGTAGAATGCTGTGATGTGATGTACTGTCCAAGAGCACTTTATCAGGAAATCCCACTGAGGAGTCTGTTGATGCTGCTGCCTCAGGTCATGTACATTCTCTTTGTTAAAATATCACAGTACTGGTTCTGGAACTGGGGCAATTGCTTTGGCAGGTCGATTTCTTTAAATGTACTGTACCTCCAGCATGGATTCCCTGGAATGGAATTTGCATGTCCTTGTCACTTTCTTTGGGACATATGTTTCCCTGTTTCCCTGGGCTTCAAAACCAAAATTTTAGATGATTCCTGTCAAATGGGTTTATTTTTGTTCTGTGCACGTGATCTGAGATTTCATGTTCTGCTTTTACAGACTTACTTATAAAGACTGAAATTCTATTAAAAAAATCTATCAGTATTTACTTTTAAAGGAGTAATTATGGCCATTTTGTGCACTGCCTGTGAGGCTTCTGAATACTGCTTGAACAACCTGTCTGGCTGTGCAGAAGCAGCTGAGGAAAGCTTGTGTGAGCTGGTGTGCCTGTTCAGCTGTAAGGTGGCAGTCTTCGGGTGGAGGCAGTAATATTTTGCACTGCCAAAACTATTTTTGGATTAAAAGCTCTGGCACTTGTTTTCCATTGCTCATATTTTGTCTTGATCCATCCATGTTCAAAAAGAAAAATTAATCTCTATCTGTCTAGGTGCAAATGTCTTGCCTTAAACAAGTATTGCACTGGTATTAAATTGCTAAGAGCATGACGCTGTCAGAGTTGTCCCAGGTTAGTTTTACATAAAATGTGTGCAATCTTGCATATTCTATCTGGACAGCTGGGGTGTGATGATGATGATGTTAAATATGGACGTTCTTTTAAAATAATGGTGCTTCCCCTTCCCTGCCCAGAACATTGACTGTTATGACATATATCTTAAGTGTGTGTTTATGAAGATGAAAGGAAGTAGGCATTGGTACATTCCTCATGTCAGGAAATCTAAATGAAGTGAGGTAGAGTAATCAAAAACCACTTACATGTGAAAATGTATTTTAATACATTTACAAGGTGCCTGTTAGAAAACAATTGAACTGTGGCCAATAAGATTGCAACAGAAAACTGAAATCATGAGTACTGTTGGAAAGAGAATTTGTTAATACAGTCATGCAGTTGTGTACTGTCCCAAAATAGGAACGGTTTGAAAAAATATTTCTGGGCAAGTTTTACTGAAATCTGCATGTACATTATACAGTGATCTATCAGGTTACTTTTAACGTGTGGGAAAATTTACAAACAAAGCATTTACTGGATGTGCTCAGGACCAGGTTGGATGGGGCCTTGTGCAATCTGGTCTAGTGGGAGGTGTCCCTGCCCCTGGCAAGGGTTTTAGAACTAGATGATCTTTGAGGTCCTTGCCAACCCAAATGATTCTATGCTTCTGAAGCTGTGATGCATCAGTGCGTGCAAATGTTGAAATCTTCTTTGTTATTTCCACTTCTAGGAAGAAAAGCTGGCCATCGAGGGAATTAAGCAGGCTGAGAGGAATGCTTTTCTCTTCTTTAGATTGGTGGGCTTGGGAATTGCTTTTCTTTCCTCTTTTTCCACTTCCAATTCCTATTTCTAGTTTTCTTCTTCCCCTTCCTTATTCCCCACACTCAAAGTAGAAATTGCAGACAGAAACTTTTGTTTAAATTGATGTTGACACACTTTTTAGCTTAATAAGAATAAACTCTGAGGCTCCTTTCACTCAGGTTTGTCTCCATTAAGGGTAAGAATTAATCTACTCACTGAAATGAATTGGTCTTTGAGCAGACAGTTTTCCTGGGCAGAGGCAGAGAAAGAGAAATGTAGATTTTCTGCAGTCCTGGTCTGTTTGTGTCCTTTTGAGCGCAGCTCTGCCCAGAGATGTAAATTTTCTTTGACACTTGATTGCAAATAGAGCAACTTGCTTGCTCTCCCTTTCTTAAGTTTTGGGCAACTGGTACAAGTAGGGGAAAGGTAAGAAAAGGAAACTCCTCTTTTGGTGCGCTGAAAGTACCTGCCTTTGTTCTGCCTCATGTACTTTGCATGTGCACGCCCCTGGGGGTGTATGTACCTTATCCCTTTTCTGGAAGGAGGAAATGTAAACATGACCTCACTCTTAGCGGCTTCTGGTTTTCTGTTCGCAGCTCTAACATCTATCAGGAAAAAAGGAGTGGTGGGAGGCAGGAATCCGCTATGGCTTGGAATTCTTCATGGGATCTTCTGTCAATTTTTCATAACTCAATTAAAAAACCTTTTTCTTAAGCCATCACACTCTGTCTTCTGCTGAATAGATAATGTACCAAAGTGGTTTGCTAATGTGCTTTTGTTTCTAGAGGGCCTGACTCCATGCCACCCTTATTTATGAAATGGAGTCCTTCTAAGCAAAGATCTGCATTGAAATCTGTGCATCAAACTGGCAGAAACTATGACATATAATTTCCCAAAAGCTGGGAATA